>LR999963.1:110667355-111267355 GCA_905220375.1 Tachina fera
TTTTCTATAAAATCAAATTACTATGTTAGTATCTTTATGAAAACTAATAGAAATATATTACTTACCACTCTTGTGTCCAAACGTACGAAATTTTAACAATAATGATGAATGGTCAGCTGTTCAGTTTTAATTGTTATGTGTTCAGTGCAACCAACTTATTTATTTTAATAAAAAACGCTAAAACGCTTAATATATAATCTGTGATCACATTATACATAGGCTGAGTTTACATCTGGCATTTTTTGTATGTCGTTTGCCAAAAAAAAGGGTAACCAACTAATAACTAGTGAAAAACTGTTTGATTTAGACATGTATTTATTGATTTAAACAGTTTCCAATCATCTTGGATTCTATAAAATTATGTATGAAACTGTTTAACTTAATAAATACGTTTCTGAATCAAACTGGTTTTCATTAGTAATTAGTGGTTACGCTTTTTTACGCTTGTGTGGCACATGGCACACAGATGGAAACCCGGCCAAATGTATTTATTTTGTAGAATGTCACACTAACATTACGGTTTGCACAGTCATTTTTTGCGTTAGCAACAGATTTTGACAATTCGTCGGTTTGTTTCTGCTTTGATGTATGGAACATTTTGAAAAAAATTTAGTTATTGATTGATTATATATGAATAATGTGTCCTCTATCCAAATTTGTTATCAGTTTTCCGATATCCTGAATATATTTGGAGATATAGATGTGGAAATTTGCGTTATTTCCACAATTGTTTAACATTGTAAAGTCTGCTTTACGGCAATCAGCAATTTTTGTAATATGTGCCACATTTCCCAAGTAAAAGTATTAATATTTTTATTCGCAGCTGTTACAATGCATACCAATGCATATTCTACTCAAAGAATGTGAATCAATGCAAAGTACAAAAATTTAACTCTAAAAGTCATGTTATATGAATAGCACTGATATTATCACTTTTTTAACTACTTAAATATATACAATAATGTAACCTACTTGAACAAAACTTGTTAGAAGTGAACAATATTGTTGTTATGATTGTTGGATGCGTTGACAAAGATGTTTGTCTTTTTTTCTTTATGTCCTAATAACTTTTCATGTTGGACGTAAAAAGTTTATCAACTTTAAGTTTGAATAAAAAACATATGTATCTTTTACTTTTATTATTAAACAAAAAGTTCTATCGTGTATTTTTATAAATCCAATGAAGTAAACATTCTTCATCGATTTTCTCGAAAACACATCTTTGTCCCATACATCAAAGCAGAAACAAACAAACGAATTGCCAACACAAAAATTTCCAAACTTATGTCTCGTGTAATCTCACTGTAAGGGTATGGAACACATATTTATATTATCTTATAATATGGAAAAAAAACCGTAAATGCCTTAACAATTATGTTTGCAAAAATTGATAGAAAAAATTCCATTACAATTAGTACGTCAGATATTACATTAGCTATAACATAAAGTGGTCTTTCAGTGCAATATATGGTAAGATTTTTATTCCTAGTATAGACAGTGTGTGCAATACATACACACTATACTTGCATGCTGAAAATAATGAAAGAAGTCGAAAATAACAACAATATAGAAATTTAAAGAAAGGAAATCATGAGGTAGTGTAAGGTTTTATCATAAGAACATAAACACATAAATTTTTCTATTTCCTATAAATGATCCCTTTTAAATTTTATTTTCAATTCCTTAAAGTTTCTGAGTTATATCAATCATATTGTAAAACTGAACTAAGTTTGCATATTCACAAATAATTTCAGTGATTTCATTCCAAATATAATTTCATTCGTTCTAAAGGCAGACAACACTTTTCTCACAGCTGTTATTTCGCACTATTTGGTCTTACAAAAACTATGTAAGAACAAATATTTATTTGCGGAAAATATTTGTAGCTGCGTGGTCACATTATGTTCACATTAGACAAATTCTTGTTTGGTGGCAAATTAGTTTATTTGTCTGAAATCAGCTGTTTTTTGTTTGCTACTTAATAATATTTTGTGGTCACATTGCTTGAAACAAATATTTGTAATTTTTTAGCAAATGTTTGGCGAATGTGACCGTACCTTAACACTTACAAACCATTATTTTTGGTTAAATTACCTACTGTGCAGTGCCCGTTTCACACCACGCTATAATACAGTAAAGCATATAATATAGTGAAGAAAAGTCAATAAATATTGCTGAGTAACTCCTTATTATGTATGTATGTATATTTGTTTTTATTTATTTAGTCCTATACTATATGGCAGAACATTTGGAAGGAAAACATCTGGAATCCTCTTTTGTTGTTTCATTCACGTTCACACAGACGAAAATGTTGTCGGCGACATTCCAATATTACTGCATAAAAGCAAGCATATTTGTACATGTATGCGTGTATATGTGGCTAAGAATATGAAAACAAAGCGTGTCGCCGATTACCGAACACAAAAATGATTCTCTCTTCACCCCCCACGTAAATTGCTAGCAAACTAAATGTTTGCCTTCCAAATGTCTTCGTGTCTAAATACGGTCTTATATCATTAATTACCATAACTAAATTGACGGGAGTTAAGGTCAGTCTCAAGGACGTTAGTACTAAGATAAATATCTTTAACGACCCTTTTCACAATGTACGTTTAAAAACTAACAGGGACTGTAACGGCAAGTTTTGTATGGAGAACTGTCAGATAAAGTTCACGTTAACTCTTAACCATACATGGTGAAAAGGGACGTAAATTTAATAAACAAAGAACTACCTAAATTTGTATGTATGTATAAACACAAATAACAAAGAAAAACACTAATGATAAAACACAACACATTTTTTAACCATAAATATTCCTTTGTTAAGATTTTAAAAATATAGAATTATAAACACCCTTAGAGATAAGAAAGAAAACATGATCAATCTTGTTTAAGACAGAAAGAGATAAGATTTATCATGTTAAATGTAGGTAACTACATTTATAGAAATAATTTACTAATTATTTTAGTATTTAAGGGAAATATTTGTCAATTGTAGGTTAGTGAAGGTTTAGTAGATGTACTAAACACAACTCATTTAAGTGTAAGATATTAAATAAATATAATAAAGTAAGACGCGTACGTGTCGAAAAAAAAATATTTTTTTATTTAATACTTATATGAAAACATTAATTGGCAATCCTGCCAGGAGAGTTTTTTAATTTACTCTTCAGCGAGCGGACCGAAGGAATCCTTTGTCGCAGCAAAGATGTGAAAATTCTTCATAGAAGAAAAATATAATACTTTGTAAAAAGAAAAAATTAAAAACTTAAATTAAAAATTCATCAGAAGATTCCAAACTAATATATATAATAAATAATAATAAAATTTATACTTCTCAAGCGGACCACAGAAATAAATCCTGTCGCAGCAGTGAATAATAAATACTTAGTGTAAAACAAAACTTTATTCCTTATAAAAGGATAAAGCAAATGAAAAAATAAAAAAAGAGCACCTATACGATAGAAATTGAGACTACAATAACGAAGAAATGGCTACAGAAACCCTCACCGCAAGACTCGATGAATTGGAAAACTCCTACAAAGCTATGATGGAAAAAATAGCAACCTTAGAAATTAATTCTCCATACCAAACAACACAATTAGAAAAACTGCAGACATATCGCTGGAAGTTTTAAAAGCTCTTCCAGTATTTACCGGTCAACAAACCGAATACAGAGCATGGAGAGAAGATGCCTCTAGACTAATGAAAGAATCAAATACTTTGAAGGTCACAGCCGTTATTCAGAGGCTTTGTCCATAGTGAAATCCAAAATCAGAGGTCAAGCATCTGATATACTAATAAATAACAACACACCATTTAATTTCGAGACGATTAAAAATAGACTGGACTACACGTATACCGATATGAGACCCCTTTATGTACTCCCGGAAGAAATGGGGCGAATTACACAAGGAAAGCTATCTCTATCTGAATATCACCATAGAATAAACCAGGCATTAAATCTAATAACATCTAAAATTTCAATGTCTGGGGAACAACCAAATACAATTGATGCAATGATAAGGAATGCAAACGAGGAAGCAGTGCGTGTATTCACAACAGGATGTACAAACACATCTACAGGGTGGCCCAGAAAGACCGAAGTGGTGTGAATTCCTTATAACTTTTTATTTAAGACATATTTTTTTAATTTTTTGTTTTTTAAATGCAGTAAATTTATAGGGAATATTTTTAAATTAGTTATTAAAAATGATATCCCGCAAGTGGTGGACATTTTCTGCTTCGCACAAATGTGTTCTTTCCATTTCCATTATTCATAACTTAGTTATGAGTGACGAAGCCCCGTTAACAAACAAAACTTTAGGATATGGGATATTGAAAACCCGAGAGTACTTCATCAACGACAATTACACCCAGTTAAGTATACTTTTTGATGCGGTGTTTCTTCAGAAAGGATCATTGGCCCATATTTTTTTGAAAATGAACGAGGTGTCGCCATTTCCATCAATGGTGATCGATATCAGGCCATGTTGGAAAATTTGGTAAAGCCAACCGTGGAAAACCATCCGCAAATATGGTTCCAACAGGATGGACCCACAGCGCACACTTCCAGGGCAACAATGGCTCTTTTACGCGACATCTTTGGTGAAAAAATAATTTCGCGTAGAAGCAATTTTAATTGGCCTCCGCGTTCCCCGGATTTAACTGCTCCAGACTGTTTCCTTTGGAGTTATTTAAAAGGGAAAGTTTATCTTAATAAGCCTAGGACTATTGAGGAATTAAAAACCAATATTCGAGACGAAATTAACAACATAACACCGGAAGTTTTGCGAAAGGTCATTGAAAATGTGTTGGAAAGAGCACATTTGTGCGAAGCAGAAAATGGCCACCACTTGCGGGATATAATTTTTAATAACTAATCTTAAAATATTCCCTATAAATTTAATGTATTTAAAAAACAAAAAACTAAAAAAATATGTCTTAAATAAAAAGTTATAAGGATTTCACACCACTTCGGTCTTTCTGGGCCACCCTGTATAAGGTCAACCCTGTATGCCAACACACTGAAAGACTTAGAACATGCATACGCAATGGCAAGAACGATAGATTACGATAATCATCACCATAATTTACGAATATTCCACGATACCGGAAACAATCGATGTCGTAATAACTATAGCTTTAACCATCAAGTTAACGCACAACATCACTATCCACAACATCAGAACTTACATCATTCTAATTTTAATTATCAAAATTCACAATATAATTCCCGTAACCAAAACTTACATCACAGACTTCCTAATTATGAATATCAAAGAATTCAAACAACACCACAAAGACTCCAACAAACAAGTCCTGTATCAATGGAAACAGACTCTAAACAAGCCATAGAAGGACAAAAAGAATCAACACGCAATGCAACACTCAACATAAGCCATCTCAAACTAATCCGCCATGGAAAAGAGAGCAAAGTGGCCACTAACAGAGTAATAAACAACAAAGGATCTACCAATCATCACAACATGAAGATGACAATAGCAGCATGTATGCGGAACCGGAACAACAAGATTAGACCATTTAAACTAAGAAACAGGTTGCCCAAACTCACTTTACCTAGCAGCTTATCTCATAAAAAATACGATATTTTAAAAGACACAGGTGCAACCCACTAAGACATAGATGCTAAGTGCGATTCGTCAGATAAAATTTAAATTAAACCAGTTAAGATTAAGACTATACATGGTTTTTCCATGATAGATACCAAAAAAATTATAAAACGAATGAACAAAAAAGTAACATTTTTTGAATTAGAAAACATAGAAGGGTTAAAAAAACTTAATGACGTAATTAATTTAAGGGACATAACCTTAAACACCATGAGTAGTGATAGTCAACGAAGAAAAGTATAGGCAAGACATAGATAGTCTGATGAAGAAAAATAATGGCATAGGACCATTACCCTTCACAACAACTATTGAAGCCACAATTAGGACCAAAAATGAGGAACCAATATGGACCAAACAATACCCGTAACCGATAGCAGATAATGAGTTCGTTAACAAGGAAATTAAAGAACTATTAATGAAGGAATAATTCAAAAGAGTAACAGTCCATACAACTCTCCAATATGGACAGTCCAAAAAAGGGTTTGAACGAATTAGGGAAGCAAAAGAAAAGAATGGTCATTGACTACCAGAGACTAAATGCAAGTACGATGACGGACAGATATATAATTCCAGATGTGAATATGACAATACAAAACCTAGGAAAAGATAGATATTTTACCACATTAGATTTGGAATTTGGATTCGATTAAATAAAAATAGCCGAAAAAGATAGAGAAAAAACAGCATTTTGTGTAAATGGCAGAAAATATGAATTTATTCGTATGCCATTTGGTTTAAAAATGCAACCTCAGTATTTCAGAGATGCGTAGACGACAAGGTATGTCGGGAAATCATAGGGAAATTCGCATATGTATATATCGATGACGTACTTATATATTCCTCTACACTTGAAGATCATATGAAGCATATTAGAATAATATTTGAATGAAGCCACACTAAGGATTTCTGCAGAAAAATCTAAATTTTTCCAAACTGAGTAAAATACTTAGGTCATATAATTAAATATAATAAAACTACCACAAATGCGGAAAAAGTAGAAGCAATAAATAATTACCCAATACCTAAGACATTGAAGGAATTAACAGGTTTTTTAGGAATGACTGGATACTATAGAAAATTTATCAAAGGATACGGTGGCATAGTACATTTAAGAGACAACGGACAAATAGTAAAGAACCAAAGCAAAAATACCCCAGTAAAACTTGACGAACAGGCAATAAAATCTATTGAAATCTTAAAAACAAATTTAAAAGAACAGGTAGAACTCTTTCAACCTGATTATTCTAAACCTTTCGAACTAATAACGGACGCATGCAACATAGCACTTGGATCAGTCCTTAGTCAGGAGAAAAAACCAATATTCTTTCTAAAACGCACTCTAATCAAAACAGAGGAAAATTATAGTACTAATGAAAAAGAACTCTTAGCAATTATCTGGTCTTTACAAAAACTGAGAAACTACATATATGGGGAAGCTGATTTAATAATTTATACCGATCACCAGTCTCTTACATCTGCTACATCGGAAAAAAACCCAAACATAAAATTAAGGAGGAGATGGAAAACTATAATTGAAGACTTTGGTGCAAAATTAATAATAAAACCAGGTCTCTTAAACGTCGTAGCTGACGCCCTCTCGAAACAACTAATAAACTCATCTATAATTAGTACAGTACATTCAGCCGAGAGTTCAATAGCAGATTCCACTAAACAAGTATCACGACCATTTAACACATACGCTATACAAATCGAATTTGTACGAAATAAAAAGATAATTGAAACGAGAACACGTACAGTGTTCCCTTATAAAGTTAGACACACGATAAACTTCACGACTGAGCAAAACTTAATAACAGAACTAAGAAAAATACTACAACCATACAAAGTGACAGCGATACATACAACAAGAGAGGAAATTTATGCATTAAGCGCTGTGATAAAAAACACATTCAACAGCATACAATTCGTATTTACACCAACAAAACTAATCGACGTTCAGAACAATGATAGACAAAAAGAAATAGTAAAAAACACACACGACAGAGCTCATCGAGGTTATAAGAATAATATGCAACAAATACTCAAAACCCATTACTGGCCTGAAATAAAACAACAATGTAAAACATACAATAAAAAGTGTACCCCATGATTTTTTTACAGATACGAAAGACAACCTACACGGGAACCCCTAACAGACTCAGACATACCGACAGAAAAGGGAAAACATATACATGCTGACATACATTGCAACGATAAAAACACCTTTCTGGTTGCAAAAAATAAATATTCAAAATTTATAGTAATAAGAGAATGTGACTCAAAGAACGACTGCAAACGACTTATGACGGATAACGAACCATGCATGACATCACCCTCAATAAAATTTATGTGTGAAAAATACAACATGGAAAAAGTAGAAACTCCAATCTATAGATAAACAGCAAACGGTCAAGTTGAACGAGCGCACAATACAATATCTGAATTAGCTAGAATATTTTCAGAACAGTCAAAGCACTTAATGATTCAATACATGCGGTAAGAGGATATAAATCCAGCATTTTGGAAAAATTTAATACAAACATCAAGAAATATCTGATAAAGTAAAGTCAGCATCAGAAAAGACATTAGAGAGATTGAACAAAGGAAGAAAACACCGCACATTTGAACCAGGTGAACAAATACTTGTAAAAATATCTGGACTAAGGAAACAAAATGACGCTAGATATATAAAATATATTGTGAAAGAAGACAGTGAGGACACTGTCTTAACTACGAGGTGGGTAACCGTACACAAAGATAATATTAAAAATTACACATTTAACAAAGATGATTCTCTTCCTGATGTTACTCGCGGTGGTTGCACAAAAAATCATAGCAAAAGTACAAATAGATAGCCTACAAGGAAAAATCTACGTTCTAACGAAGACGGATGATGTCTTCATATTTAAAGATTATTCATACCTCTCCCACGTTACTAATATAACAACAATACTTACACCATACATACAAAACGTTACGAAAAACTATAAGTCCACAACACAAGAAACCATCTGAATAAGAGAAATCTTATTATTAGCAGACCAACTCAAAGCTCATGAGCATCATAAAAGTCTAAGGATAGACTTTCTGGGATCTGCACTAAAATTTATCACAGGAACTCCAGACCATGACGACTTAATTAACATGGAAGAAGCAATAAACAAATTAATACATAACAACGAAAAACAACGACAGTTTAACTCAAGATTTGAAAAATTAATTGAAACAATACAAGGCCAAACGATGGAAAATAACCTCATCATTGAGCAGGTACACGATCAATTAATGAATACTTAACGGAATCTTTGAACTATTATTACATAAAAGAGGTCATACAACACGAACTTATTTCAGCACCCATTATACACGTTTTAGAATACGCAGACATATACACCAAAGGTGAAAAAAGGAACCCTATTGTTTACGCTACGCTGTCCGTCTGTCCGTCACACGGTATTTTCTCAGGAACCGTAAGAGCTACGGACCTGAAATTTGGACAGAGTATGTAGAACCTTGGCCACTACAACAATAAATACATGAGAATTAGAAATTAAAGGGTGCTCCAAAACGAGTGACGAAAACTTTTAAAATCCCATGTAATATACATACAATTGTATGTACATATGTATATTGACACTTGAAATTTGTAAAATTAGTGTATTTTTATATAGACTACAACAATATTAAAAAATTTAAATTAAAGGGTGGGCCACCAGTTAATGCAATTTTGACTATGTAATTTTGACAAATTGCTATATCTTGGAGACCGTAAGAGGTAAACTCTTGAAATTTTCAAAAACGGTAAAACCTAAAAATCCGAAAATTATAAAGTCGCAAAACCGAAAAAAAATCGCCAAAACCTGAAAAAAATCGCCAAATCGAAAAAAATCGACTAAATTAAAAAAGTTCTAGCACTGAAATAAATCGCCAAATTCGAAAAAATCGTTTAAATGAAAAAAAATCGCCAATATGAAAAAACCGAAAAAAATTGTCAAAATGCGAAAAATGCGCCAAAACCAAAATAATTGTTTATGTGAAAAAAAAATCGCCAAAATGAAAAAAAATCGCCAAAATTAAAAAAAAATCGTCAAATGTAAAATAAAATCGCCAGAAGGAAAAAATTTGCCAAAATTTAAAATAAACGCCAAAAACCGAAAAAAGTCCTCAAAACGAAAAAAAGTGCCTAAATTAAAAAAAAATCGACACCCCATCGGGATAACTACCTTGTCGTGGTGTGGTGGCTTAACTACAGACCGTGGTCTATATCTTTAACCTAGTACCATTGCTGACCTTCAATGGTCCCCTATGATACTGGGTGAAGAAAACTGACTCTAAAGGTCTGTATACCAAAGGTTATCCAACCCTAAACCGGGGTGTGATGCGACCCGTGCCCATCGAATTTTTGCAGTCAGGGTTAAAAGACTGTATTAGAACGGAGCCTTGCTGATACCTGGGCACCTCAGCAAGTAGACGACGCCTTCACCACGTTATCGGGGGCTATGACGTGGTGGCCTTCAAATCCCCCACACTCGTGGGACCAAAATGTTAAAAAATTCCAATAAAAACAAAACAAAAACAAAAAACAAGACCGGGACCGATGAACTGACGGTGCTTTCGAGCGCGGAAGGACAGGGGACTGGTTTCACGCAACCGTCTGGTACGAGAAAACTCGTTCAGGCGAAGGCTGCCGAGAACACTGGGCAGATAGTCGGTACATGCAGCAGTGCGAGCTCGGCCACGCCGGGTTCAACCAAGCATGTCCGACCATCAAAAATGAGGCATAACCAAAAAAGGTTATGCCTACGCATTGTAAAGACGCTGGGCACTCAAGACCCATCCAAATTGTCCGAGGAACAGAAATCGTCCCTTGGATGGGCAAAAGGTGTCCTTGAAAACATGGACACTACCGCCATCAGTAGCGGTGCTAGCACGTCGTCAAAACCGTCTGGTAAAAGACTGCGTTCGCCGGACGACAAACCATTGCCTAAGCGGCCTAAGGCTAATAGCAATATTGGTGTTAGGTCGTTTAGTGAGGTTGCGAAAGACAACCTCATAATGGCCGTTGTCGACAGGGGAGATATGGATGGAACCATCCCCAGGGGCAAGTGGAGTACTGTGGAAGCTAAGCTTGCAACCACGTACTACCAGGTCCTTGCGGAGAATCCAGGCTTACCTCCCGTGTGTCGCGATGCAGGCTGGTATCAAGGCAGGGTCAAGCTGATGGCCTTTGGAGACCAAAGATCGGCGGACCTGTACAAGGCAGCTATCAGCAGGATGGGAGAGCCGTGGCCGGGTGCGAAAATCGATCTTGTCAACAAGAGCGACATTCCATCCCGGCCACGCGCGCATGCATGGATTCCGGCATTCCCAGACACGGCTGAAGCAGCGATAAAGTTGTTAAAGGACTGTAATCCCTCACTTCCAACCGGCAACTGGAAGATGGGGAGGTTCGGTGAGGCGGAGGGGGACAGACGTGGTGTAATTATTATACTAAACGCTGAAACCCTTCCTCACTTGGCCAAGTCCAATAATATCTTATCGTACGCCTTTGGACAGGTTACGCTGAAGGTGTACAAAGGAGATCAGTCTCCAGTGACGGATAAGTCCAAGACAGTGTGTGGAAACGCTGTGGAGGAAGAATCTGAAGAGGAGGAGAAGAAGGCCAGCTTGCGAGAATCTTCGGAAAAGGATGGCTATATTACATCCGATTCTCGGAGGCGCCTCAGGCCTGTTCGACGCTGATCACGGCGAAGACAGTGACCTTCTTCTTGAGACTGACGACGAGTCCGATAAAACGGTCGTGGAGATGGATTTCGTAGCGGATGTTGAACCTGCTGCAGATAAATCTCCACCACTCTAAAGCAGCCTCAGCGGCTCTTCAGCTTCGCTTGACTACATGCGAAGTTGACATAGTCCTAATCCAAGAACCCTGGATTAGTAGTGGCAGGGTTTGCGGACTAAGGACCAAAGATTTTAAGATGCTAGCCGTCAAGAATGAAGGTAACAATAGAACCTGCATCTTGGCAAGGAACCACCTTAATACATTTTTATTATCTAACTTCAGCGGCAGAGACATAACGGCGGTTAGCGTGGAAGTCGGAGATACATGCTACTGGCTGGCGTCGGTGTACTGCGCTCACGACGATCAAGGTCCTCTACCGTCGGTAGTGGTGAGAAACTTTGTGGATGCGGCGGTAAACGCTGGTCACCATATCATCCTGTGCTGTGATGCCAACGCACATCATACTATCTGGGGAAGTACGGACACTAATGAGAGAGGTGAGGAACTTTTTGAATTTGTAGTTAGTGCTAACCTTAACATTTGTAATAGAGGTCAAGAACCTACTTTTATAACAAGGAACAGACAGGAAGTCCTGGATGTTACCTTTTCGTCTGATTCGGTAGCCGATAGGATCATGAATTGGCGTGTACTTCAGGAACATTCCTTTTCTGATCATAGGTTTATTGAGTTTAGTATTAGGGAGCGGGCACCTGTGGTAGAAATCTCCCGAAATATTAGGCAGACAAACTGGCGTCTGTATAGGACCATTTTTTCTAGACAATTAGGAGTGATTGGAGACTCGTCACTTTTAGAAACTTCTGATTTGGATTGTGAGGTTGATAACATTACTACAATCTTCAAAAATGCAAGAGAGTCGTCTTGCCCTTTGAATAAGCCAAGCGGGAAAAAGAAACCGCCTGGTGTACATGTAGAAAACTCTTCAATAAGGCTAAATCATCCAGAAATGAACTGGACTGGATAGCTTATAAGGGTAAATTAAAAGAGTATAAAAAGCAGATAAGAATCGCTAAAAATACAACATGGAAGAAGTTTTGTGAAAATATTGAAAATATTTCAGAAGCCTCTCGCATGAGAAAAATTTTGTCCGCTACTCCCTGCACCCTGGGGTATTTGAAGAATCCCAATGGGACGTGGACTACATCCAGCGAGGAGTCGTTAAGAACCCTGCTGGACACTCATTTTCCGGGTAACTCAGTGTCTGAGATTCAGACATCTGATCCTTACCCCATACCTGCGGAAAATATATCTGACATCGTCAATATGCAGACATTAAATTGGGCTCTGAGAAGTTTCAAGCCTTACAAGTCACCAGGACCTGACGGTATCATACCGGCTGAGATATGGAAAGTATCGAATCTCGTAGCCCCAAGGCTACTGAGAATTTACACGAGTTGTCTAAAACTGGGTTATGTTCCTGAAAAGTGGAGGGAAGCGAGAGTGGTCTTTATACCGAAGGCTGGTAAAAGCTCTCACACCACACCGAAGGACTTCAGACCTATAAGTCTATCATCCTTTCTTCTGAAAACATTAGAAAGGATGGTTGATCATTATATCCGCAAAACCATCAATAGTAAACTACTTTCCCCGCATCAACATGCATATCAAACGGGAAAGTCAACAGAATCGGCTCTA
The DNA here is from genome assembly GCA_905220375.1 of Tachina fera. Classification (NCBI taxonomy): domain Eukaryota; kingdom Metazoa; phylum Arthropoda; class Insecta; order Diptera; family Tachinidae; genus Tachina; species Tachina fera. Next base: position 110,680,424 of record LR999963.1, read on the forward strand.
CATGAGCTGGTTGGCACGATAGAGAAATCTCTTTCTGTAGGTGAATATACCTTTGTAGCCTTCGTGGATATTGAGGGGGCTTTTAATAATATATCTCCAGATGCGATAATTGAGGCATTGTCGAATCTGGGGGTTGGCGCGGGATTGTGTAAGTGGGTTCAAAATCTACTAACTCACCGTAGGATAACTGCGGCTCTAGGAGCTTCTAGGCAGACCCGCTTTGTAAATAGGGGTACACCACAGGGAGGAGTTCTCTCACCACTATTGTGGAATTTAGCTCTGAATCCTGTGCTGCTATCTCTGGAATCGCGGGGGTGCAGAATTGTGGCTTATGCTGATGATGTGGCAATAGCTGTAAGAGGAAAATTCCTCACAACATTAAGGGACATCCTACAGGATGGTCTTTCATATTTAACAAAATGGGCGGAGAAACGTGGGCTCGCCGTTAATCCTAATAAAACGGAACTAGTCCTTTTCTCCAGGAAGTATAAGATACCTGATTTCCGGCCTATAACACTTAATAATACGCAGATAAAAGTATCCAACACTGCAAAATATCTGGGTGTTATTCTTGATTCAAAGCTGAGTTTCAAAGCGAATATTCTAGAAAGAGTGAAAAAAGCAACAATTTCACTATATCTATGCAAAAAATCCATTGGGAAGAATTGGGGTCTTACCCCAAAGATTGTTCATTGGATCTATACTGCAATAGTACGTCCAATTCTCATGTATGGCATCATCGTGTGGTGGCCATCCCTGGAGAAAAAGACGTATCTACACACCTTACACAAGGTGCAAAGACTTGCATCCTTGTATGTAACCAGTGCTATTCGCACCACTCCTACGGATGCACTGGGGATGCTTCTTCATCTACTACCATTAGATCTAGTAGGGAAGGAGATGGCAACGTCCTCGGCAATCCGTCTTAGATGTGTTTCTCTGTGGAACGGAAATGGAACCGGCCACTGCAGAATACTAGATGGTGAAGTTAGGGGATGGAGGATTGACCAAACCTCCCCTGCTCTACTACACGAACGTCTTTATAAAACCTGGATACCATCTACAGAAATGTGGATGAATGGAACTCCGGGTAGAAGAAAAAGCGTTAATTTTTATACGGACGGCTCAAAAACACAAGAGGGTGTGGGCTATGGGGTCTTTTCGAGGGCTTTAGGTCTTCGCATTGCAAGGCGACTTCCAGATCACTGCAGTGTCTTTCAGGCAGAGATCCTTGCTATAAGAGAAGTTGCGAACTGGTTAAAAGTGAATGTCACTTCAACGACTTTAATTAACATTTACACCGATAGTCGAGCAGCTATTATGGCCCTTGAATCCTCGCTTCTAAGAACAACAACAGCCCTCGACTGCCGATCATCTCTAAATGAGATGGCAGAGCAGTTTGATATTAGGATCATCTGGATCCCGGGGCATAGAGGCTTACAGGGGAATTCTAGGGCTGACGAGCTTGCTAGAATTGGGACAACCTTACAGGTTCCACCGGATTTGGAATGTGTAGGTCTACCCCTAATCTCTTGCAAACTCAGACTTAGGCGCAAGACAGAGGATGAAACAAATAGAAGGTGGGTCACAAGAAATGATTGCGTGATCACAAGGCAGTTATGGACTCACCTAAATAGGGAAGGTACGGATTACCTAATTTCAAAGAATAGGAAACAAATCTCGATTCTAGTGTCCGTGTTAACCGGACACTGTCTCATAGGCAGGCATGCACAAAGGCTAAGGGTTGAACACAACGACTTTTGCCGTAGCTGCCAAGATATTGATGAAGAGGAAAGCATAGAACATTTTCTTTGTCACTGTCCTGGACTTGCAGGAAAGAGAATGGCCACAATGGGCGCTCTTGAATTCAGGGAACTTTCTGACGTTGCTGGTGTTAAACTTCAACGTATTAGCAGCTTTATACTGAGCTCTGGATGGTTCGACGGTGGGGACTCCGCATAAGCAGAGTCTCCGTGGTATCACAATGGACCAAAATGGTCTAAGTGAGTCCGGGTTTCTGACTGCCACCCCTACCTAACCTAACCTAACCTAAAAAATCGACAAATTAAAAAAATTAAAAAAATCACCAAAATAAAAAAATCGCCAAAATAAAAAATTAAAACGCCAAAATAATAAAAATCGCCAAAATTAAAAAAACTTCAAAAACCAAACAAATCGCCAAAAAGGTGAAAAAAAGTCCCAAAACTCAGAAAGCGCCAATAAATTCAAAAACCCCCAAACTAAAAAAACGCTTAAAACCGAAAAAACTCAAAAACGAAAAAAAGGCCAAAACTATAGTTTATATTGTTTGTATTGAATTACATATCTCGTGCCCGTACGGAACCCTTAGTGCGCGGGTCAAAGTTGCACTTCACTGAATTTATTTAAAATCACGCTAATAAATTTCAAGCACGGAAAAATACAAACTGATAACCTAATTGCTCAATGTTATACAAAATACATACAGGTAAAACAATTTAAGAATTTTCTGAGCAGAAATATTTGCCAAACAAATAACGAAACAGATACATGTATACTCCCAATACTGGACAATAAGAAAAGCAAATGCAATGTCATACAAGAATATAACAGTGCACTACTCGAAATTGACGAAGATTTCATATTGCTCGATGGAAATTATAAGGTAAACAACATTACCACTACAGGAATAACATTAGTGACATTCACAGATATTGTGACCATAGACAACAAGATATATAAGAATTTCCTCAATGAAATAAAACAGGCAATACACAAGAACCATGAAGAAGACTTTGAAATCATGAACATGGTCACATCGGACAACGACAATGCGCTTAATATTGACTCAATAAAAAAATTCATTATCCCATTTGAAGAATATCCTATCAGGTCATTTTTAGGGTTCCGTAAACGCTACGCTGTCCGTCTGTCCGTCGCACGGTATTTCCTCAGGAACCGTAAGAGCTAGGGACCTGAAATTTTGACAGAGTATGTAAAACCTTGGCCGCTACAGCAACAAATACATAAAAATTAAAGGGTGTTCAAAAACGAGCAAACGGGGCATCAGTTAATGCAATTTTGACTATGTAGTTTTGACAACTTGCTATATCTTGGAAACCGTAAGAGATAAACTCTTGAAATTTTCAAAAACGGTAAAACTAAAAATTATAAAAATTGTCAAACCAAAATAAATCGTCAAAAATTCAAAAAATCGCCAAAATTAAAAAAAAATTCTAACACTAAAATAAGTCGCAAAATTCGAAAAAATCGTCCAAATGAAAAAATCGCAAAAATGAAAAAAACACCAAAAACCGAAAAAAATCGCCAAACGCTAAAAAGGCTCCAGCTACAAAATAATTGTGTAATATGAAAAAAATCGCCAAAACTAAAAAAATCGCAACAATTAAAAAAATCGCCATATTGAAAAATCGCCAAAAACCTACAAAATCGTTAAAATGATAATAAAAGTATTAAAACTACAAAAAAGCGCCTAAATGAATAAAGTCGCAAAAATGAAGAAACGCCAAAAACCGAAAGTCGTAAAAATTTAAAAAAGTCGCCAAAACGAAAAAATCGCCGAAAAATGAAATAACGCCAAAAACCGAAAAAATCGCCAAAAAGAGAAAAAAATCCAAAAAAAGAACAAATCGCAAAAAAAAAATCGCCATAATTAAAAAAACGTCAAAAACGAAAAAAATTACAAAACTATATTTTATTTACATATCTCGTGTCCATACGGAACCCTTCGTGCGGGGGTCAAAGTCGCACTTTACTGAATTTATTCTAGAGTATATTTGCTTTCATAAATTTATTATTAATAATTTTTCTTATACTAAAAATAATGTCATGTATAACTGAAATATCTTAGTAGTCATTGTACGGAAAATATTGCGTTAAGAACACCCAATGACATTGAAACTAACATTGCCAATCTTAACGAAATTATTAAACAGGCTGCTGAACATGCCACTACCTCCGATCCGCAGTCTGGGTTTAATAAAATTTATTCCAGGGATATTGAACATCTCGTATGTGAAAAAAGAAGAGCTAGAAGGGAATGGCAACAGCACAGATCACCCCAACATAAACTCAGACTTAAAGAATGTTCTAAACGACTTCAAGAGTTGCTTGCATCTGAAAAAACTGCATCTCTTAAAAATTATTTGGAAGGTCTTGATGTCACACCGACATCTAATTACTCTTTGTGGCGCGCTGCTAGAAAGCTTAAAACCCCCGTTGAGTTTAAGCCAACTCTGCGCACATCTACCGGAGATTGGGCAAGAAGCGATACGGAAAAATGCAAAATATTTGCTGAGCATTTAAAATCCGTATTTACCTCAAATACATGTACTGGTGTTGCTGATTTGTCGAATGTAGTTGCTCTACCCCCTCAAGCCTTAAAGTTTAAGATGCGTGATGTACATAAAGTAATTGCTGAACTCAAGCCAAAGAAAGCTCCAGGTATTGATGGAATTAGTAACAAGATGCTGATGAACTTGCCGCATATTGCAATAAGAATCTTGCTGTTTATTTCTAATGTCATATAACGACTGGAGTATTATCCACAACTCTGGAAGCTTGCAAAAATCAAAATGATTCCAAAGCCGGGAAAAGATCTTACTAAAGCTGAGTCATATAGGCCAATAAGTTTGCTGTCAACTATGTCAAAACTCTTCGAAAAGCTGCTCATGACAAAATTGTCCCCAACCTTAACAGATAGTGGGTGCATCCCAGACCATCAATTTGGTTTTAGAAGTCAGCATAGCACCATTGAACAAACTCATAGATTGGTTCAATTTATAAGAAAAACATTTGAGGAAAAGAAGTATTGTTCTGCCCTGTTTATTGACGTTTCTCAGGCATTTGATAAAGTGTGGCATGAAGGTCTAATTCTAAAATTAAAATCATATCTACCAATAAATTTAGTGAATTTATTAGAAAGTTACATCACTACCCGAAAGTTCACGGTTGTGGAAGGAGAATTCATGAGTGTGCCCGAATCTATATCATCCGGTGTGCCACAGGGGAGCATACTGGGGCCAGTTTTGTATTTGATCTATACTTGCGATATGCCTTTGAGCAGCAATATCCATACATCTACGTTTGCCGATGATACAGCCTGCCTTAGTATGCATGAAAACCATCACGAGGCTTCCCGATATTTACAAGAACATATTACACAATTGGAAATGTGGTTGAACTTATGGAGAATTAAGGTAAATGAACAAAAGTGTGTCCATATAACGTTTACCCTAAGAAGAGATACTTGTTCCCCAATTCGAATCAATAATCAAAATATTCCTCAACACTCCCAAGTGAAATACCTTGGTATACACCTTGATCGAAGGCTTACATGGAAACATCATATTGACTTTAAGCTAACTCAGATGAAAATTAATTTATCTCAAATACACTGGTTGATTGGCAGAAATTCAACACTTAGCATGGACTGTAAACTTTTATTATACAAGTCGCTTTTAAAGCCAATATAGTGTTACGGTATCCAGTTATAGGGCACTGCTTCAGTTTCCAATGTAGAGAGAATCCAACGAAGGCAAAACAAAATTTTACGGTTAATAACATCGGCTCCATGGTACATCAAAAATTCTAATATACATCGTGATTTAAATATGCCACTAGTGACTGAAGAAATTGCAAAATACGCAGGCAAATATTTAACAAAACTCGAGTCACATCCTAATCCGGTTGCTCGTAATATTTTGAACTTTACTGGACACATCCGCTTAAAAAAGAGGGACACAAGGGCTCTATTACTCAACACGCCAAATGGAATTTCTTGAAAATACTTTTTTTATACTTTTTTATAATTTTTTTTCTTTTTTTATTATCACTACTTATGTATTATTTATAACTATTAACAAGTTTATGTCCGACAGTGGTCGGTCCTAATAATTATATTTTAGATTTAAGATTTGAATACTTATTGTTAGTTCATATTTGAAGATACAATAAATAAATACATGTATTAAAAAAAAAAAAAAAAAAAAAAAAAAATTTATAACTGAATGCAGACGCGTATCAATTACAATTTCAGTAGAGCATACGATATAGAATTACAACGTATTAGGAAAGATGGGACGATCTTGCTTAACCTAGGGGGAGTTAAGGTCAGTCTCAAGGAAGTTAGTACTAAGATAAATATCTTTCAATGTAATAAACAAAAAACTACCTGCATATGTATGTATAAACACAAATAACAAAGAAAAACACTAATGATAAAACACAACATATTTTTTAAGCCTAAATATTCCTTTGTTAAGATTTTAGAAATATAGAATTATAAACACCCTTAGAGATAAGAAAGAAAACATGATCAATCTTGTTTAAGAAACAAAGAAATAACATTTATCATGTTAAATGTAGGTAACTACATTTATAGAAGTAAGTTATTAATTATCTTAGTATTTAAGGGAAATATTTGTAAATTGTAGGTCAGTGAAGGTTTAGCAGATGTACTAAACATAACTCATTTAAGTGGAAGATATTAAATAAATATAATAGAGTGAGACGCGTACGTGTCGAAAAAAAATATTTTTTTTTTATTTAATACTTATATGAAAACATTAATTCGGGCGAACGTATGGCTACTTTGAGGTTAATACAGTATCAAGAAAAAGTGTTGATACTCTGGTTGTATGAACTTATACTCAGTTTCAGACTCCACATATTTTAATATTCGAAATAATTTATCTGAAATAAATTGGGTCTTGGCATAAAAACTGAATATCATGGGATTTTTAGTTACTAAACAATATCGAAGGATTCGAAATTATTAATGATTCAAAAAAGTCTGAAACCGTGTTTAAGGACCAGCAAAATGTAACGATAGCTTTGGATTATTCCAGCTTTCTAGTCTATTTGCTTTTTTTTCTAAATATAATTTTTTTTTAAGTTAAGACCCAGGCCAATTGATACCAAGTGGCCTCGATATGTAATTCTGCATATTCGCCTGCATATTTGTCTTGTATATTTTTTAGTGTAAAATTTCCTGAACCTAGAAAATTTCTGAACGTTTTGCTTTCATTTGGCTCCAAAGATTTTAAAGATTTAATTGTAAAAATTTCCTGATCATTATGAAATTTATTTACTTATCTGTGAAAAGGGAAGAAATGTTGTCTTTATAAAAATATAACATCATAAAATTTATTGTATTTTTAACATGTACCATAATGTATAAAAATATACCTATGTAATCACAGGTATTGGTGTCAAAAATAAAACTATAGTTGTATGTGTGGGAAAAATTTTCTCGTTCCTCTCTGAAGTGCGTAAAAAAATAAATATTTGGTACAAATGCAGTTTTGTAAATCAGCTTAAAATAAATAAAAAGGAGTCAATGTGATAGAAAGTAAAAAATAAGGAATAAAAATTAAATAAAAAAGTCTATGTGATAGAAAGTAAAAAATAAGGAATACAAATTAGCGGCTCATATTTTCAGAGTTATGGGGCTCTGAACTTTTCATAGGAAATTGTGAAGAATTTACAAAAATTTAAAAATTAAAAAAAAATCTAAAATTTTTAAAATAATTTGCTAGGGACCAATTTTTCCCGAGTTATTGGTCTTTTAAGTTTTGATATTATATGCAATTTAGTAAACCTGCTCCAAGAAATTAAATCGAAATATGTTTTTAATACATATTCATTTCTTTCCTTAATAGTTTTGTTTTGTCACATTGATCCCCGTGAAAAGCATTGGTGATCATAGAAAATTTTTTGCATATCACTTTTTTTCTTTCACTGTGTCAATAAGGAATTTATCGTCGCTGCCTCATTGACGACTAATGCTAGGAACACAACTAGGGCGAACAATTAATTTTTCCGTGTGAACTTTCGTCATAAGAAATAAAACACATTTGTGCATATGAAAATTAACAACACTGCCTTCGAACGAAATTCGTCGTGCGTGACGAACTCTGAGATATATTTATTTCTATTTGGTACGCCAACGAACAACTCTCTCTCTGTCTTGTACAATAGAGTCCTGCGTAAACAGTCTTGAAACGTAAATGTATTCTCGTGGCATGTATTATACTAAGCCAATAATAAATGCTGTCGTACTATAAACAAAGCACGATGGATGTATTTGTGTAAGTGTATATGACTGTTAACAAGCGATGTCGCCAAGACTTCTTGTTTGTAACAATCGAAGGAAGTACTGTTACATGTATCCTTGTTATTTTGCATATTGTACGTTTGGGTGTGTGTGCAAGATGTAGATGGTAAGATATTATGTGTAAAGGGAGGTTTTTTTAAGCAAGCGCACACAACTCATGTAAATGCAATTGTGAGTATGTATGGGCACAGAAAAATAAAAGAGCATGCACAAACTATGTATTTATGTATGTATGTACGTGCATGGCGTTTGTATACGCGCCAACGCGTAGAAAAAAGCACGAGCACCACACATTTTTCAGTCACGAACTATTTTCTTCTTTACTCCTATACCTGCAATAAGTTAAACAAATATATTGCAAACAATGTTGTTTAGCGTTTGTTTTAAAAGATCTTGCTGTAGTAAAGCATTTGAAATTTCCCTCATGTCTTAAAAGTTCTTATAAGAGGTCTTGTGCAGGTCTTTATTGTACACACAGCAAACAACTATAGCCAATATGAGAGAGGAATTGGGTGAGTAAATTCTTCGTTATTGTGCGTCGAATTTACGCAGCGAATGCTTATCCTAGCATTATGTTAGGAACACAGCTGGGACGAACGACAAAGTGCGTGTACGTCGACGAATTTGTCGATAAGCACTCGCTGCACAAATTCGTCGTCTGAATCACAATAACAACGAATTTACTCACCGAATTGCTCTCTTGTGTCTGACAAAGTTATTTGTTGTGTGTACAAAGACAGGGAGAGAATATTGTTTTTTTGGACGTTCGTCGGCGTACAAAATAGAAATAAATCTATCTCAGAGTTTGTCACGGACGAAGAATTTCGTTCGACGGCGGTTTTGTTTTCATTTTCATATCCACAAGTGTTTTATTTTGTATGACGAAAGTTGGCACCGCCAAATCGTTCTTCGTCCCAGTTGTGTTCCTAGCTAGCAAAATTGTGCTATGAAACTGACATCAATGTTACATAAACATACTAGTGATGCACGAATATTCGTATTCGTATTGGAATTGTCGAATATTCGGCCATTTTCAGTCGAACGCGAATGTATTCGTATTCGCAAAATTCAGACGAATACAAATATTTTTCCAAAGAAATTAAATAAATAAATGCATAAACCATAAACGAAATTTAAATAAATTACTAAAAATTTTAATATGTACAAGTGCATTAATTTTTTTATAGAAATTTTTGCTTTGTATCATTTTCAAATACTATTCAATGACAATCATTACAATTTTGGGTAGTGTTTTTTTTAACTTTAAAGTACGCCAACAAAGAGTGTCAATTCCTTTTTCATAACAATTTTTTTATGTTGCATGTAATATTTGTATTCGTATTCGCGAATACCGTTTCAAATATTCGTATTCGTATTCGCAAATATCAAAAATTGACTTTCGTTACATCACTAATACATACACACTTCTATGTTACTAATAAAAGTCATTCAAAATTTATAATTTACTAGCAGTTCATAGAAGACAAGTACAATTTTTCGAGTTTCTATTTATTTTGAAAACAAAGCACTCGTCTGTATATTTATATTGAAAACAAAAACAAATTTGAGTGCTTTCTTTTGTTTTCAATATAAGAGCGTGCGCCAAACGGTAGAAAAGTGCAATCCCAGCTAAAAAAATATGTATGGAGCATATATGATATCCCATATATGGTTTGGATCCGAAAAATGAGGGTATATGGGCATATATGATAATATATATTCATACATTTTCATGCATGTATGTGTAAATTCCCTCCACAGTATGCAAAGTTCATATTCATACACTCTTGATTCACAAAAGCGCACTGTTGTGCAATAAATTAAATTACTAAAATTAAATTTTTTTAGACTTGAAAGAGAGGTTGTGTTTAATGAATCTTTTGCTTGGACAAATAATTCAAAACGAACTAAAAGTCATTTCATTCATCAAAAGGTGAATCAATTATTTAAAAAACACATAAATCATATTCGTACATAACATTTAGCTTAAGAAATCAGATTAAAAACTAATGCAGTTAATTATAAAAGAAAAAATAATCCGCCTCACAATAGTTTTCAATACAGTAATATGAACTTTGTTTCTTATCAAGAGAATTTTGTTATTTTCTATAAAATTAATGACTGGACTATCCTTTGCATTATTTGATATATAAAATGGGGCTACAAGTATAAAATTATACAAGAATGGTTTTTTGTAACAAAAAGTTCTTCTTTTTGAAACGTTGAGGGTACGCATATAAACTTTGCATACCGTATGTATTTTCTAATGGATTTCCATATCAGCAGTGATAAAAAAATTTACTGCAAGACGTCGGCTACCAAAAATTTTTTAAAAAAAAGTTTGATATAAAGTAATATTCTTGTAGCAGAAAATTATATAACTTTATATATGTATATGATGCAAATTTTTCGAAAATTAAAATAAACAATGAATTTTTCACAGTCTAACTACATTTAAGGAACATAAAAATTTGTGTATTGGGCGACGGCTCGAAGAAACGGCAGTGATTTTACGTTTTATGATACCATGCTTCTTATTTACTGCTTGTCAAAAATTTATCTGGTGTGTCAAAAATTCTATTGGCTCCTGGGGCCAGTGAAATTATATTCACCTCAGAAGTGTCAAAAATGTACTTAAAGTAGTACTTTGCTACCGTTTGGCACAGGCCCTAGTATGCAAATGAAAATTTTTACTTGTCTTCTTTAAACTGGCAGTCAATTTATAAAATAAATTAAATATTAAAAGGCGTAAACACAAGCAGGAAGAATATTATTTACGTTTTCCATAATATTTGTTAATATTTGTTGTTTTTTGAAAGCATTAAGTAAGTTATTCAAAGTGTAAAAAGTGGACTCACCTCCCTGATCATCGAGAGCTACAAGGGTTCGAATCCCTGCTTCCTTGCTCTGGTGTGCAGCAAAATTTAAAATATTTGTAAAGGAGTGTAAGGTTAGTGTTCAAAGAATTAATATTTGTATGTTTAATATAAAAGTGAAAAAAGTATCCTTATTATAAATATATGTATAATAATAAGTGCGTGAGTATAAAGGATTGTTTTAACCCAGTTTGTACCCGTGGTCGAGATTTCGACTACAAAATTTACCTTTTTTTCATAAAATGATTAAAAATATTAGGTAGTGGATTTAAATAATTTTTTTGAATTTATAAGTAAGTTTGGTGTATTGGCTCTCCGAATTGAACTTTGTTATCACCCTTCCCCCTTTTTAAAGTTCCACCTCTGAGAAGACAAAAATATGCTAAAAGAACATATTATTAAATGAGTTGCAACTAAGTGCATAAAAATTGAAGAGCAAAAAAACGGTCACCGATTTAAATAGCCAACAGTTCAAATAAATTTAATGTATACAAAATAATTATTGCAGCTTCTTCAGTTGATAGTCACACAGCCTTGAAAATGGCTGGTCGAGATCTCGACCACAAGGGATAATTAGCGCACTAAATTTGTTTATAATGCTCATAAATTTTTTTTTCTTAATTTTTTGATTATTAATTGGAAAGTATGTATATATCTTAGTAAATGTTGTTGTTTCAAATGTTAATATTCAATAACTACTATTATTCACACACAACAAATGCAACAATACAACCAAAAATTACACAATGATTATCAAAAAATATACGTGCTAGACGTAGCTTAAGCACAAAACTACCAGAGCAAAATATAATCAGCTGATATTATACCGCCACCTTATTCAATCATGGTACATGTTAACAATTCAAATGTTCAATTTCTAAAAAGGGAAATAACCGCATGTGTGAAAAAAACAAGATTTTGAGCTCTATGTTCTATATCTGCTTCATTCTTGTTGAACGATTCACATTGAATAGTTGTGTTTTCATTCTGAGTTAAATATGTGACTATAGGTGAAATTTTAACAATAATAGAGAATTGCAGTGATGATGACGATAGTGAAATGCAATTGCATAATTTAACCAACGTTGTATACTTACCGCCGCCTCACATTGGCACATTTTGTGATTTGGCGGTCAAAATTCTATAACTTTTGACTGGGTTAAAATTTTTTAATGAAATTTTTTTAATTATATAGAAGACATCTTAGCCTTCAATTTCGTGTACTCACTTAAAAATCGGGCCTTATTAAAGTATACTTATATATGATTGAAAAATTACTTTTGAAAATATAGGTATTATAGGCCTTAAAAAAATAAATTTGTGAATGTAGTGTTTTAACATTGCATTTTATAAATAGCAACGTTAACTGAAGTAAGAAATTACATATTTTACTGTCAACAATGTCAAAGCTTTTTGAAAAGCTACTTATGACAAAATTGTCTTCAATTTTAACTGTTAATGGGTGCATCACGGACCATCAATTTGGTTTTAGAAGCCAGCATAAAACCATTGAGCACACACATAGATTGGTTCAATTTATCAGAAAAACATTTGAGGAAAATAAGTATTGTTCTGCCCTTTTTATTGATGTTTCTCAGGCATTTTATAAAGTGTGGCATGAAGGCCTGATTTTGAAATTGAAGACATACTTACCAATAAACATTCTAAATCTTTTCGAAAGTTACATTCTTGCACGAAAATTTACAGTGGTGGAAAAAGACTTTATGAGTATGCTTAAAACTATCTCATCCGGTGTGCCACAGGGGAGTATACTGGGGCCATTTTTATATTTGATTTATACTTGCGATATGCCTGTAAGCAGTAGTATCCACACTTCTACATTTGCCGACGATACCGCCTGCCTTAGTATGCACGAAAACCCTGATGATGCATCCCGAAAACTCCAGGAACACATTAGCCAGATGGAAATATGGTTAAACTTATGCAGAATTAAGGTAAATGAACAAAAGTGTGTCCATATAACGTTTACCCTAAGAAGAGATACTTGTTCCCCCATTCGGATTAATAATCAAGTTGTTCCTCAACATTCACATGTGAAATATCTTGGTATACACCTCGATCGACGGCTTACATGGAAAAATCACATTGACTATAAGTTCACTCAAATGAAACTAAAATTTACTCAGGTACATTGGCTGATTGGCAGAAATTCAACACTCAGCCTAGACTGCAAACTTTTAATATACAAGTCGCTTTTAAAGCCAATACGGTGTTACGGTATCCAGTTATGGGGCACTGTTTCTGCTTCCAATGTAGAGAGAATTCAACGAAGACAAAACAAAATTTTAAGGTTAATAACATCTGCTCCATGGTACATTAAGAATTGAAATATACATCGTGATTTAAATATGCCACTAGTGATTGAAGAAATTGCAAAATACGCAGGCAAATATTTAACAAAACTCGAATCACATCGTAATCCGCTTGCTCGTAATATTTTGAACTTTACTGGACACATCCGCTTAAAAAAGAGAAATACAAGGGCTCTAATACTAAACACTCCGAATGAAGTTGCTTGAACATTTTTGTTTTTTTTGCTTATCACTACTTATGTATTATTTACAACTATCAATTAGTTATGTCTGGCATTGGTCGGGCCTATTAATTACATGTTAGATTTAAGATTTGAATATTTATTGTTAGTTCATATATGAAGATACAATAAATAAAAAAATAACATGCATAAAAAAAAATATTTAATTAAGCCGTCCACTCCGGGTCCATTTTATATTGAACTTTAGCCCTCTTCTCCTCTGGACCACTTAGAATACGGGTTTGAATCTCATAATTGTTTTAAATATATTAGTATTGATATAATATTTACCAAAACTAATTTTATTTTAGTCGTTGATATCCCTGTGATTGCCCTGATTTTAGGGCAATCGCTCCACATTTCCTCATAAGGCCCTTGTAAGTAAAATTTCGTAAAATAAAATAAAATAAATGTTATTATTATATGAAAAATTTTAAACGTGAATCCATAACAAATATGTAGGAGATCCATATCCGAAAAAAAGTTTTACCATAAATTCTAAAAAAATATTTTTATTCTAAATAAAAAAAATTCTTTTATAAATTTTCAATATTTATTGTGCTTTTTTGCTCTAATTTTTATGTTAATTTGCAAAGAATACATTTTTCATTTAACTGTCTTAGTGAAACTTTCATCTAAGTATGTCTCCTGTTCATCTTCAAGGAGCTGCTTGACGTCCTTGTCAAATTCAATGGGTGTGGAATTCCATTTTTGTCGAATGCTGGAGATATATGGATCAGAAGTGCACAGTAAAATATTAAAGAGGTCTTCATTGGTACTTTATTTAGATATCTTTCTTGTGTTGTGCTAGTGAAAATATCTATAAGCTTTGTCGGAATCGGAAGCATATTGTGCTGAATATTTTTTTCCCCATGATATAGCATTTTATGGACTGTCGATGGCATATTCCTCCAATCATATTTTTCGTTATATAGTTTCGCTGTTTCATTAGCATACTGACCAAATTTTCTTGCATTTACCTTCTTATTGATTGATATTATTTGCAGAATGATTTTTTAGCGTTTTGTTAATTCAAAATCTACTCAGCAGCAGTTTCATTTTCCTTCTCCTTGCTTTGGCTGATCGATCAGTTAACCCAATTCTAAATATTTTTCTTGTACGTGTTTCTTTTTTGTCTCTCTTTTGGCTTTATTTTCGTCACTTTTTCGTAAAATATATATCATAGCTTAGCTTTAATATGTGTTCCATAAATCGAATTTTTGCATGGAGTGGGGAAAAGCCAAACTCGTAGGCTTCTTGGAAAGTGGTGTCTTCTATTGGAAGTTGGCTTAATTGGCTTGCAGCTCTTTTGCAAATAACACAGCTTGAAGATGATTTGGTTTCAATATTTTGTTGAAGAAGGAACAAAAGATATCATAAATAAGTCAGAATCTGATAGTTTTTCTGCATTATACTGCTTATATTGCTTTTTTATAGAAGATCAATCGCATGGCCATTTAGAAATTAATGGTAGGCTATAGTCACCAAGCTTATCTGCGTCCAATGTATTCAACAAGTTTTCCGCAGTATGATTTAATATCTCTTGCAATACCACCTCTGCTGAACTTTCTGTAATGTTTAAAGAGTTTTGTGGTGGTAAACAATATTTTTTAATTAAAACCAAATCTCTATATTCTGGATAAATGGAACAATGTTTTCCAACTGCACGCTTTCGCAATTCCATGTACTGATATTTTGTTAGCTTTGAGTCCAGAAATATTGAAACTGCTTCTTCAGATGTAAATTTTTTATCATCGGTTGGTGTTGGAATGCTCTTTAAAATCCTATTTAATCGCTTGGATCTCGCTTTCATTACATTTTCTATTATATAAATTTTTTTAGTTTTACTTTTTGTTGGTCCTAGTTCATGGAAAAAGGTATCTTTAATTATTTCTTGAGAAAATTCTTCATTCATGCTTTGCAGCTTTCGTCTTCGGGACCTTTCACTACACTCTTCAACTAATCTGGCAGGTTGGCCAACAATTGCTGGTTTTGGTTGGCTTTCAAATACAAGTTTGCTTGTAAGCCATTGTTCGTTGCAGTTAAATATTTTTTTCTTATTTCTATAACATTCATTATATTGTTTTTTTAATCGCGTTAAAAAATTATTAATTTTTTTAAATGGTCACACAACTTAAAATAAGGGTCTTTTAAAATGCGTAATATAACATCTTTTTTGTTTTTTTGTTCAAAATAAATTTTAGCAAGATCGTTACAACTGAATTTAGCCATCGTTTTGACAATACTGATCGTCTTTATTAATTTTAACTGTTTTTATACACATCAAGTTTTCTTGAAGCAGGTTTGTGTTTTAATGAGAGAGAGGAAAGTAGAAAGAAGAGGAGTATAGACATGCTTGTACCGACAAGTTACTGCAATTCTCTTTTGTTATTTCATTCTCATATTCAAAACTCATTAAAAACTTGTACACAAACTGTCTGTGTCTAAACAACCGGGCGGGTTTAAAAGAGAATTAAAGAGACCTGCTTCAAGAAAACCTACATCAGGTTTTCATATTTAAACCTTTATATGAGCAGCAGCTACCTGGGTACACAATAAAGTTATAACAAAAGGTCGAATATATTAGTCCAAATACAACAACTCATGTACCAACCCCCGCTTATATGTAACTACCCAGCTAAAAAAATTATATATGCTCCATATATTTTTAATATATGAATGTATATAACTATATATGCATATGTATGAATTCATGTATGGAAATATATGGAATTATACATGGCAAAACTATTATATATGAACTAATATATGGACTAATATATGAAATGTATTATAATATATGAACTTATATATGGAAATTTAATTATGAATATCTTCATTTTTGGATCCATATATAAATATAAGATTTTATATATGGAGCCATATAAGAATGTATGCATACATTATATCTCACATAAGATCGTTTTTGCAATCAAAAAAGCTTGGAATTTTATCACTGCTGAATTGGAAATCCATTAGAAAATACATACGGTATGCAAAGTTTATATGCGTACCCTCAACGTTTAAAAAAGAAAAATTTTTAATCTGATTTCTTAAGCTAAATGTCATTTACGAATATGATTTATGTGTTTTTTAAATGATTGATTCACCTTTTGATGAATGAAATGACTTTTAGTTCGTTTTGAATTATTTGTTCAAACAAATGTTTCTTTAAATACAACATCTCTCTCAAGTCTAAAAAAAATTAATTTTATTAATAATATTATTATTATTATTCTATGAATTCTCATATAGTTTTTGAAAGTCTGTGCATAAAGTAAGAGGTTTGTGATTGAAGTCAAAATTTGTGGTTGAAGTCTACTGATGATTTGGTTCAAGCGCCAATGAAATACGTATATAGACCAAGCTAAACCACCAGCAAATAAATTTCAAATTAAAATTTAATTTTATTAATTTAATTTATTGCACAGCAGTGCGCTTTTGTAAATCAAGAGTTTATGAATATGAACTTTGCATACTGTGGAGGGAATTTACACATACATGTATGAAAATGTATGAATATATATATATGGGCATATATGATTCCCATATACCCTCATTTTTCGGATCCGAACCATATATGGGATATCATATATGCTCCATACATATTTTTTTAGCTGGGTATACATTTTTTAATGGCCTAAATTACAAAAATGCATTTAATGCATTATAATAACAGTCTTTTATTATACCCTTTTCATTAATAAAACTTCTTCGAAAAAAAGAAACACACACACACAATACACGCAAAAACACGTGTACATAAAATATCCAACATGCAATCAGTAAAATCATTGTTGTTCCTAGAGACGCAAATATAAATTTAAAAAATGAGCATATACATTATTTACCGCTTATATGCACGCCGGTTATAAGCATTTATCGTTTATATGCAGCCGAACTTGAACAATATTTCTTTTGTATATAAAATACACGCAATATTTTTTAATATATGCATTTCGCTTATATGAATTTCTTGCTTTTATGCACCAAAATTGTATAGGATTTTGAGAAATTGCATGTAAAAAATTATCATATATGCACTGTTTAAATTTTTCATCATAAATAAAGCAAATGTAGGAAAATTGTTTCATCGCAAAAAATTAAATTAATTCCATTCAAATCTTCAACTTTTAACTTTAAATTATATATTTTTTAAATTATTAATTAAAAACCGACTGTATTTAAGGTGAAATATAATTTTAAATTCAAAGCACTCAACTCAACTCTCAACAAAATTATAACATATATATGTATATATTCATACGCATTTATTTCAATGAAATTGAATTTACAAAACCTATACATACTGTGAACTCTTATTTTAAGTTATTTTTGTTTCAAATTGATTGATCTCAATAAAAATGTATAAAAACACAAAACAAACTAGCAATGCGCATGCAATATGCGTGTTTTTATAATTACATTTCTGAAATTCTGGTGCAAGTACTACTAAATACATATATAACATCTTTTTTATATAAGCACCACCGGTGCAACTAAGCGAGTTTTTCTACATGCATTGCAAATGCATATAACCGTGTTTTGGTAAATGCATATCCCGCTTATAAGCACTAAACGTCGAGCAAATTACGAAGTGCATATAAGCGGTAAATACTGTAATAACAGCTCAAGCTACGTACTATAACCGTTATAAGTCATTTTACCAAGTTTTTTGCAGAAAAAGATTTGGCTATATTTTAGACCTTTATTGCAATCCACAAATCTGGGGCTCGAGCAAAGTAAGGCACGATTTTTTAAATTTATTTTATAAGTAAAGAAATGATATTGTGTGAAGAAAAAATTAATTTCCAAAACTATATATAAAACCAAAAAAGTTATGCCCACTTGAAGTTCACAAATTTTTTAAAATATTTTCAATTTCAGCTTCTCTTAAAAAAGCTCGTTTTTGATCACCCTATTTGAAGAGAAATAATCGAAATAAAAACTTAAATTTCTGGATTTCGAGGTTCCTATGTGCTTACTTTATATAAAAAAAATTAAATCGGTAACACAAAAAAAAATTTTTTTGAAGACTTTTAGCCACCTTCAAATGTGCCACTGTGCACCTAACGTTGACGAAGTTAACTTCCACTGAATGAATTTGCTGGTAGGCTATTCTGTGATCTAATAAATTGATTTTTATTAAGTGTGAATGGTTTTTTTATCCTTTTGTAGGTACAGGCGAAGTGGAATACTCGTCAAACATACATGATTTTTTAGCGGAGGTAGATGAAAACACAATCCCCACTGCCTCTAAATATCGCTCAAAATCTGACTTCGTACCAAAATGGAAAAAGACCAAACGCATGCATTTTGATATTGCTCCTGTACATGAACCATTGAATGCTATAAAAGATGATATTGTGTCCAAATTAGGTATTTTTAACAATATGTTCTCAATTTAATTAATTAATTTATTAATTTTTTATTGTTATTTATATTGCTTCCAGATGGATATATACCATACCAGCTATTCTGTCTATTTTTTGACTATGAAGTTACCAACATTTGGTGAATGAAATAAACCGATATGCAGCACAACATAATAATAATGGAAATTTGGTTGATATTGCCACAATGTGTCGGTTCTTTGGGATATTACTATTTTCTGGCTATCATTCCATTCCTAAAGTTCAAAATTATTGGAGCACTGAACCGACCAATGGAATTGCTATCATTAAACAAGCAATGTCCCGCAATAAGTTTCAAAAATTAAAATCAAATATCCACATTGCCAATAATGATGAAATCGATAAAAATGACAAATTCTCTAAGCTAAGACCCCTGTTTGATCTTCTGCATAGTCGATTTATGCAGTTCTTTGTATTTAAACCAAATATTTCAATTGATGAGCAAATGGTGCTTTATTTTGGTCGTCATAGCTGCAAGATGTTCATCAAGGGGAAACCAATTCTCTTCGGATACAAATATTGGTGTTTGTGTTCATCGAAAGGGTAATTGTATCAATTTCAACCATATGCTGGGGTATCGGACCTTTCAGAAAAAAATTAAAGTAAATGCAATTTTAAACCTGTTCTCAATACCTATTAAATGGGACCACTTTCGACCCTGTATCTTAAAATTTTTTGAAGATATGAGCAATAATGACAGACCACCTTAAAGTGTTTTTAATGATTTTTTCATTTTTTGACGCGCCATATCTCAGGAAAACTAAAAAATGAAAGTCAAAAATTGTATTTTTGTCTTACTTAAGTAACGTGCAAAAAGACAACTAAGTTTCATAAGATTCAAAGGTGGCCGGGAAAATCCGTTCTTCGGTTATAAAAATTTTAACCTTATTTCGACAACTTCCACACTGTTAATTACAAAATTAATAAGGGTCTTATGCTAAAAAAACTTAAGAAAGCTTTTCTTAGCAATGTTAAGTAAAGTTGTATTCTAAAAAAATTATTATATCAAATTTCTAAAGTGGGTACCCACGTTTGTTAAGACTGCTTTAAGTTAAGATTTCCAACATGTGTATTTTGTACCTCAAATATTTTTGTTAATATAGCACATATTGATTCATGTTACATTTTAAAATGAAGCTAGAATTGTTAGCTCTAAGCTAAGATTTACTATTTCTGTCATGTAATGGAAAACATCATCAAATTATTCAACTGATTCAAAATAAATGGTAAAATCCATAAAAAAAAATATTAAAATAAATACAATTGTACAAAAATGTTTAAGTGATGTACATACAATCAAAAGAAATCGAAAAAAGCTTGAAACTCAAATACTCATTTCCTTCGAAAAGAAAATTGTGAAACTTCCTCTTTGTTCATCATATTTTTTACGTATACTTCATAGAAATGTTTATCTGTTTTTTTACCATGTCAGAAGCTCATATTATTTAAATTAGGTTGCTTTACTTCAGGAAAAGAAAAATTTATTTAATAAAATAAAAAAAAATATTTGAATACCCGAATAAAATTGTATTCGATTTAGTACATCATAAGCTGTGACGTGGTTGTTGAACATGGTGGTGTTACCAGTATGTATTATTAAATAACAATATAATTAAAGTTATGTTTTGCATACAATTTCTAAACTAAGTAATGTTAGCCTTAAAGTGCTTGGCAACTACTATGAACTTTAAGTCTAAAGTAAATAAGTAAATTTTATGCCTAAAAAATTTAAATTGTAACAGGAAGGTTTAGTTAAAACTTTAATTTTTATTCCACAAAATTAATGTTGCTTTTTCAATATTTCAAACAGAACTGATTTAATAGACAAATGGTTCTTGGATCGATTTTTTTTGTTATACTTTTCAAAAGCTGCTATATTCAAATTATTACAATTTCGACTAACCTGACAGAACAATTTACATCAATTGTAGCTGATCGCAGCATCAGTCCATCCCTTCAGCATTAGAGCATTCACCAGTATATACTGTTAACACAATTGTTAGTATCGCCTGCTAAGTGCGAGAAGATCCTTACCTCATTTTGCTTGGATTCCAACCATCTCTATAGCCGCTTTGAATCCAATATACCATGGTAAGGCATCTGTGTTACCTGATAATTATCCACATCTCTTATTTCATAACGATCATTACCTACATATCTCTGAACAATATATGTACCACGATACTTCGGTATGAGTTTCTAGTTTACACCTGTTGTAGTAATGACTTTCTTTATAGCTACCCAGTCACGTCACTCACGTCAAATGTCTCTGGGGCCCTATGATCTCTATCTAAATACTTTTTATTATACGTCTTAGACTTTTAAATTGTCATCGCTGCAGCTGCCCGTATTGCGTCTAGATTTTTTATCCCCTTTTCAGATCTTGCACTCAAATATTACGTAATTTCATCCAAAACTTCCCCTTGTTGCTCAACCCCAAATAACATCACACTCAGAGTCTGTTCGATTGTACTATGAGGAGAATTGATCATGGCGAACTCCACCCGAATCAACTTTGACAACCAGTCTGTATGGTCAATTTTTTCTCTTAATTTAGCTAAAATAGCTGTAAAGCACCGATTAACCCACTCTACATAGCCATTTGATTGTGGCGAGGCCACTAATACTTTTACATGAGAAATATTACGCTCTACTAGAAAACTAGAAAACTCATTTGATGTAAAGCACCAAACCAATATTTTTTTTTAAATTGATTCAGTTATTTTTCGATTCCTATGTTGCCGAATTTCTCGTGCACTAATCTCACTATACTTTCCTCCATTTCAACAGGAACGCACTACTAGTTCTGACGCCGTGTGCCACGCTTAAATACTAACCCCTTATCAAGAAAGTAGCCCTCCACATCTCTCTTTTCTAGGTCAGCACGTATGGTCTGTATGGTTCCCTCTCCAACCTGAAAAATCTGAACATTTAAGTCAAGATCCGACTCATCAGTAATTACAGCAACGGACACTCGATTTAAGGCGTTCATATGCGCCATCATTTCACCTTTTCAGTATCGTATATCTTAGTCGTAATTTCTAATTTCTATGGGCTTTAGAAATAAGAAGATTTATAATTTTCCTTTTCAAAGTAAGGGCCAACGAGTTACAATCACAGAAAATAACTACCGAAAACAAGTTTTTATTACTTTTTTATTAAATTAACTTATTTTATACTTCGGTATGAATAAAATTGGTTATTTATAATTAAAAAAAAAAATTAATAATTTAAAAAATTAAAAAAACTTTTCCAGGGTTGGAAAACTTTAACTATTTTCATAATAATTAAACATATTTCATGTTTTAGGAAGAAGGCTATTTTCTCAGGAACGGTAAGAGCTACGAGTCTGAAATTTGGACAGAGTATGTAGAACTTTGATCGCTACAACAACAAATACCTGAGAATTAAAACTTAAAGGGTGTTCCAAAACGAGCAACGAAAAATGTTAAAATCCTATGTAATATACATACAATTGTATGTACAAATGTACATATGTATATGGACACTTGAAATTTGTAAAATTAGTGTATTTTTATATAGGCTACAACAATTAACACTAAAATTAAAAACATTTAAATTAAAGGGTGGTCCACCAGTTAATTCAATTTTGACTATGTAATTTTGACAAAATGCTATATCTTGGAAGCCGTAAGAGTTAAACTCTTGTAATTTTCAAAAACGGTCTAACTAAAAAATCCGAAAATTATAAAATCGCCAAAAATTTTAAAAAATCGCCAAAACGAAAAAAATCGCCAATATGAAATAAAACGGTAAAATTAAAAAAAAAACGCAAAAAACCGAAAAAAATCGCCAAAACGAGAAAAACGTGTTAAAACTAAAAATAAATTTCCACAATGACAAAAAAACGCTAAAAACCGCAAAAATCGCCAAAACTTATATGAACAAAAATCGCCAAAAAATAAAAAAACCCGTAAATGAAAAAAATCGCCAATATCAAAATAAATGCCAAAACGAAAATAAATCGCCAAAATTAAAAAAACGCCAAAAACCGACAAAAATTGCCAAAACAAAAAAAAAAGTTGCCTATATGAAAAAAATTCCCAAAAATTAAAAAAATCGCTTATATGAAAAAAAAATTCGCAAAATCTAAAAAATCGCCATAACGAAAAATATCGCCAAAATTAAAAAAAGGCCAAAAACCGTAAAAAATCGCCAAAACGAGAAAAAAGTGTCAACAAAAAAAATCCCACAATGACAAAAATCAAAAAAATCCTACAAAACGAAAAAAATTCGCCATAATTAAAAAAATCGCTTAAATGAAAAAAAATCGTCAATATCAAAAAAGACCACCAAAACGAAAAAAATCGCCAAAATAAAAATAACGCCAAAACTAAAAAAACGCCCAAAAACCGAAAAAAATCGCCAAAACAAAAAAAATTGCCTATATGAAAAAAATCGCCAAAAATTCAAAAAAATCGCTTAAATGAAAAAAAATCGTCAAAATCAAAAAAAATTCGCCAAAACGAATAAAAATTGCAAAAATTAAAAAAACGCCAAAAACCGAAAAAATCGCCAAAACGAGAAAAAAGTGTCAAAACTAAAAAAATTGCCAAAAAGAAAACAAACGCCAAAAACCAAAAAAATCGCTTATATGAAACAAAATCGCCAAAAAATAAGAAAATCGCCTAATGAAAAAAGTTGTCAAAATCAAAAAAATTGCCAGAAGGAAAAAAGTCACCAAAATTAAAAAAACGCCAAAAACCGAAAAAAATGTCCAAGGCCAAAAAAAATTGGCCTTTATGAAAAAAATTCGCCAAAACTAAAAAAACCAGCAAAACAAAATAGTTCCACAAAATTTAGAAACCACCAAATTAAACATAATGCTAAAAACCTAAAAATTGCACTAGAGAAAAAAGTATGAATTTTTTCACAAAATTAATATCTATGTACCTGCATATCTCTGTGCTTATGTATGTATCTCTATACTACATAGACGCAGTTTGGTAAAGGGTATATAAGATTCGGCACAGCCGAATATAGCACTCTTACTTGTTTTGAACTTAAAATGTCCTGAGGATTTGTATACACTGTCTTTTTTTTTAATGTTTCAGGACCCTTGGAATCAGGGAATCTTGAAATCAAGTCGGGGTCACCAATGATTCTTGGTTTTTAGTGATAATAACACATAAATTTGGGTTGGCACTAAATTGTAATAAAAGTTTACCTTTTTTTAGCACTTGAACAAGAAAAAGTATCTGAATGATTGAGTTACGATCTGTTATGCTGTAACTGGTGATTCTTTATTGAAATGCTGGTCTTATATCATAATCATACAATAATAATAAGTTATAAAGTTGCATAATATGCGGAACTAAAATGTTACAATTAATTGGAACATTTAATGAATGCAAGAACAAAATAGCTTGAGTTTAAAATTACATAATTAAATGAAAAACACAACGTTTTGAATTGTGCTTGACTAAATAGAGTGCAAGTGAACTAAATAATAAAAATGCAACTTAGGACTTATGAATTGACATAAAGAAATATAAATAATTATTTTGTTGATAACCCGTTGTGGGCCGCAACATTAATGTTTCTTGGTCTTTAGTGATAATCACTCCAAACACATATATTTTTTTAAGGATCGATCTACGGTTAAATAAGATCACATTGCGAGATAATTTTCTACTACCAGTAATCTAGGATTGTCTCGAATATTTGGGAGATAAACGGTATTTAAGTACATTCGATCTTAAAGACGGCTTTTATCAAGTCCGAATGCAAGAGAATTTTGTACCTTATACGGCATTTGTAACACCTTTTGGTCAATACAAATATTGCTCAATGCCATTTGGACTGAAAAAATCCCCTGCAGTATTACAACTATTTATTGTATAGTACTGAAGAAATAAGTGGATAGTGGTAGAATTGTAGTATACATAGATTACATTATTATAGCATCTAAGACGCTGGACGAACATATGGAAATCTTAGGTGAGGTTTTAATATTAGAATATGGACTAGAATTAAATTTAAGCAAATGCAAATTTTGGTATAATAAGCTTAATTATCTGGGTTGTCGAGTTAGTGGAAAAGGTATTCAACCAAATTCCAAAAGACAGCGGTGTACGGGGAAATTCTCCTATTTTTGACGGTTTGTACAGAATTTTTCAAGAAAAACTAGGCAGAATCTTGCAATGAAGCATTTCATAATTTAAGAGACAAATTAATTAAGGCTCCTGTACTATCTGTGTTAAATCCTTTCCACCAAACTGAACTACACACCGATGCCAGCTCACGTGGTTTTAAAGAAGGGGACAATAAAAAATTATACCCGGAATCATATCATTCAAAAACAGCTTCTGATGTTGAGTCACGATATAAAAGTTTTGAGCTAAAAACGTTGGATATCGTATATGCCTTAAGAAGATTCAGGATGTTTTCGGAGGGCATCAAATTTACTGTAGTTACTGATTGTAACTCCTTGGCCCTTACTTTGAAAAGGAAAATTATAAATCTTCTTATTTCTAAAGCCCATAGAAATTAGAAATTACGACTAAGATATACGATACTGAAAAGGTGAAACGATGGCGCATATGAACGCCTTAAATCGAGTGTCCGTTGCTGTAATTACTGATGAGTCGGATCTTGACTTAAATGTTCAGATTTTTCAGGTTGGAGAGGGAACCATATAGACCATACGTGCTGACCTAGAAAAGAGAGATGTGTTGTTTTCCTGTTGAAATGGAGGAAAGTATAGTGAGACTACTGCACGAGAAATTCGGCAACATAGAAATCGAAAAATAACTGAATCAATTTAAAAAAAATTATTGGTTTGGTGCTTTACATCAAATGAGTTTTCTAGTTTTCTAGTAGAGCGTAACATTTCTCATGTAAAAGTATTAGTGGCCTCGCCACAATCAAATGGTTATGTAGAGTGGGTTAATCGGTGCTTTACAGCTATTTTAGCTAAATTAAGAGAAAAAATTGACCATACAGACTGGTTGTCAAAGTTGATTCGGGTGGAGTTCGCCATGATCAATTCTCCTCATAGTACAATCGAACAGACTCTGAGTGTGATGTTATTTGGGGTTGAGCAACAAGGGGAAGTTTTGGATGAAATTACGTAATATTTGAGTGCAAGATCTGAAAAGGGGATAAAAAATCTAGACGCAATACGGGCAGCTGCAGCGATGACAATTTAAAAGTCTAAGACGTATAATAAAAAGTATTTAGATAGAGATCATAGGGCCCCAGAGACATTTGACGTGAGTGACGTGACTGGGTAGCTATAAAGAAAGTCATATTAGCAGGTGTAAACTAGAAACTCATACCGAAGTATCGTGGTCCATATATTGTTCAGAGATATGTAGGTAATGATCGTTATGAAATAAGAGATGTGGATAATTATAAGGTAACACAGATGCCTTACCATGGTATATTGGATTCAAAGCGGCTATAGAGTTGGTTGGAATCCAAGCAAAATGAGGTAAGGATCTTCTCGCACTTATCAGGTGATACTGACAATTGTGTTAACAGTATATACTGGTGAATGCTCTGATGCTGAAGGGATGGATTGAAGCTGCGATCAGCTACAATTGATGTAAATTGTTCTGTCAGGTTAGTCGAAATTGTAATAATTTGAATATAGCAGCTTTTGAAAAGTATAACAAAAAAAATCGATCCAAGAACCATTTGTCTATTAAATCAGTTCTATTTGAAATATTGAAAAAGCAACATTAATTTTGTGGAATAAAAATAAAAGTTTTAACTAAACCTTCCTGTTACAATTTAAATTTTTTAGGCATAAAATTTATTTAATCAAAATGAAAAAAGGGTATTTTAAAAAACTTGATTTCTTGTTTCAACTATGATGTTAGTTAGACTTCTCATTTAATAAAATCAAATGTTAATACAAGACATCTGTTTCGTCAAATAATTTTATGTTGAAGTTTTCCTGACCGTTTTTCTTAAGCTGTCTATACATGGTAATATAATGTATTACGACATGTCAAAAAATGCGGTTGATTATACAAAATCTTATCATGTAAAAGCAAAATGTATCGAGTAGGAGAGAATATAGATAGAAAATTTGACAAGCGATCGACGAATGTTTATTTTTGAAACCATTTTAAAACCTTAAGTATTCTCATCACACCAGAGGTGTTCTTCAAAGTAAACCTTGGCACCACTAATGGTATTTATTGAAGGTGTTGACAGTTTTATAGAAACTCATGAAATTTTCATATTGTTTTTGTAAATATTTTACAACTGCAACCATCAGCTACTTAACTGGTACAGCAAAAGTAAATAAGCAATAAACAAACCTAAAAAAATATTATATTTTGTGATAAGATTAAATTGAAATTATCAAATGTTTTCTGCAGTATTTATTTTTATTAGTACAAAATTTTTTTGCAATTTTCAAATTTTTGTTATTAACCCTTATGTCAACAGCAGAAATGCTTAATGCACGTCCACAGCACATACCTGGGTATGTACATACGTTTTGTATGGGGAATGGTACGTCGTTAGCGTAAAAATGGTAATTACGTATCTACCTGTTTTGTTGGAATTTCCGAATTATTTTTTTAGTTTGTTAGAAATGGATAAAAGGCTAAAAAATTTTATGATAATCAATTTCATCCTCACAGTCATTGTTTGTTGAAAAAAGTGGTTGTATAGGTAGACGACATACGTATATAATAAATATATAATATAGGCAGGTAGAAACATTTATTGTTGCGGAAATTTCATTCTTTGTAGTATCGTCAGAAAATTTAGTTTACATTTGTGATTCGAAGTAAAAAGACACTTCTGTTTATTTTGTGGAAATAAAAAAATATTAAACGTGAAATGGCTGATGGTGAATGGCTTACTCCGCGACAACTAAGCGCACTTTCGTACGAAGAACAACAAGCATATATTCGGCAAGCGCTTGAAGAGAGCCAAGAAGAAACAAGTGACCAAGATTCAATAGTTGGTGACGAGACTTTAGGTGATATTTGTGGAGATGACTCAGACGTTGAAGAACCCATGTTACCAGAATATGACCCAGAGAGCGACAGTGATTCTGATGAAGATCTTGAAGATGCACCAATTAAAACTGGCGAAGTTTGTACTGCCAGAGATGGTAATGTTTGGTCCTCGATACAACCACAACCTGTAAGATTCCGTACGCACAACATTCTAAGAAGTACAGAATCTGGACCAGTATGGGCAACGCAGGGTTTGACCATTGCAGAAACGTTCCAATTGATAATGTCAAACGAAATATGCGACATAATTATTCGTGAATCAAATCGAAAGGCAAGGCAATTTTATGATATTGACAACGCAAAACATCCAACAAGAGAACCGACATCATGGATTCCCATAACAAAAATTGAATTTGATGCATATTTGGGCCTACTTTTGCTAAGTGGCGTTACACATTCTGGTTACGTGCATACGAAAGATTTGTGGAAAACTACTTCACATCCACAATATCGTGCAACAATGAGTGTACGACGATTTTGGGAAATATGCCGCTTCATACGTTTTGATAATGGAAACACACGCCAGCAACGAAAACAAACTGACAAAGCAGCAGCAATATCGGACGTTTTTTTGATGCTTAACAGCTGCCTTCGTAGAATTACGTAGCTGGAACCAACGTCACCGTAGATGAACAATTGTATGTTTATCGTGGTGGAACTGGCTTCACGCAATACATACCATCAAAACCTGCCAAATATGGAATAAAAGTGTGGTGGGTGTGCGACTCCATTTCTTCCTATCCATTGCAGGTACAATGAATATTGTTGAAAATTGTTGAAAATCTAAATAACTAAATTGAATATAATTTTTCAATGAAGGGACAAACCTATACAGGAATGGCACCATCTGGTGAACGTGAAAGAAACGTTGGCGAAAGAGTAGTAAAGGATTTATGTGTCAACCTTTTTGCTGGAAGTAGAAGAAATATTGTATGTGACAACTTTTTCACTAGCTACAACTTGGCAAAACCTTTGATGCTAGACAACAATTTATCTATATTGGGTACTTGCAACAAAAGGCGTACATTCGTGCCAGCAGCATTTGCCAACCCGAAACGACGTGAGGCTGAATCAACAATGTTTGGGTTCTGTAATCACGTTACGATGTGCTCGTACGTTCCCAAGAAAAACAAGGCAGTTGTAATGTTGTCCACTACTCATTATACAACAGAAGCGACCGGTCCTAAGAAGTAGCCATTGCTTATATTGGACTACAACAAAACCAAAGCTGGCGTTGATAATATGGACAAGTGCTTGTCCGAATTTAGTACGAAGCGGCGCACAAATAGATGGCCTCTGACTTTCTTTTATAATATTGTGCACGTTGCTGCGTTTGCTGCATACGTAATATACATTGACAACAACACTCACTTGAAGACATCTACAAGCCGCCGTAGGATGTTTCTCCATCAGCTTAGCGAGCAATTGTGCAAGCCAGAAATGGAAAGAAGGGCGAATAACAGCAGAATATCCTGAGTTTTTTCAACGCGCAACGCCATCGAATTCATGAAAGGTGGGCCCATCGGAGTTGTGGATGCTGAGGCACATGCATCGGAGGAACTTGATAGTACGGGCCGGCTAAAAGTAAAGGGGAATTGCTACATCTGCTCGAAAGGACGCCCTACTCGTAAAGCATGCACATTATGCAACAAACCAGTGTGCGCAGAGCATTCCATAGACTTACCTCAATGCGATAGATGTATTTGAATTTCAAAAATTTTAAGAAAAAATAATTAAAACTGACATTATATAATAAGAATAAAAAAATAATTACAAAACTTAGCTCAAAATAAACTATACTTTTATATTATATTATCATATTTGCATGCGTTTTACTATACATACCCAGGTATGTATTCTGTTGACTTAAGGGTGCAACTTTGTAAATGGGCTTTATCTTCCGAAAGGCTGATCTAATCCTAACCAAACTTAAAACTATTGCGTAAAACAGTTTTGACTAAGATATCAAGAAATTTCAAGTCGATCCGGTTATCCAGTTTAGAGCTACAGCGTTTTTAAAACGAAAAACATACCCAGGTATGTTGCCGTTGACATAAAGGTTAACTCAACAAATTAATATCTTTGCTGGTATTTTACTTACAGTAAAATTAAATGAATAAAAAATTCCTACAACAGACTTTTGTTCTCTTTTTAAAAATACGGAACGAATTTAATAATATTTTCATTCTACAAAGTTGTAATACTTTGTATTACCATCTTAAGACAGCTTTACCAACAGTAAAATGTGCTCTAGCTATTTCTTTCAATAATAAATTTTACGATATTTTAATAGATTATATAAGTTTTACTAAACACTTAAACAATAAAAATAAAATACGTAATATAATATTTAAAGATTTACCCCCTTATGCAAAAACATATTTTACTTTAGCCTTAAAGTTCATAGTAGTTGCCAAGCACTTTAAGGCTAACATTACTTAGTTAAGAAATTGTATGCAAAACATAACTTTAATTATATTGTTATTTAATAATACATACTGGTAACACCACCATGTTCAACAACCACTTCACAGCTTATGATGTACTAAATCGAATACAATTTTATTCGGGTATTCAAATATTTTTTTTATTTTAATAAATAAATTTTTATTTTCCTGAAGTAAAGCAACCTAACTTAAATAATATGAGCTTCTGACATGGTAAAAAAACAGATAAACATTTCTATGAAGTATACGTAAAAAATATGATGAACAAAGAGGAAGTTTCACAATTTTCTTTTCGAAGGAAATGAGTATTTGAGTTTCAAGCTTTTTTCGATTTCTTTTGATTTTATGTACATCACTTAAACATTTTTGTACAATTGTATTTATTTTAATATTTTTTTATGGATTTTACCATTTATTTTGAATCAGTTGAATAATTTGATGATGTTTTCCATTACATGACAGAAATAGTAAATCTTACCTTAGAGCTAACAATTCTAGCTTCATTTTAAAATGTAACATAAATCAATATGTGCTTTATTAATAAAAATATTTGAGGTACAAAATACACATTTTGGAAATATTAACTCTTTTTTTTAATACATTTGTTTATTAATTGTATCTTCAATTATGAACTAACAATAAGTATTCAAATCTTAAATCTAAAATATAAGTATTAGACCCGACCACTGTCGGAAATAAACTTAGTGATAGTTATAAATAATACATAAGTAGTGATAATCAAAAAAAAAGAGAAAAAAAATATTTTCAAGCAATCCCATCTGGAGTGTTGAGTTTGAGTATAAGAGCCCTTGTGTCCTTCTTTTTAAAGCGAATGTGGCCAGTAAAATTCAAGATGTTACGAGCAAGCGGATTAGGAAGTTACTCGAGTTTTGTCAAATATTTGCCTGCGTATTTTGCTATTCCTTCAATCACTAGTGGCATATTCAAATCACGATGTAAATTTGAGTTTTTGATGTACCACGGAGCCAATGTTATCAAACGTAAAATTTTGTTTTTCCTTCGTTGGATTCTCTCGACGTTAGAAGCTGAAGCAGTGCCCCATAACTGAATTCCGTAGCACCATATTGGCTTCAAAAGCGACTTGTATAATAAAAGTTTGCAGTCTAGGCTGAGTGTTGAATTTCTACCAATCAGCCAATATATCTGAATTAGTTTAAGTTTCATTTGTATTAGCTTTGAGTCAATATGGTGTTTCCATGTAAGTCGTCAATCAAGGTGTATACCAAGGTTTTTTACATGTGAATGCTGAGGAACAACTTGATTGTTGATTTGAATTGGGGAACAAGTATCTCTTCGCAGGGTAAATGTTACCTGAACACACTTTTGCTCGTTTACTTTAATTCTCCATAATTTTAACTATAGTTCCAGTTGTGTAATATGGTTTTGTAGATATCGCGAAGCCTCGTGAGGATTTTCGTGCATACTAAAGCAAGCTGTATCATCGGCAAACGTAGATGTATGGATATTACTGCTCAAAGGCATATCACAAGTATAAATCAAATACAAAACTGGCCCCAGTATGCTCCCCTGTGGCACACCGGATGATGTAGATTCGGGCAGACTCATAAATTCTCCTTCCACAACCGTAAACTTCCGGGTAGTAATATAACTTTCTAATAAATTCACCAAATTTATTGGTAGATATGATTTTAATTTTAAAATTAGACCTTCATGCCACACTCTATCAAATGCCTGCGAAACGTCAATAAACAGTGCAGGACAGTACTTCTTTTCTTCAAATGTTCTTCTTATACATTGAACCAATCTATGCGTTTGTTCAATGGTGCTATGATGACTTCTAAAACCAAACTGATGATATGGGATGCACCCACTACCAATTAGAATTGGGGACAATTTTGACATGAGCAGTTTTTCGAAAAGTTTTGACATTGTAGATAGCAGTCTTATTGGCCTGTATGATTCTGCCTTGTTCAGATCTTTGCCCGGCTTTGGAATCATTTTAACTTTGGCAAGCTTCCAGCTGTGGGGATAATACTCTAGTCGTAAAATGGCATTAAAAATGAATAACATGATTCTAAATGCAATACGAGGCAATTTGATTAGCATTTGGTTAATAATTCCATCAATACCCGGTGCTTTCTTCGGGTTGAGTTCAGCAATTACATTTTATACATCACATATTTTAAATTTTATGGGTCGAGGGGGTAGCGCAACTACACTCGGGAAATCAACAACACCAGTACATGTGTTTGGGGTAAATACGGATTTTAAATGCTTTGCAAACAAGTTACCTTTTTCAATATCACTCCTGGCCCAAACTCCGGTAGAAGTGCGCAGAGGTGGTTTAAACTCAACGAATGTTTTAATTCTTTTCGCAGTGCGCCACAAAGAATAATTAGATGCTGGTGTGACATCGAGATTTTCCAGATAGTTTTTAAGAGAAGCAGTTTTTTCATATGCAAGCAGTTCTTGGAGTCTTATAGTGCACTCTTTTAATCTAATTTTATTTTGGGGTGATCTGTGCTGTTGCCATTCTCTTCTAGCTCTTCTTTTTGCACATACGAGAAGTTCAATATCTGTAGAATATATTCTGTTAAACCCAGTCTGCGGATGGGAGGAAGTGGCATGTTCAGCTGCCTGCTTAATATTTTCGTTAAGATTAGCAATATTAGATTCAATATCGTCATGAGTTCTTAGCTTAATGTTTTCAGTGCAATGACTACTAAGATATTTTTTGAATCGCAGCCAATTAACACGACTGACCATTTTCACATATGGGTGAGGTAGAGCACAGATTGTAACGATCGTGGGAGAGTGATCGGACGATAGATCTAGGGAAGCTTCGACGTGAATTAATTCCCCAGAAATAATTTTCATGACACCAAAATCTATAATATCCAGAATTTTATGTATGTCAGTAGGCCAGTAAGTGGACTTTCCACTCGAAATGACGTCCAAGCGCATTTTTGAAATTGTGTTGAACAACGCTCGTCCTCTAGGTGTGATAAGACGCAAACCCCAGAAAGTATTTTTTGCATTATAGTCTCCAGCTGCTACGAAACAAGGGCCAAGAGGTTTGTAGAAATCCTCGTATTGATCCTCAGTAATTGCGAATCTAGGAGGAGAGTAAATTGATGATATGACAAAATTTGTGTAAAAATTTTCGATACAAATATTCGTTGCTTGTAGATGTTCTTCACAAATGTTGTCAAGAATATAATGCTTGAGTCTTGACTTTATTAAAATTGCTGATCCCCCACAAGCTCTTCCTCTTGGGTCCTTTGAATCATATAAAATGTAGCCATTAATTTTGAATAGGCTTCTTGAAGTCAAATGAGTCTTAGAAACCAACATTATATCAATATTTTTTTCCGTGCAGAACTGCTCAAGTTCATTTTTATGTGCCCTTGAGGAATACTCTATATGAGTACCTCAAAAACAAATAAATGTGAAGTGAGTTATAACGGCAGAAATGCCTATTTTACTGTGAGTTCTGATGCTCATAACGATAACAATAAAAATAAAAAACCTGATGACAGACTTACTGTGAGTTCGGAAGCTCTTAATAAAAATAAAAAATCTGATAATACACTTTTTCTAACAACAAATCCACTTTTTCGACAGCGATAAACTTCGCTTTGTCCAATGCCTACTAGTGATTCTTTAACATTACATTTGCCTAGTACTTCGTCAGTTAAGCCATTGAAATCATTCGCTTCGGGCTGTTCATCACCTAACCAAGTTATCACTTCAGATAACAGTAGCTCAAAACCAAAGGTACAAGTCGGAATGGACAGATATATAACCGTTGTAAAGCGTGAGCGAAGCCCGAATTCTTCTAAAATTTCATCTGTTCCAAAGATGTCTAGGGATAACAGCGCATCATCCATGAATCGCCAAAATCGTTTTTCATTATTGCAAGACGATAACGAGAAGACCGCTTCATTATCTCAGAAGCCTTTTAAGCCACCACCAATATATGTGAGGGAAAAAATTCTAACGCGCTTCTAAAAAAACTACTGTCGGCCATTGGTGAAAATACTTTTCACGTAATTCCAATTAAAAGAGGTAATATTGATGAAACTAAAATCCAAATATACGATGAAAACAATTTTCGAAAAATTGTAAATGACTTTGAAAAAATAAAACAAACTTTTACACATACCAACTTAAGAGTGCTAAAGGCCTACAGATAGTACTAAAGGGCATAGATTCATATGTTGAGCCCGAAGAAGTAAAATGTGCACTTCTACCCCAAGGATTTAAGGTAAAAAACGTTACTAATATAATTAACAGAGAAAAAGTCGCCCAACCCCTATTTCGCATTGAACTGGATCCGAATGACATACAATTGAAAAAAAATTAAACCCATCCAATTTATAGCGTAAAGTTTCTGTTACACCGAAAAATCACAGTTGAAGAGTCACGTAAGCGTTCAGGTCCTGTACAGTGCCATAATTGCCAAGAATATGGCCATACAGTTTGTGTTATCTGCGGTGAATTGCATGGTACTGCTAGCTGCACTAAGCCAAAAGAACAAGCAAGCAAAAATGTAGTAATTGTGGAGGTAATCACACCGCTAACTATAGAGGATGCCCTGTATATTCTTTTGTTAAACAGACTATGAGTCAAAAACCTAAGTTAGCTCCAGCCCAACCATTAAACGCGTACTCTTCCTCTTTTGCTCAAGTAAGTCAACTAGTTACTTCACGTGTATCGTATGCCGATGCTGCTAAGGCTAGTTCTAGTCCCTCACAAAATGTTTCACCGCAAAACAATCCAGCGAATGCAAGCTCAGGCTTTAACTTTAGTCGCCTTGAAGCTACTATTGAGAATCTGGTGCTAACTATAAACAACTTTACAACAAATATGACTAGCATGATGCAAAAAATGCTGCGAATGCAGAATACACTACTTCAAGCATTAGTTAACAAACCATGAATATGTTAAAAATATGTTTCTGGAACGCAAACGGCATTCGCCAGCATAAAAATGAACTTGAGCACTTCCTCATGGAAAAAAATATTGATATAATGTTGGTCTCTGAGACTCATTTGACTTCAAGGAGCTTATTTAAAATAACTGGTTACATTCTATATGATTCAAAGGACCAGAGGGGGAGAGCATGCGGTGGCTCAGCAATTCTAATTAAGTCAAGACTCAAACACTATGTCCTTGATAACATTTGTGAAGAACATCTACAAGCAACAAATATTTGTGTCGAAAATTTTGTTACAAATTTCATGATATCATCAATTTACTCCCCTCCCAGATTCGCAATTACTGAGGATCAATTTGAGGAATTCTACAAATCTCTTGGCCCTTGTTTTGTAGCAGCTGGGGACTACAATGCAAAAGATACGTTCTTGGGTTCGCGTCTTATTACACCTAGAGGTCGGGCATTGTTCAACACAATTTCAAAAATGGGCTTGGACGTCATTTCAAGTGGGGAGCCCACTTACTGGCCTACGGACATACAAAAAATTCCGGATGTTATAGATTTTGGAGTAATGAAAAATATCGGTAGGGAATTAATTCATGTTGAAGCTTCTGTAGATCTCTCCTCCGATCACTCTCCCACGATTGTTACAATTTGTAGCCCACTAAGAAGTGACTTCCCTGTCCCATACGTAAAGATGATCAACCGTGTTAATTGGCTGGGGTTCAAAAAATACCTCAGTAGCCATTGTACGGAAAATATTAACCTAAGAACACCAGGTGATATTGAATCTAACATTGAAACTCTTAACGAAAATATTAAACAGGCTGCTGAACATGCCACTACTTCCCATCTGCAGACTGGGTTTAATAGAATTTATTCTACAGACATTGAACGTCTTTTACGTGAAAAAAGGACAGCTAGAAGGGAATGGCAACAGCACAGATCACCCCAAAATAAAATTAGATTTAAAGAGTGCACTAGACGACTCCAAGAGCTGCTGGCATATGAAAAAACTGTATGTCTTAAAAATTATCTGGAAAATCTTGATGCCACACCTGCATCTAATTACTCCTTGTGGCGAGCTGCTAGAAAGCTTAAAACACCCGTTGAATATAGACCACCTCTGCGCACATCTAACGGAGGTTGGGCCAGAAGCGATACTGAAAAAGGTAACATATTTGTTGAGCATTTAAAATCCGTATTTACCCCAAACACATGTACTGGTGTTGTTGATTTACCGAGTGTAGTTGCTCTACCCCTCGACCCATAAAATTTAAGACGCGTGATGTTCAGAAACTAATTGCTGAACTCAACCCGAAGAAAGCTCCAGGTATTGATGGAATAAGTAACAATATGCTGATAAACTTGCCCCATATTGCAATTAGAATCCTGTTATTTATTTTTAACGCCATTTTACGACTGGAGTATTATCCACAAAGCTGGAAGCTTGCGAAGGTCAAAATGATTCCAAAGCCGGGCAAAGACCTTACCAAGGCTGAGTCATACTGGCCAATAAGTCTGCTATCAACAATGTCAAAACTCTTCGAAAAGCTGCTCATGACAAAATTGTCCCCAATTTTAACTGATATTGGGTACATCCCAGACCATCAATTTGGTTTTAGAAGTCAGCATAGCACCATTGAACAAACTCATGGATTGATGCAATTTATAAGAAGAACTTTTGAAGAAAAAATGTATTGTTCTGCCCTGTTTATTGACAATTCTCAGGCCTTTGATAAAGTGTGGCATGAAGGCCTTATTTTAAAATTAAAATCATATTTACCAATAAATTTTCTGAATTTATTAGAAAGCTACATAACTACCCGAAAGTTTACGATTGTGGAAGGAGAATTCATGAGTCTGCCCCAATCTATATCATCCGGTGTGCCACAGGGGAGCATACTGGGGCCAGTTTTGTATTTGATTTATACTTGTGATATGCCTTTGAGCAGCAATATCCATACATCTACGTTTGCCGATGATACAGCCTGCCTTAGTATGCACAAAAACCCGCACGAGGCGTCCCGATATCTTCAAGAACATATTACACAGTTAGAAATCTGGTTGAACTTATGGAGAATTAAAGTCAATACTTAGCCTGGACTGCAAACTTTTAATATACAAGTCGCTTTTGAAGCCAATATGGTGTTACGGTATCCAGTTATGGGGCACTGCTTCAGCTTCCAATGTAGAGAGAATTCAACGAAGACAAAACAAAATTTTAAGGTTAATAACATCATCAACATAAAAAAAAAATTTTATGTTGGCGAATGCCGTTTGCGTTCCAGAAATATTAACTTAACAAACGTGGGGACCTACTTTAGAAATTTGATATAATGATTTTTTTAGAATACAACTTTACTTAACATTGCTAAGAAAAGCTTTGTTAAGTTTTTTTAGCATAAGACCCTTATTAATTTTGTAATTAACAGTGTGGAAGTTGTCGAAATAAGGTAAAATTTTTATAACCGAAGAACGGATTTTCCCGGCCACCTTTGAATCTTATGAAACTTAGTTGTCTTTTTGCACGTTACTTAACTAAGATAAAAATATAATTTTTGACTTTCAGTTTCTATTTTTCCTGAGATATGGCGCGTCAAAAAATCAAAAAAATCATCAAAAACACTTTAAGGTGGTCTGTCATTATTGCTCATATCTTCAAAAACTTTTAAGATACAGGGTCGAAAGTGGTCCCATTTAATAGGTATTGAGAACAGGTTTAAAATTGCATTTACTTTAATTTTTTTCTGAAAGGTCCGATACCCCAGCATATGGTTGAAATTGATACAATTACCCTTTCGATGAACACAAACACCAATATTTGTATCCGAAGAGAATTGGTTTCCCCTTGATGAACATCTTGCAGCTATGACGACCAAAATAAAGCACCATTTGCTCATCAATTGAAATATTTGGTTTAAATACAAAGAACTGCATAAATCGACTATGCAGAAGATCAAACAGGGGTCTTAGCTTAGAGAATTTGTCATTTTTATCGATTTCATCATTATTGGCAATGTGGATATTTGATTTTAATTTTTGAAACTTATTGCGGGACATTGCTTGTTTAATGATAGCAATTCCATTGGTCGGTTCAGTGCTCCAATAATTTTGAACTTTAGGAATGGAATGATAGCCAGAAAATAGTAATATCCCAAAGAACCGACACATTGTGGCAATATCAACCAAATTTCCATTATTATTATGTTGTGCTGCATATCGGTTTATTTCATTCACCAAATGTTGGTAACTTCATAGTCAAAAAATAGACAGAATAGCTGGTATGGTATATATCCATCTGGAAGCAATATAAATAACAATAAAAAATTAATAAATTAATTAATTAAATTAAGAACATATTGTTAAAAATACCTAATTTGGACACAATATCATCTTTTATAGCATTCAATGGTTCATGTACAGGAGCAATATCAAAATGCATGCGTTTGGTCTTTTTCCATTTTGGTACGAAGTCAGATTTTG
Source organism: Tachina fera (assembly GCA_905220375.1). Classification (NCBI taxonomy): domain Eukaryota; kingdom Metazoa; phylum Arthropoda; class Insecta; order Diptera; family Tachinidae; genus Tachina; species Tachina fera. The sequence goes on from LR999963.1 coordinate 110,719,243, forward strand.
AGCGATATTTAGAGGCAGTGGGGATTGTGTTTTCATCTACCTCCGCTAAAAAATCATGTATGTTTGACGAGTATTCCACTTCGCCTGTACCTACAAAAGGATAAAAAAACCATTCACACTTAATAAAAATCAATTTATTAGATCACAGAATAGCCTACCAGCAAATTCATTCAGTGGAAGTTAACTTCGTCAACGTTAGGTGCACAGTGGCACATTTGAAGGCGGCTAAAAGTCTTCAAAAAAATTTTTTTTTGTGTTACCGATTTAATTTTTTTTATATAAAGTAAGCACAAAGGAACCTCGAAATCCAGAAATTTAAGTTTTTATTTCGATTATTTCTCTTCAAATAGGGTGATCAAAAACGTGCTTTTTTAAGAGAAGCTGAAATTCAAAATATTTTAAAAAATTTGTGAACTTCAAGTGGGCATAACTTTTTTGGTTTTATATATAGTTTTGGAAATTAATTTTTTCTTCACACAATATCATTTCTTTACTTATAAAATAAATTTAAAAAATCGTGCCTTACTTTGCTCGAGCCCCAGATTTGTGGATTGCAATAAAGGTCTAAAATATAGCCAAATCTTTTTCTGCAAAAAACTTGGTAAAATGACTTATAACGGTTATAGTATGTAGCTTGAGCAGTTATTACAGTATTTACCGCTTATATGCACTTCGTAATTTGCTCGAAATTTAGTGCTTATAAGCGGGATATGCATTTACCAAAACACGGTTATATGCATTTGCAATGCATGTAGAAAAACTCGTTTAGTTGCATCGGTGGTGCTTATATAAAAAAGATGTTATATATGTATTTAGTAGTACTTGCACCAGAATTTCAGAAATGTAATTGTAAAAACACAATATGCATGCGCATTGCTAGTTTGTTTTGTGTTTTTAAACATTTTTATTGAGATCAATCAATTTGAAACAAAAATAACTTAAAATAAGAGTTCACAGTATGTATAGGTTTTGTAAATTCAATTTCATTGAAATAAATGCGTATGAATATATACATATACATGTTATAATTTTGTTGAGATCAGTGCTTTGAATTTAAAATTATATTTCACCTTAAATACAGTCGGTTTTTAATTAATAATTTAAAAAATATATAATTTAAAGTTAAAAGTTGAAGATTTGAATGCAATTAATTTAATTTTGCGATGAAACAATTTTCCTACATTTGCTTTATTTATGATGAAAAATTTAAACAGTGCATATATGATAATTTTTTACATGCAATTTCTCAAAATCCTATACAATTTTCGTGCATAAAAGCGAGAAATTCATATAAGCGAAATGCATATATTAAAAAATATTGCGTGTATTTTATATACAAAAGAAATATTGTTCAAGTTCGGCTGCATATAAACGATAAATGCTTATAACCGGCGTGCATATAAGCGGTAAATAATGTATATGCTCATTTTTTAAATTTATATTTGCGTCTCTAGGAACAACAATGATTTTACTGCTTGCATGTTGGATATTTTATGTATGGGAGTGGGGCATATCTACACGTGTTTTTGCGTGTATTGTGTGTGTGTGTTTCTTTTTTTCGAAGAAGTTTTATTAATGAAAAGGGTATAATAAAAGACTGTTATTATAATGCATTAAATGCATTTTTGTAATTTAGGCCATTAAAAAATGTATAGTTACATATAAGCGGGGGTTGGTACATGAGTTGTTGTATTTGAACTAATATATTCGACCTTTTGTTATAAGTTTATTGTGCACCCAGGTAGCTGCTGCTCATATAAAGGTTTAAATATGAAAACCTGATGTAGGTTTTCTTGAAGCAGGTCTCTTTAATTCTCTTTTAAACCCGCCCGGTTGTTTAGACACAGACAGTTTGAGTTTTAAATGAGTTTTGAATATGAGAATGAAATAACAAAAGAGAATTGCAGTAACTTGTCGGTACAAGCATGTCTATACTCCTCTTCTTTCTACTTTCCTCTCTCTCATTGAAACACAAACCTGCTTCAAGAAAACTTGATGTGTATAAAAACAGTCAAAAGTAATAAAGACGATCAGTATTGTCAAAACGATGGCTAAATTCAGTTGTAACGATCTTGCTAAAATTTATTTTGAACAAAAAAACAAAAAAGATGTTATATTACGCATTTTAAAAGACCCTTATTTTAAGTTGTGTGACCATTTAAAAAAATTAATAATTTTTTAACGCGATTAAAAAAACAGTATAATGAATGTTATAGAAATAAGAAAAAAATATTTAACTGCAACGAACAATGGCTTACAAGCAAACTTGTATTTGAAAGCCAACCAAAACCAGCAATTGTGGGCCAACCTGCCAGATTAGTTGAAGAGTGTAGTGAAAGGTCCCGAAGACGAAAGCTGCAAAGCATGAATGAAGAATTTTCTCAAGAAATAATTAAAGATACCTTTTTCCATGAACTAGGACCAACAAAAAGTAAAACTAAAAAAATTTATGTAATAGAAAATGTAATGAAAGCGAGATCCAAGCGATTAAAAAGGATTTTAAAGAGCATTCCAACACCAACCGATGATAAAAAATTTACATCTGAAGAAGCATTTTCAATATTTCTGGACTCAAAGCAAACAAAATATCAGTACATGGAATTGCGAAAGCGTGCAGTTGGAAAACATTGTTCCATTTATCCAGAATATAGAGATTTGGTTTTAATTAAAAAAGATTGTTTACCACCACAAAACTCTTTAAACATTACAGAAAGTTCAGCAGAGGTGGTATTGCAAGAGATATTAAATCATACTGCGGAAAACTTGTTGAATACATTGGACGCAGATAAGCTTGGTGACTGTAGCCTACCATTAATTTCTAAATGGCCATGCGATGGATCTTCTATAAAAAAGCAATATAAGCAGTATAATGCAGAAAAACTATCAGATTCTGACTTATTTATAATATCTTTTGTTCCTTCTTCAACAAAATATTGCAGATCAATTAAATTTGCTTTTAAGAAGAAAACAAATGATGTAATATTAGAAGAACTATCTAAACAAAAACAACAAATAGATAAACCTCAACAGATTAACTTGTTACTTAAGAGATTCAAATAAATTATGAAATGTTACTTACAATGATTGATGGAAAAGTTGCACAGGTCATAACTAAAACCAAATCATCTTGAAGCTGGGTTATTTGCAAAAGAGCTGCAAGCCAATTAAGCCAACTTCCAATAGAAGACACCACTTTCCAAGAAGCCTACGAGTTTGGCTTTTCCCCACTCCATGCTAAAATTCGATTTATGGAACACATATTAAAGCTAAGCTATGATATAGATTTTACGAAAAAGTGACGAAAATAAAGCCAAAAGAGAGGCAAAAAAGAAACACGTACAACAAAAATATTTAGAATTGGGTTAACTGATCGATCAGCCAAAGCAAGGAGAAGGAAAATGAAACTGCTGCTGAGTAGGTTTTGAATTAACAAAACGCTAAAAAATCATTCTGCAAATAATATCAATCAATAAAAAGGTAAATGCAAGAAAATTTGGTCAGTATGCTAATGAAACAGCGAAACTATACAACGAAAAATATGATTGGAGGAATATGCCATTGACAGTCCATAAAATACTATATCATGGGGAAAAAATTATTCAGCACAATATGCTTCCGATTGGAGATATTTCTGAAGAAGCGCAAGAAAAAAGAAACAAAGCTTATAGATATTTTTACGAGCACAACACAAGAAAGATATTTAAATATAGTACCAATGAAGACCTCTTTAATATTTTACTGTGCACTTCTGATCCATATATCTCCAGAATTCGACAAAAATGGAATTCCACCCCCATTGAATTTGACAAGGACGTCAAGCAGCTCCTGGAAGATGAACAGGAGACATACTTAGATGAAAGTTTCACAAGACAGTTAAATGAAAAATGTATTCTTTGCAAATTAACATAAAAATTAGAACAAAAAAGCACAATAAATATTGAAAATTTTTAAAAGAATTTTTTTTATTTAGAATAAAAATATTTTCTTAGAATTTATGGTAAAACTTTTTTTCGGATATGGATCTCCTACATATTTGTTATGGATTCACGTTTAAAATTTTTCTCATAATAATAACATTTAAGGCTGTCGAACTTACATTTGTTACTGAATTATGATCACCAAAGTTATTTTACGAAATTTGACTTACAAGGGCCTCATGAGTAAATGTGGAGCGATTGCCCTAAAATCAGGGCATTCACAGGGATATCAACGACTAAAATAAAATTAGTTTTGGTAAATACTATATCAATACTAATATATTTAAAACACTTATGAGATTCAAACCCGTATTCTAAGTGGTGCATAGGAGAAGAGGCCTAAAGTTCAATATAAAATGGACCCGGGTGGACGGCTTAATTAAATATTTTTTTTTATGCATGTTATTTTTTATTTATTGTATCTTCATATATGAACTAACAATAAGTATTCAAATCTTAAATCTTACATATAATTAATAGGCCCGATCAATGCCAGACATAACTAAGTGATAGTTGTAAATAATACCTAAGTAGTGATAAGCAAAAAAACAAAAAAATTTCAAGCAACTTCATTCGGAGTGTTTAGTATTAGAGGCCTTGTATTTCTCTTTTTCAAGCGGATGTGTCCAGTAAAGTTCAAAATATTACGAGCAAGCGGATGACGATGTGATTCGAGTTTTGTTAAATATTTGCCTGCATATTTTGCAATTTCTTCAATCACTAGTGCCATATTTAAATCACGATGTATATTTCAATTCTTCAGTTCTCGTGGTACCTTCATAGCGAACAGTCGATTAGCGGAGTTTTTTTCCTACATACAAACAAACAAAAAATTATACAAAAAATTATTCGTAGTACGTATTATTCGTAATAGGTACATACTGACTTTAATAAATAAGCTTTATTGCTTTGATGATATTTTTTACATAGTGGAAATAACAAATACAAAAAAAACGCAAACAAAAAAAAATATAAACAGTGACATTGAGGAATACTCTATACGAGTAACTCAAAAACAGACAAACAATCATAAATTACAAAAACAAAAAAAACCGTAAGCAAAAAAACACAAAAAGTGCCCTTGAGGAATACTCTATATGAGTGCCTCAAATACAAAAAATTATGAAGTGAGTTCTAACGGCAGAAACACCTATTTTACTGTGAGTTCTGAAGCTCTTAATGAAAAAAATAATAAATCTAATGAAAGTGTTTTTTTAACGGCAAAACCAATTTTTCGTCCGCGATCAACTTCGCTTTGTCTAATGCCAAATAGTAGTGATTCATTAACATTACAATTGCCTAGTACTTCTTCATATAAGTCAGTAATATCATCCCCTTCAGGCTCGTATTCGTCACTTAACAAAGTTATCACTACAGATAACAGTATTTCAAAACCCAAGGTGCAAGTCGGTATGGACAGATATATAACCGTGGTAAAGCGTGGGCGAAGCCCGAATTCTTCAAAGATTTCATCCGCTCCAAAGATGTCTAGAGATAACAGCGCATCCTCAACTAATCGCCAAAACCGTTTTTCATTATTGCAAGACGATAACGAGAAGACCGCTTCATCATCTCAGAAGCCTTTTAAGCCACCACCAATATATGTGAGGGAAAAAATTCTAACGCGCTTCTAAAAAAACTACTGTCGGCCATTGGTGAAAATACTTTTCACGTAATTCCAATTAAAAGAGGTAATATTGATGAAACTAAAATCCAAATATACGATGAAAACAATTTTCGAAAAATTGTAAATGACTTTGAAAAAATAAAACAAACTTTTACACATACCAACTTAAGAGTGCTAAAGGCCTACAGATAGTACTAAAGGGCATAGATTCATATGTTGAGCCCGAAGAAGTAAAATGTGCACTTCTAGACCAAGGATTTAAGGTAAAAAATGTTACTAATATAATTAACAGAGAAAAGGTCGCCCAACCCCTATTTCGCATTGAACTGGAGCCGAATGACCTACAATTGAAAAAAATGAAACCCATTCAATTTATAGCGTAAAGTTTCTGTTACACCAAAAAATCACAGTTGAAGAGATACGTAAGCGTTGAGGTCCTGTACAGTGCCATAATTGCCAAGAATATGGCCATACAAAAACTTACTGCAATTTACCTACAGTTTGTGTTATCTGCGGTGAATTGCATGGTACTGCTAGCTGCACTAAGCCAAAAGAACAAGCAGAAAAAAAATGTAGTAATTGTGGAGGTAATCACACCGCTAACTATAGAGGATGCCCTGTATATTCTTTTGTTAAACAGACTATGAGTCAAAAACCTAAGTTAGCCCCAGCCCAACCATTAAACGCGTACTCCGCCTCTTTTGCTCAAGTAAGTCAACCAGTTACTTCACGTGTATCGTATGCCGATGCTGCTAAGGCTAGTTCTAGTCCCTCACAAAATGTTTCACCGCAAAACAATCCAGCGAATGCAAGCTCAGGCTTTAACTTTAGTCGCCTTGAAGCTACTATTGAGAATCTGGTGCTAACTATAAACAACTTTACAACAAATATGACTAGCATGATGCAAAAAATGCTGCGAATGCAGAATACACTACTTCAAGCATTAGTTAACAAACCATGAACATGTTAAAAATATGTTTCTGGAACGCAAACGGCATTCGCCAGCATAAAAATGAACTTGAGCACTTCCTCATGGAAAAAAATATTGATATAATGTTGGTCTCTGAGACTCATTTGACTTCAAGGAGCTTATTTAAAATAACTGGTTACATTCTATATGATTCAAAGGACCAGAGGGGGAGAGCATGCGGTGGCTCAGCAATTCTAATTAAGTCAAGACTCAAACACTATGTCCTTGATAACATTTGTGAAGAACATCTACAAGCAACAAATATTTGTGTCGAAAATTTTGTTACAAATTTCATGATATCATCAATTTACTCCCCTCCCAGATTCGCAATTACTGAGGATCAATTTGAGGAATTCTACAAATCTCTTGGCCCTTGTTTTGTAGCAGCTGGGGACTACAATGCAAAAGATACGTTCTTGGGTTCGCGTCTTATTACACCTAGAGGTCGGGCATTGTTCAACACAATTTCAAAAATGGGCTTGGACGTCATTTCAAGTGGGGAGCCCACTTACTGGCCTACGGACATACAAAAAATTCCGGATGTTATAGATTTTGGAGTAATGAAAAATATCGGTAGGGAATTAATTCATGTTGAAGCTTCTGTAGATCTCTCCTCCGATCACTCTCCCACGATTGTTACAATTTGTAGCCCACTAAGAAGTGACTTCCCTGTCCCATACGTAAAGATGATCAACCGTGTTAATTGGCTGGGGTTCAAAAAATACCTCAGTGGCCATTGTACGGAAAATATTAACCTAAGAACACCAGGTGATATTGAATCTAACATTGAAACTCTTAACGAAAATATTAAACAGGCTGCTGAACATGCCACTACTTCCCATCTGCAGACTGGGTTTAATAGAATTTATTCTACAGACATTGAACGTCTTTTACGTGAAAAAAGGACAGCTAGAAGGGAATGGCAACAGCACAGATCACCCCAAAATAAAATTAGATTTAAAGAGTGCACTAGACGACTCCAAGAGCTGCTGGCATATGAAAAAACTGTATGTCTTAAAAATTATCTGGAAAATCTTGATGCCACACCTGCATCTAATTACTCCTTGTGGCGAGCTGCTAGAAAGCTTAAAACACCCGTTGAATATAGACCACCTCTGCGCACATCTACCGGAGGTTGGGCAAGAAGCGATACTGAAAAAGGTAACATATTTGCTGAGCATTTAAAATCCGTATTTACACCAAATACATGTACCGGTGTTGCTGATTTGCCGAGTGTAGTTGCTCTACCCCCTCGACCCTTAAAATTTACGATGTGTGATGTACAAAAAACTAATTGCCGAACTCAACCCGAAAAAAGCTCCCGGTATGGATGGAATTAGTAACCAGATGCTGATTAAGTTACCTCGTACTGCAATTAGAATCCTGTTATTCATTTTTAATGCCATTTTACGACTGGAGTATTATCCAGACTGCTGGAAGCTTGCCAAGGTTAAAATGATTCCAAAGCCAGGTAAAGATCTTTCCAAGGCTGAGTAATATAGGCCAATAAGTTTACTGTCAACAATGTCAAAGCTTTTTGAAAAGCTACTCATGACAAAATTGTCTTCAATTTTAACTGATAATGGGTGCATCCCGGACCATCAATTTGGTTTTAGAAGCCAGCATAGCACCATTGAGCAAACGCATAGATTGGTTAAATTTATCAGAAAAACATTTGAGGAAAAGAAGTATTGTTCTGCCGTGTTTATTGATGTTTCTCAGGCATTTGAAAAAGTGTGGCATGAAGGCCTGATTTTGAAATTGAAGACATATTTACCAATAAACATTCTAAATCTTTTAGAAAGTTACATTGTTGCACGAAAATTTACAGTTATGGAAGGACACTTTATGAGTATGCCTGAAACTATCTCATCCGGTGTGTGGATACTACTGCTCACAGGCATATCACAAGTATAAATCAAATATAAAAATGGCCCCAGTATACTCCCCTGTGTAACACCGGATGAGATAGTTTCAGGCATACTTATAAAGTCTCCTTCCACCACTGTAAATTTTTGTGCAACAATGTAACTTTCCAAAAGATTTAGAATGTTTATTGGTAAGTATGTCTTCAATTTCAAAATCAGGCCTTCATGCCACACTTTATAAAATGCCTGAGAAACATCAATAAAAAGTTCAGAACAATACTTCTTTTCCTCAAATGTTTTTCTGACAAATTGAACCAATCTATGTGTGTGCTCAATGGTGCTATGCTGGCTTCTAAACCCAAATTGTTGGTCCGGGATGCACCCATTATCAGTTAAAATTGAAGACAATTTTGTCATGAGTAGCTTTTCAAAAAGCTTTGACATTGTTGACAGTAAAATATGTAATTTCTTACTTCAGTTAACGTTGCTATTTATAAAATGCAATGTTAAAACACTACATTCACAAATTTATTTTTTTAAGGCCTATAATACCTATATTTTCAAAAGTAATTTTTCAATCATATATAAGTATACTTTAATAAGGCCCGATTTTTAAGTGAGTACACAAAATTGAAGGCTAGGATGTCTTTTATATAATTGAAAAAATTTCATTAAAAACTTTTCACCCAGTCAAAAGTTATAGAACTTTGACCGCCAAATCACAAAATGTGCCACTGTAAGGCGGCGGTAAGTATACAACGTTGGTTAAATTATGCAATTGCAATTCACTATCGTCATCCTCACTGCAATTCTCAATTATTGTTAAAATTTCACTTATAGTCACATATTTAACTCATGACAGTTTTTTAGTATAATGAATAAAAACACAGCAGCATGAAAACACAACTATTCAATGTGATTCGTTCAACAAGAATGAAGCAGATATAGAACATAGAGCTCAAAATCTTGTTTTTTTCACACATGCGGTTATTTCTTTTTTTAGAAATTGAACATTTGAATTGTGAACATGTATCATGGTCGAATAAGGTGGCGGTATAATGTGAATAATAGTAGTTATTAAATATTAACATTTGAAACAACAACATTTACTAAGATATATACATACTTTCCAATTAATAATCAAAAAATTAAGAAAAAAAATGTATGAGCATTATAAACAAATTTAGTGCGCTAATTATCCCAGTGGTCGAGATATCGACCAGCCATTTTCAAGGCTGTGTGACTATCAACTGAAGAAGCTGCAATAATTAGTTTGTATACATTAAATTTATTTGATCTGTTGGCTATTTAAATCGGTGACCGTTTTTTTGCTCTTCAATTTTTATGCACTTAGTTACAACTCATTTAATTTTCATAAAAGAGTACAAATTAACAACTGTAACATATGGCATGTCATCCGCACCATTTTTAGCAGTAAGATCACTGTTCTACATTGCTGACCACATTTCAATTAAAGATGAACTAATTAAGAAAATAATAAAAGAAGACTTCTATATGGATGATCTAATGACAGGAGCAGATGATGTTCAGCAATGTAAAAACATACAGCATGATATAAAAAAACACAGCTAAGTAATTTTGGTTTCAATTTACGTAAATGGGTCTCAAATCACAAAGCAATTTTAAATTATGAAGACATCACCAAAGAAAATACAGTCATTCAAATAAAAGATGACGAAACTGTCAAAACTTTAGGCCTACAATGGGAACCGGCCAAAAACGAGTTTCATTTTGAGGTAAATTTTACACAGAACTATAAAATAACGAAAAGGCAAGCTCTTTCAGATGTAGCGAAAATCTTTGATCCTTTGGGTTGGATGTCTCCGGTTACTGTACTAGCGAAACTAGTTATTCTAAAACTATGGTTGCAGCAGTCTTCCTGGGACGAAGTGTTATCAGATGAGTTACAAGATGAATGGTATGAATTTTCAAAAAATTTAATCGCTCTTCAAAAAATCCATATCCCAAGATGGGTAAAAACAACGTGCGAAATTAAACTGGGAATTCACGGGTTTTCAGATGCTTCTGAAAAAGCTTATGCAGCTGTAGTTTACGTTAAACAAAATGAATCGGTTAAGCTACTAACAGCTAAAAGTAAAGTAAACCCGATTAAAAACAGGAAGACTCTGCCAAAATTAGAGCTGTGCGCTGCTCATTTTCTAAGCAAGCTCTTACATAGAGTAATTCGTATTTTTAATCGACAATACAGAGTTTATGCATGGAATGATTCAACTATAACATTAGGTTGGATTCACAACAATAAAAATATAGACAAATTTGTAAGAAACAAAGTGAACGAAATAAATACGAATTTGCCTGAGGCGTCATGGCATCATATAAGCAGTAAGGAAAATCCTGCAGATGTAGCTTCTAGAGGTGTTAATGCTGAAAAATTAATACATCACTCTTTGTGGTGGAATGGTCCTAAGTGGTTATTGAAGTCTTCCGAATTCTGACCGAAATACGAAGATCCAAGAACAACAAATACATTGATGATTGCTGTGAGGCCAGCTGTAATGTTATTAACAACTTAACATGCAAATACTCTAAACTAGGCAAATTATGTAGAATTGTTACTTATATACTTCGTTTTGTAAATAAATTAAGGAAGAACGGAAAATATCCACAGCATCTGACCGTTCCAGAACTTGAAATGGCAGAAAAGATAATAATTTTTAACCATCAGTATGTCGAATTTCATGATGAGATTATAAGACTGAAAAAAGGACTTGCGGTTAGTAACAAAAGCAAAATAGTAAGTCTTTTTCCTTTTTTGGATAAAGACGGCATTCTTCGAGTTGGTGGCAGATTGCATAATTCTGATTTACATTATAATCACAAACATCCCATAATTTTACAAAAGTCTGAACTTTCATCTTTAATAATTCATCAAACACACATGTTCACGCTCCATGGTAGGAATCGACTTAGGGAGTCAACTATAAGACGCAAATATTGGATATTGGGATTAAAAAATTCAGTAAATAAGTGTATTGGAAGCTGTACAACATGCATTCGCTATCAACAAAATATATCTAAACAACTAATGGGTAGTCTACCAGATTATAGAGTGAATGTTTCACATCGTTTTTCTCATACGGGTGTAGATTACGCTGGACCGATACATTTAAGGTGTTTAAAAGGAAGAGGCCAGAAAAGCTACAAAGGCTATATTGCAGTGTTTGTCTGTATGGCAACAAAGGCAATTCACTTCAAAGTCGTGAGTGATTTGACCACAAAAGCATACCATGCGGCTTTGAGAAGATTCTTTGCAAGAAGAGGCATTAGTTTCCACCTGTATTCTGCTAATGGAACTAATTTTGTGGGTGCTAGTAACAAGTTAGATGCTGATTTTAAAGCAGCAGTTAAAAACAATAGTACACTTATTCCTATTCTGGCTGAACAAAAAAACAAATTGGCATTTTATTCCCCCCGCAGCTCCTCACTTTGGTGGGATTTGGGAGTCTGGAGTAAAATCGATGAAGTATCATCTAAAAAGAATAATTGGCGAAACAAAATTGACGTTTGAAGAATTAAGTACTTTGCTGGCACATAATAGAAGCTGTTTTGAACTCCAGGCCTTTGGTTGAAGTGAATGCTGAAGATATTGATGCAGCCGATGTGTTATCTCCGGGTCACTTTCTCATTGGAATACCAGTAAAAAAAAAAAAAATTCTAACGCGCTTCTAAAAAATTACTGTCGACCATTGGTGAAAATACTTTTCACGTAATTCCAATTAAAAGAGGTAATATTGATGAAACTAAAATCCAAATATACGATGAAAACCATTTTCGAAAAATTGTAAGTGATTTTGAAAAAAATAAAACAAACTTTTACACATACCAACTTAAGAGTGCTAAAGGCCTACAGATAGTACTAAAGGGCATAGATTCATATGTTGAGCCCGAAGAAGTAAAATGTGCACTTCTACCCCAAGGATTTAAGGTAAAAAACGTTACTAATATAATTAACAGAGAAAAAGTCGCCCAACCCCTATTTCGCATTGAACTGGATCCGAATGACATACAATTGAAAAAAAATTAAACCCATCCAATTTATAGCGTAAAGTTTCTGTTATACCGAAAAATCACAGTTGAAGAGCCACGTAAGCGTTCAGGTCCTGTACAGTGCCATAATTGCCAAGAATATGGCCATACAGTTTGTGTTATCTGCGGTGAATTGCATGGTACTGCTAGCTGCACTAAGCCAAAAGAACAAGCAGAAAAAAATGTAGTAATTGTGGAGGTAATCACACCGCTAACTATAGGGGATGCCCTGTATATTCTTTTGTTAAATAGAATATGAGCCAAAAACCTAAGTTAGCTCCAGCCCAACCATTAAACGCGTACTCTTCCTCTTTTGCGCAAGTAAGTCAACTAGTTACTTCACGTGTATCGTATGCCGATGCTGCTAAGGCTAGTTCTAGTCCCTCACAAAATGTTTCACCGCAAAACAATCCAGCGAATGCAAGCTCAGGCTTTAACTTTAGTCGCCTTGAAGCTACTATTGAGAATCTGGTGCTAACTATAAACAACTTTACAACAAATATGACTAGCATGATGCAAAAAATGCTGCGAATGCAGAATACACTACTTCAAGCATTAGTTAACAAACCATGAACATGTTAAAAATATGTTTCTGGAACGCAAACGGCATTCGCCAGCATAAAAATGAACTTGAGCACTTCCTCATGGAAAAAAATATTGATATAATGTTGGTCTCTGAGACTCATTTGACTTCAAGGACCTTATTTAAAATAACTGGTTACATTCTATATGATTCAAAATCCAGAGGGGGAGAACATGCGGTGGCTCAGCAATTCTAATTAAGTCAAGACTCAAACACTATGTCCTTGATAACATTTGTGAAGAACATCTACAAGCAACAAATATTTGTGTCGAAAATTTTGTTACAAATTTCGTGATATCAACAATTTACTCCCCTCCCAGATTCGCAATTACTGAGGATCAATTCGAGGAATTCTACAAATCTCTTGGCCCTTGTTTTTTAGCAGCTGGGGACTACAATGCAAAACATACGTTCTGGGGTTCGCGTCTTATTACACCTAGAGGTTGGGCATTGTTCAACACAATTTCAAAAATGGGCTTGGACGTCATTTCAAGTGGGGAGCCCACTTACTGGCCTACGGACATACAAAAAATTCCGGATGTTATAGATTTTGGAGTCATGAAAAATATCGCTAGGGAATTAATTCATGTTGAAGCTTCTGTAGATCTCTCCTCCGATCACTCTCCCACGATTGTTACAATTTGTAGCCCACTAAGAAGTGACTTGCCTGTCCCATATGTATAGATGATCAACCGTGTTAATTGGCTGGGATTCAAAAAATACCTCAGTAGCCATTGTACGGAAAATATTAACCTAAGAACACCAGGTGATATTGAATCTAACATTGAAAATCTTAACGAAAATATTAAACAGGCTGCTGAACATGTCACTACTTCGCATCCGCAGACTGGGTTTAATACAATTTATTCTACAGACATTGAACGTCTTTTACGTAAAAAAAGGACAGCTAGAAGGAAATGGCAACAGCCCAGATCACCCCAAAATAAAATTAGATTTAAAGAGTGCACTAGACGACTGCAAGAGCTGCTGGCATATGAAAAAACTGTATGTCTTAAAAATTATCTAGAAAATCTTGATGCCACACCTGCATCTAATTACTCGTTGTGGCGAGCTGCTAGAAAGCTTAAAACACCCGTTGAATATAGACCACCTCTGGGCACTTCTACCGGAGGTTGGGCCAAAAGCGATACTGAAAAAGGTAACATATTTGTTGAGCATTTAAAATCCGTATTTACCCCAAACACATGTACTGGTGTTGTTGATTTACCGAGTGTAGTTGCGCTACCCCCTCGACCCATAAAATTTAAGACGCGTGATGTTCAGAAACTAATTGCTGAACTCAACCCGAAGAAAAGCTCCATGTATTGATGGAATAAGTAACAATATGCTGATAAATTTGCCCCATAATGCAATTAGAATCCTGTTATTTATTTTTAACGCCATTTTACGACTGGAGTATTATCCACAAAGCTGGAAGCTTGCGAAGGTCAAAATGATTCCAAAGCCGGGCGAAGACCTTACCAAGGCTGAGTCATACAGGCCAATAAGTCTGCTATCAACAATGTCAAAACTCTTCGAAAAGCTGCTCATGCCAAACTTGTCCCCAATTTTAACTGATATTGGGTACATCCCAGACCATCAATTTGGTTTTAGAAGTCAGCATAGCACCATTGAACAAACTCATGGATTGATGCAATTTATAAGAAGAACTTTTGTAGAAAAAATGTATTGTTCTGCCCTGTATATTGACGTTTCTCAGGCCTTTGATAAAGTGTGGCATGAAGGCCTTATTTTAAAATTAAAATCATATTTACCAATAAATTTTCTGAATTTATTAGAAAGCTACATAACTACCCGTAAGTTTACGATTGTGGAAGGAGAATTCATGAGTCTGCCGCAATCTATATCAGCCGGTGTGCCACAGGGGAGCGTACTGAGGCCAGTTTTGTATTTGATTTATACTTGTGATATGCCTGTGAGCAGCAATATCCATACATCTACGTTTGCCATTGATACAGCCTGCCTTAGTATGCACAAAAAGCCGCACGAGGCTTCATGATATCTTCAAGAACATATAACATAGTTGGAAATCTGGTTGAACTTATGGAGAATTAAAGTCAATGAACAAAAGTGTGTCCATACAACGTTTACCCTAAGAAGAGATACTTGTTTCCCCATTCGAATCAACAATCAAAATATTCCTCAACATTCCCAAGTGAAAGACCTTGGTATATACCTTGATCGAAGGCTTACATGGAAACATCATATTGACTTTAAGCTAACTCAGATGAAACTTAAGTTATCTCAAATTCATTGGTTGATTGGCAGAAATTCAACACTTAGTCTGGACTGCAAACTTTTAATATACAAGTCGCTTTTGAAGCCAATATGGTGTTACGGTATCCAGTTATGGGGCACTGCTTGAGCTTCCAATGTAGAGAGAATTCAACGAAGACAAAACAAAATTTTAAGGTTAATAACATCTGCTCCATGGTACATTAAAAATTCAAATCTGCATCGTGATTTAAAAATTCCACTAGTGACCGAAGAAATTGCAAGATACACAGGCAAATACTCAACAAAATTCGAGTCACATCCTAATCCGCTTGCTCGTAATATGGTTAACTTTACTGGACACATCCGCCTATAAAAGAGGGACACAAGGGCTATTTTACTCAACACTCTAGATGGGAATGCTTGAAAATACATTTAATTTTCCTTTTTGATTATCAATACTTTGTATTATTTAAACTATCACTAAGTTTTGGCCGACACTGGTCGGGCTAAATAATTATATTTTAACTTTAAGATTGGATCAATTATTGTTAGTTCATATTTGAAGATACAATAAATAAATATATGTATTAAAAAAAAAACTAAATAAATGGAAGCTTATTCAGCGGTTAAAAAAAGATTTTTGGAAATAAGTAGAGGCATTCAGCTAAAAATTTGAAAGAAGGAGCAGCAGTTCTGGTCAAAGATGAAAATACTCATCCAGGAAGATGGCCTCTTGGAAGAATAACGGAAGTACACGAAGGAAAGGATGGGAAAGTTCGAGTGGTTGAGATAAGTTATCAAAATAATATTCTAAAACGACCAATCCATAAGGTAATCCAGCTACCGGACGCAGAAAATTTCAACGAGGACAATCAGGATGGAGCGAGAAGTTTCCATACAAGAATTGAACGACCGAACGGAAGTAACTGTCTGAAAGCGCTTTTATTATGGTGTATGTTCTTGATGTTAACAGTAGGAGTAGTAAACTCTGCATCACTAAAGTATGGTATGGGTGCTGAAATAAAGGAAATACCTCTGGATACAGCGCTGCATCTGGATAATATTGGAACGATGAACATTGTAAACTCTAAATGGACCTTAATAGTACATTATGATTTAGATCAATATTTTGAGGAGATAAAACGAATCAAAAGACTGAAAGAAAAACTTGAAGACCAATGTTCCAAGTTAAGAAACTATAAAGAGGCTTGCGAAATGATAGTATGGTCAGTCAATAGAAGATTCAGCTTAATAGATCAAAATAACAATCTGTTGCTGAAGAAGGAAATTTAAAAAAAAGATCGCCATTTGAATTTGTTGACTTGATTTATCATATACTTTTTGGAATGAGGGATGCAGAGGACCGGAAATTAATGGAAGAAAATATGAGAAATATTTTCCAGAATGAGGATAAATTACAACAGCCCGCGAAGCAGCAGACATCCATTGTGAACTCTACAATTAATGTGCTAAAGAAAACAACTGAGGAAGTAAACGATAATTTCACTAAAATGTACCAGCAGTTGAAGCGGTTCTACGAGGAAGTGCAAAGCGACACCAATACTGAGCGATTGATTGTTATGCTTCAAGTGATGACTACTCAGCTACATTTAATGATCGATGAGTGCAATGACGTTCAGTCATCTATTATCAATTTGTTAATTGATGTTAACCACGGCCATATCAATCCAGATCTTATAACTGCTGCACAAATGCAGCAGGAACTGTCAAACATTGAAAAACTATTACCGAAGGATCTGATTTTGCCCGGAACAAAAACAGGTACAGAACTGAAAGAAATTTACAGTTCTATGGTGGCTAGGGGTATTGTGATGGATAACCGTTTGGTAATACAGGCAGAAATACCATTGTATAACATACATTCTACAGAAATTTACGAAATCATTAAGCTTCCAGTTGATGGAAATGGCACTGCAATGATACCTATAGTAGACGGTGATTACATCGTATATAATTTTGCAACGAACCTATATTTTTTGATGTGGCAATCTCAGCTTAATGTTTGTACAAAAAACCATCAAGGACAATATAACTGTAAAGAGAAATTTCCTTGGAAACCTGCGG
This sequence comes from Tachina fera, assembly GCA_905220375.1. NCBI lineage: Eukaryota > Metazoa > Arthropoda > Insecta > Diptera > Tachinidae > Tachina > Tachina fera. The sequence continues at coordinate 110,736,659 of LR999963.1, forward strand.
TAGAGCGATCTTGTAAAGTTTCATCTTTAAAACAATCCAGGCATGCTGAGTGTTATTTTCAGGAAACTCCAAGAAAATGTAGCTGGAAAAAATTGTCAAGAGAGAATCAATGGATTTTCACGGTGTTCAATCAGTTAACATTAAGCATAGACTGCGGAAATAATGCACGTGATTGGTTAATATTACCTTCAAAAAGAATACTGAATCTGCCAGCTGGTTGTACAGCAGTGTATGAGGGAATAACTTTGTCTTCTTCTCAACATTTTACAACCAAGAAGAAAACTTCAATTCAGACATCATCATGGGGCGTAGAATTTCAGCAAGCAAACAATAAACTGGTGAAGCCATTTGATGTAACAACGATAATCAATAACTCCTAAGATATACAAAATATACAACAAGATCTACAGAAGATGCAGGCCGGCAACACTGAACTGATGAAAATAAAATATCACCATATATCCGGACATACATCATTTATTTTAATTATTATTATCATTACAATCATAATTTTTATCTACCTCAAGAATAAATGCAACAACAGTAAAAAGACCGTAGTTAAGATAGATTTTTCACCGCCAATGCCTTTATATGCCCGGCAGAATGTTCAAATGTAATTGAACATAATTTTAAGATTCTTTTAGTTCATAGAAATAAAAATAAGTTTCGTTCTAAGTGCTAAGTCTAAATTACGGTTTACAAATATAATTTCGTTTAGGTTTTATTTTATCAGTCTATACACATCTTATTTGTTTAGGCTACATACATTCTATGATACACATTATATGCACACATGCTTAAGCATAGTTTTATCTCCACCAGTTTCTTGTGTTACTTAAACTAATGATCAAACTAATGTATGTTTTGTATTTACTTCGGCTAGTTATAAATATTCAAGAGATCATATAGTTTTATCTCTACCAATTTTAGAACTGTAATATTTTATCCTTGTGTATGTTTTGTATTTACTTAGGCTAGTTATAAATATTCAAAAATAATATGAAAATAACCCTGAAAAATATATGAAAGCAATTAGATAAGAAGTGAGTTCTATATTAGATTTAAGATTTTCATCGTAAGTATTTAAGCAGAAATATTTTGAAAATAAAACAGTGTCTTACAAACATTCAACCTGTTAAATAGTTTAATTTAACATACACAATAGATATCTGTACACTTATAGCTATATATGGGTAGAAATAACGGACATTAATCTATAAATTTTAAAGTATGTATTTATGAAAGTTCGCTGGTTAGCACTCACAGACACGTCAACAAGCTAAGCGTAAGGCCGGGTTTACATATTTGTGCCAAATGCCACACAAGCGTAAAAAAAGCGATTCAGACATGTATGTATTAAGTTAAACAGTTTCATACATAATTAATAGACAATTTTATAGAAAACAAAATGATTGCAAACTGTCAATAAATATATGTCTGAATCAAAGAGTTTTTCATTAGTAATTAGTTGGTTACATTTTTTTGGGCAAATGACAAACAAGAAATGCCAGATGTAAACTCAGCCTAAGTTAAGAGATTTTTGTCCGCAAGATGGATGGATACAAAAGTTTATTCATAAAATTACTAATGTATATGTACATTTGTATGGAAATATGTACATACATATATACTACATGGGGTATATAAGATTTGGCACAGCCAAATGCAGCACTCTTACTTGTTTTTATATCAATCGATCCATTATTGAGTGATTCATTCTGATGACTGACATCTCCTACAATAATAAGAGCTTTTGTCTTAAACTCTTAGAAGCGGTTGAGATTCTTTTATATAGTAGCTTTGTTGAAATCTTAAAAACGTTATGTTAAGATATGGATATGAGACTGAATTTAAATGTACTTTTTAATTAGTCAAATCACAATGAGCAAACTTATTTTCTTGCAGCTAGTTTAACATTCCAAATATGACAATCCCAACTGCAAAATGTCATAGGTACAGAAGCACCATTGTTAATATTTTTCATCATATTCAATTTGCTAAAGTCGGATAATTGTACAATAGTCTTATGGAGAGATGAGTGAGTTTTTAATTCAGTATAACTTTGTTGTAGTCTTTAGCGAATCCTGGAAGCATTTTAAGAGGTACATAAAAATTGACAAATCCATTTTCAAGAGTGACGTTGTCAATTTTGTTCCATTGAGCTCATAGCGATTTTTATCAAATAGATATGCTACAAAGTTGTTTTTTAATATAAATTTCTCTGAAGAAGAAGCTGATTTGTGGTTATTATCATCAGCAACAAAGCCTTCTACATAAATGTAGTTCTCATTGATACAAATCGTGATACTGTTAGAGCTTTTTGTTGAGCTGGTCGCTTTAATGTTGTTGTTGTTCTTGCTGCATTATTTTTTAATGTATTTGTGTTGCATATTAGCATTATTTAGTTGGCCTTAAATGTATTCGTATTGTAATTTCCTCTCCCCTTTGGAAGTTAATTAAATCACGGTGTTGATCAAATACGCGCAGCGCTGGTGAAATTATCTATCTGGTGTTTACAGGTAAAAGGATGAGATTTCTTGGAAGCTCAATAATTATATATCCTCGAGGCACATGAATCGGAAATTCATGAAGTGTATGCGAATAATAATATTTGTTTGGTGTTACGATTTTGCTATTGAATCCTAAAAGTTTTCCAATTGTATTGTCTTTATTAAAATATACAGGATAATTTTAACTATTGAAATCTTATTTGCTGCACATAGTCGTTTGTATTGCTCTTCTATACAATCAACTAAATCATTTAATTTGTAAGATCCAATTGGTATTTCAATTTTATGTTCTCCTATATGGAACATATTGTTATAGGTGTCTACATTTGGAATACTGTTGTATGAATGAAAATCAGTTAAAGCACACTCATATGCACCATGTAATTCTATAGGAAGAAAGTAACCAGCAAATAATTCTGATGAGTAAGCTCAGAGTAAGTGTTATTGATATTATAACAGGCTGTATAATACATCAGCAAGCTTTTTTTTCACAAAAAACTTGAATTTAATGAATGCTATGCAAGTTGCCATACAAGTAATTAATAAAATACGTGGCCCCATGTATTTTATTAATTACTTGTATGGCATCGAAAATTTAAAAATTTTCTTGATGAAATACATGCTGAATACGGCGATTTATTAATGCACGCTGAAGTCAGATGGCTCAGTAAAGGTGTTTGCCTCGATGGGCTATTTAATCCTCGCAAAGAGGTGGTATCATATTTTGAAAATTATCCATCAAAAGACACAACCCAGTTGTTTACAAATTTCAGACACAAAAATTTCATCCTAGATTTTGCTTTTTTGGCCGATATGATGGAGTTAATTAATCAACTAAACCTTCAGGTACAAAGTAGTAACAAAAACATATTTGGATTGGTTTTTGCAGTTCAGCAGTTCAGAATTTACGAATGTTCTGGTTAGCTGGGGAATGATTTTTTGTTTACTGCTATTTTATTTTTGTTTTTGCTTGTGTTTATGTTCATTTTCTAAACATCAGTTTGTTAATGAATAATAAAGAAAAATGTGTTTTTTACCGTTAAAGTAAATTAATTGAAAAACCCCGTTAATTCGTATTTATTTTAACCCTGTTAAATTAAAATCCCTACATAAGAAATGGCCGGTCCATTGCGATTTCGAATTATCGGGATTTGACTGTATAAGCATTAAGGTTTTGTAAGCTGCATATTTGGAAATGTGGTTAAGGTGTACTAATTAGTTGTTTATTATTAAAATATTAATAAAATTTAAACAAAATTACATAAATACGGTTATAAAAGAGAAAAGAAAAAAATTACTGATATAAAAATTTTCATACTTGTTGGTTTTATTCAATTCTTCTCAGTTAAGTTTTTAAATATGATACTATGCGAAAATTTGTTCAAGTAATATATGTTGTAAACTTAATGCAAACAATTTCTTTTTACACTGTTTTGTTGTAAAATTAATATATTTGGAGCCATTCTTATGATTTCACGATGACGTTTGGGATAGTTATTCCTAACTTTGGCAAAACTGCACTACAAAGTTACCTGTCCGATTAAATATTTAATAAAATTTTTGTTTGGTGGCAAAATTTTGTGGGTACTGTGGATATTGATTGTTTAAAATGGTAATTGACAACTTGCTTTTGTTTATTTTCCAAATTAAAACATAATGAAAACATTTTTGTCAATTCTTTTGTTTTTTATTATTATTGTATGTTTTGTGCTGTATTGTGTTTGTTTTATGCCATATTTTAACCAAATAAATTTGGCATTAATTTATAAAGTAGAAAGTGTGGTAAGGGGCGAAAATGCGGCAAGTTCAAATGACTACCTCTCGATAAAATTTTACAAATAGGATGAACTTGTCTTTAACTTATCGCTCACTTTTGGTTAAAATGAAGTTGTAATAATGAAAAATTGTTTATCCATCCAATAAAATCTTACCTTTTGCTAACGACAAGTTATTTTAATGGCCCTTAAAGTTACAATACATTTAACTCAGATTTTCAGAGAAATAATGGTTTTCCCCGAATTTAAGTGGGCTTGAGACAGATCTCTTAATATTCGCCAATTGACTTGAAATTTTTCAAATCATATTTTTTTACCTATTGTCACTAGTTCGGGGGATGACACTACACAAAAAACAAAAATGTTTAATAACGGGCACCCCAATATACATACACAAGTAAAGATATGGTTGGTATTCTCAACTAATAATGATCCTCAAAAAACATAAATGTGAAAAAATGCCAAGTTCCTTTCCAAAATTTCGGGCATTAAAAGTAGTGAGATAAAATTTTTTTACCAAGTTCTAGGGTTTTTTCCCATCCCGGGAATTCCATTTTTAAAATTTCCCGATTTTCCGGGATTTCCCGGCAAATAATAAAACAAAGAGTTGACAACTTTACACATAGAAAACAACTGCTTTCACTTTGGTATTTGTGAAAATTTATTTCGAGCAGCGTTTTTTCTAACAAATTTCTTATTTAACGATATATCTTGTCACATAGATTAATGTTTTAAGCAGGAACATAACAATTATAAGAGAAATGGCGAAAGTTTTTATTACCATTTATTGATTTTAAATAATGTTTATAATCGTAACCAATATAAGTGGGAAATATTTTTTTTATAAATAACTAACTATTACAGCAACCAAAAAAGTTTTTTGGTTACCAATGACCATTATCGAAAGTAATTTTATTTTTCGGTTATCGCTACAAGAATACACATCGTATTTTAGATGTACTGGGGCTGGATTCCGCAACGATGAGTTTTGTAGTGTTCACCATCCCAGTGAAAAAAAATGGAAGTCATTCTAGTGGAACTACATTTTCATTGCTTCCAAAAAATCGATATTTTTAATTTGCCGAGATGGAGCAAAAAACCATCTAGAAGCTTATTTTAGTCACACAAAACCTTGTAACTCCTCCATAGTGTTAGAAAATACTCACCAGAATTTTAAAAAAATTTATTTTTTTAAAGAAATTTATTTTTTAGTCTAAAATTTAAAAGTTATTTGCTTAAATTTACATGAAAACACTGTTTCGGGCTTAAATTCATATAAAAAGAAACGAATTGTTAAAAAAAGCAACTATTTACCATTTTTTCTGGATAAAAATATTATTATAGAACACAAAAAAAGGAATTTTCCTTAATGTCGCTTCCAATTCAGTGACCAGGCATCGAAAAAGAGAACTTCTTGCAATGACAACCATATGTAAAAATCATTAGATCGGATCGAAATTTGCACTACTTCCGGATCGCAAACTCTACATTTTCATGACTTTTTTGGAGTCTCTTTTTTTACTGGGATGTTCAGTGTTCACAACTCACCGTAATTTTTCCAGTGAAAAATTTTTACACTAGTTGCAGTATAAACTGTAAAAATAATTCATTCTCACCGTCGCGCACACACAAATCAACAAGTGAACACTGAAATTGGTGAACACTTTTGCTAATGCCAAAATAAATATTGCTTTATCTTAACATTAATTTTTAAAACTTGCATGAAAACTTCAAATTGTCTCATATAAATGAAAGCTGTATGATATTGAAACCTATAAATTCGCAATCTTTTTATAAATATGGCTGTTAAAGAACATCGAAAATGGGTTTAAAAATGGCCACAAAGCTTGACTTCCGTCACGTTTTACTTCACTTGGATTCATATCACCAAACCAACTGGTAATAGAATATTTCATTGGGTTTAATAAATAAACATTTCTTCATTAGAACTTTCCTTTGTTTTATTTCTCATCCTAATATCATACGAGGGAAAGATTTCAATTACACCTATTGAGAGTATCATCAATTTCCAGATTTAATCAGCCAACATTCATTACAGTCCACCTTAACAACTTTAAAATTCATTGTTACGGAATCTGGCCCCTGGGTGCATTTCTAGGGCAAGATATTGAAATGTTTTTGGAAAAGTTAACAAAACGGTATAATAATACATGGATATCTCACGATATTGGTTAATAATAACCGAAAGTAGATAATGGTTATTTTCAAGTTACCCTTTCTTCAGAAAGAAAAAAATAACAATTATTTTCGGTCCCTGGTTTATGGACGTTTTTTACGAACAAATCTACTGATCTGTTTTGGATCTCAAACCTCGAGTACTTGTTATTTTGTTTCTTTTTATTAACTCTTATGTTATTACTTATATTTGTGAGTTTACTTTTTTGATCTCATATAAAAAAATTTTTCGTGTTGGAAAAAACCTTTAAGGAATTTAAAAACTAAAAGCTAAAAAAATATAAAGTTCTTGTTCTAAAACCCAATTTAAATTAACATTCGAGTATTTATGTATATAAGATGTGTTTGAGGGTGTGTTTTAAGCTTTCTAATCAAATTTGTGTTAATGCCTGGAAAATTTAATATTTATTATTTCTATGGAGCGGGATCCCGGAATCCCGGAATATGTAAAAAATTTCCCGCTTTCCCGGGAAATGAAAAAGTCCGAGAATAAAAAAACCCTACCAAGTTCTTGTTTGGCACAATTTCTGACACTGTAATATGCTATACATTATACAAATTTGTAACCGTAAGAGTCTCATATAATTTCTAGAGAATCTGCTAACTTAATAATATTTTTCCCGATATAAAGAAATAAGCAAGTATGCATTATTCTCTTCTTTTTTAGAAAGGTAAAAATATTGCCAAGTTAGCAGATTATCTAAAAATTATATGACACTCTTACGGTTACAAATTTATATCATACATAGCATATTAGAGTGATAGGAATTGTGCCAAAGAAGACTTGGTTAAAGTTTTTATCTCACTACTTTTAATGGCCGAAATTTTGGAAAGGAACTAGGCCTTTTTTCACATTTATGTTTTTGTCAGGATCTGACCACTTTTTGAAAGGTTTTCTTAATAAAGCTTTGTTAACTTTAATTTACAAGTCAGTTTAAAAGGGCAGAACTACATACAATAATGGGTTAGAGCGTGATATGTGCACCATTGTGTCATTACAAGGACCGACTGATGTACTTAATTTTTTAAGAATCATCAGAGTATAGATATGTAAAATATAGTGTACATTTTAGTGTAAGTGACCCCGCCTATTTATCTCAAGTCTGCTTAGACGAAGTGCTTTTAAAAATGCAAAATTAAAGGCTACCATAATTGAAATGTAAAGTTTCAAAATAGTAGCTTGTGTTTTAGATTTTTCTAGTTGGTAACTTACCTAATGTAACAACCAGAACTTTTGAATTTTTCGTGTACGCAACTCACCCCTTAACTCGAATTTAAACTCTCTAGTTCCAATTCTGGCTTTAAATATTATGGCTGTTACCCCCGCTCTCCGTCACTTTCTTAAGCTCAAGATTTTGTTATGAGCTGCGCTGAATTATCATCGTCCTCTTTTTAAGTTAAAGTTACAATTAAAAGCTTCAGTACAATAGTTTGAATATTTGGCTTATTAGATTTTTCTAGGTGGTGTCTCATCTTGACCTACTGGCGTATCAAATTTAAGCTCTCTAGCGCAAAATTTAAATATTTTATTTTTATGGCGTATTCCTGCCCACTTTCTTAAAAATTATATTTTTTATTCAGTGCCAATCATACGTGTCAAGTTTCGATGGAAACGGACAATAATATCTACATAAGTAGTAAAAATCTGCTAATCCGAAGAACATGAAAGAAGAGACTTAAATTTTATTGTCATGTTAGCGCCCACTTTTTTAAAGGAAAATTTATACCCTTTCATTATTAACACATGTATGCCAAATTTTAATAAAACTGCTTGCACCAACGGTTTAAATTTCATGTTTTAGTTCTAAACTTAACACGTGTAGACCCGCTCCTATGGCTATATTTTCCTGGCTTTAAAATTTTTCTAGTTAGTTACTAGCTTAGCAATACTTGTCTATCAAATTTGACATCATTGGCGAAAATTTAAATTTTTTATTCTTATTTGCGTAATTAAGCCCAATTTTTAAAACTCAAGATTTTCTTTGGCGAGTGTTTATCTTTCCTGTTGAGTTTCGCTGGAAACGTTTAATAATAAATATATAAATAGTATATTTAAAAGTGCTGATCCAAAGTACATATGTACATGAAATAGAAGGGCAAATTTTGTGGGTTTTTAACGCCTATATTGTTAAGGAACATTTATAACCCTGTATTATTGCAACATGTAACCCAAATTACAGTAAAATCGCTTGATTTAAACGCATTGAATTTGTTTCTTAATTCTGAAGATTGTGGCCGTAGTCCCGCCCCTGGCTATAATTTTCAGGTTTTCAGATTTTTTTTAGCTAGTTCCTAATATAGATCTACTTCTTTATCATATTTCAGCTTACTAGCACAAATTTTATTTCTTTTTTTAATGGGCGTTATACCGCAAACTTTTTCAATCTCAAGATTTTTTTTGGCCAGTAGTTATTTTTTTTGTCGAGTTTAGTAATAAATTTATAAATATGCAGTATATTCAAATGTATATGAAATAGTAGGCTTAAAATGTATGGGCGTGAGAACGCCCACTTTTTTCAACGTAAATATATATATATATATATATATATATATATATATATATATATATATATAGCCTTGCATTATTGCAACATGTATGCCAAATTTCAATAAAATCGCTTCAGTTAAAGGCCTTAGTTTTGTATTTTAAATTCTGAGCTTACGGGCTCAGCCGCACCCACCTTGGTAAAATTTTTGAATCTTCAGATTTTTCTAGTAATTTTCTATTCTATAATATAGCATGAATTTTTATTCTTATGATCGTGTTTCCGCCTACTTTTTTAATCCAAAGTTTTCTTTGGCTAGGGCCCATCTTTCCAAGATGACAGTAGTCACATAAATAGTACATTTAAATGTGCTGATCGGAAGTACATGAAGTAGGAGGTTTAAATTGTATGGGCGTGTTAACGCCCACTTAAAAAAAATGTATAGCCCTGAATTATTGTAACATGTGTGGCAATAAATCGCTTGAGTTAAACGCTTTAGATATGTGTTTTTTAATTCTGAGCTCTATGGGCGTAGCCCGCGACCCTTGTTAAAAATGTTCAGGTTTTCAGATGATTACTCACATAGTTCTACTTTTGTATCAAATTTCAGTTCACTAGCACAAAGTTTAATTTTTATTTGCGTAGCCTCGCCCCCCTCGTTAAAATGTTTGGGTTTTCAGATTTTTCTAGTTCATCGCTCACTTTTATCTACTTGTGCACCAAATTTCAGATCTCTAACTATAGCGGAAGTGCGTCAGTAGGTTAGTGAGTCAGTGAGTATATCTTAAAATATGCACTTTTTGCAACTCCATATCTCCAGAACCTTTCATTGTAAAAATTTCGCGTGTGAGATAATATAAGTCCATTCTAATTACGATTTAAATTTTATAATTTTACAATTGCGGGCAACAAAGTTATGAGGGGGATAAAAACAGGTCGAATGGCTTCCTGTAAATATAAACACTGTGTGCATTGGCTGGAACTTGGCCTGGCGCACTGCCGTGTGCCTAGAAATGTTACTGGCAACATTATCGTCTGTGTGAACGCGCATGAAAGAACAAAAGAGAATTCCAGATGTTCTTCTTTCAATTGTTCGCCCGTCTAAATTCGGACTCAGAGACGGGTAACACAGCTGACTTTGATAATGAAAATATTTTGGATAAAGAAAAGTTGAAAAGAAAGAAAATACGATGAACTTGACTAAGCCTCCCACATTCATTCTTAATCTTCATAAAAATAGCGTTTAAGCATGTCAGGGAGATCGTGTGTTACTGATTCAAACAATTTTTGTGTGGTGAATATTTGAGTGGAAAAAAGGATATGCAATATCAGAATTATTAAAATAATCGGGCTATAGGAACTCACAAACACACTACAATTACCAATCTTTTTTTTAATCTATACATGGCGATCCTGCGGATAAAACTTTGTGAGAAAATAAAAGCTGAAACTACAGCAATAACTATCCTGAGACTAGTACTACTAATACAACTACATAGCAGTCCACTGACAACAAACCAGATCACCCAAACTTTGAAAATCAACATTACATCCATGTCAGAAGTAATAGACGAAATTTTTTAACGCTGGGAAAAATACCTAGAAGACAAATACAAATCAAAATACAAACCTTCACCAACACCAATAGCAGCACCAATATACACACCTACACGTTTTAGTACCGGCCCAAAGCCCATCAGCATAGAAGAATATAGGAGAAGACAACAAATCAACAAGAAACCAAAGGAAGAAAAATCTAAAGTACAAAAGAAGAAGCAAGGAGGAAAAAAATTCAAAAAACGTAAAGAAATAGCAGTACTCTACATCAAGTTAAATTTAGCTACTCACCAAAAAGAAAAAATCAACATAAAAAAGAAATTTTAATTACTAAAAAATTATACCTTTTAAATAAATTTTTAAAATTTATATACAATTTAAATATTATTAAGGACTTAGAAAAATTGTAGAACCGAAACATAAACAGAACTCTTTCCCTATGTTAAAAGAAAATCATAAAAAATAGTAAACCCAAACGCTATTGATAATAATAATGTAGAAATTACGGACCACACTAGACAAATGGATTCAGTATGGATTCTTATGTTAATATTAGTTATATTAAGCGCATTAAACATATTAATTAAAAGGTCGCTAAAAAAAGTATGCTAGCCGTAGTGACAATTTGAAAATTTTGACAAGTCCTATAAATGTTAAAACACTAATAGAAATACAAAAGATGAGACAAGTGAAAAACATATACAAAATTTAATAAACAAATTCGAAAAAATAAGAGCAATCTTAAATGTAAATTACAATCGACTAACAACTTCACACAAAGTCGCTGCCGGCGCATTTTTTCTAGATATAAGAGATAAACTTACAAAAATATAAACAAGAAAAGGATTCGATTTAGAAAACCATAGCTCTCTACATCAACAAATAATTAGAAAAATTTCCAAAAATCCAGATATGATAAACAATACTTTACAATCAACCGCAACAATGACAATGAACGCTTCAGAACTTGCATCAAGTGCAAAATTAGTTCCCATCTACTCTGGTAGAAAAGAAGAACTTACATTTATAGCTAATTTGGACTTGATTCAAGAAACCCTAGATGATGACAAAGAAACCCAATTTCTTTCAATTCGTTTTTAAAACAAGATTAGATCAAAAAGTACAAAAAAAATAAAATAAACTAGAATACCAAACAATTTAGAAGAACTAATCATTGAACTAAGGAAAAAATATATGACAAAAAATACCAAATAGCATACTAAATGACTTAACTAAAATATCACAACAAAGTGACATACGAAAGTTTGCTGACAAAATTGAAAGTTTAATTGCGGAATTGAATGAATTAAAAATATCAATATCAGTAAAGAAAACAGAAATGCAATAATATAATCAAACGGTACCATTGCATTTAACGCAGTCAAAAATTTATTTACCAATAGAGAAATAATCAAAACAATAGAAGCAAGCAGAATAAAAACATTTGCAGAAGCTTTAGAAATTGCAGAAAAATCCAACAATTAAAATCCCAAGCACATATTATGCACCAGAGAGTTAGATATAATAATAATAATAATATAAATCAGAATAGAAATAATAGAAATTTTAACAACACAAATCGCATGAATAACCATAATAATATCAGAAACAATCATTTTGTTAACTTCAGAATTCGGAATGGACAGATGGATAACCGTGGTAAAGCGTGAGCGAAGCCCGAATTCTTCAAAAATTTCATCCGCTCCAAAGATGTCTAGGGATAACAGCGCATCCTCAACTAATCGTCAAAACTGCTTTAAAATTTTGCAAGATGAGAACGACAAGCCCGCTGTATCCTCGAATAAAACATCCAAGCCGCCATCAATCTACTTGAGCGAGAAAAACTCAAATGCACTTATAAAAAAATTAATTTCGGTCATTGGTGAAAATAAATTTCACATTGTCCCAATGAAACGAAAATTCAAATTTATGACGAAAAGGATTTCTGCAAAATGGTTTCTGAATTTGAAACAAATAAAACAAGCTTCTACACATACCAGCTTAAGAGTGTTAAAGGCCTGCAGATCGTATTGAAGGGCATAGATTCTATGTTGTTCCTGAAGACATAAAAGATGCACTCGTTCTCCAGGGATTTAAGGTAAAAAATGTATCGAACATAATAAACAGAGAAAAGGTACCCCAACCCCTATTTCGTGTTAAACTGGAGCCGAATGATATTCAGTTGGAAAAAAACGAGACATCCTATTTATAGCTAAAAATACCTTTTATACAGAAAAATCACAGTTGAACAGCCACATAAGCGTTCAGTACCCGTGCAGTGAGTAGTAGTAGAATGTATGCACCCCAGCAATAAAAATTTTCAAATTTGGGTAATTAAAATCGAAATTTTGTAATTTATGGGCTAAAATTTACATATTAAGGTAATTACTGTCAATGGTGCGAAGTGACGAGGGTTATGGACGGTTTGTACGTAGAAAAGGGTAGTTGGATGTCGGCCCGTCGGTGTGTGTTTGTTTTAATTTTATGGTTTGATATCCGTTCGCCGATGCGCATAGTTAATTATGTATGCACGTGGGGCTTATTTGTACGTAGTATGTTTTTTCGTTTGTTAAGCGGTTGCAGCAGGTTTATGATTTTATATTGTGTGTGCGTGTGTGCATAGTTTAGTTTTTTGTAATATTCTTTTGTTTGTACGTAGTATGTTTTTTCGTTTGTTAAGCGGTTGCGGAAGGGTACTTGAGAAAGAAATTGTGTGGAAATCTATGAATGTTTTTTGTTGTTGGTTTTATTTAGTTTGATTTTTATTTATTTTTTTCCTATGTTTAAAGAGTTCGAAGACATGAATAAAATATATGGTTTGTGGGATAAGCATGGTTAATTATGTAGGTACGAAGGATTTTATGTATGTTTTTGTTTTAATTTTAATTTTGAATGGAATATTTGTTTGTTTGTTAAGCGGTTGAAGCAGGTTTATGATTTTAGAGTGTAAGTGCGTGTGTGCATAGAGAAAAATGTTGCTTTTGCCTTTTTGCAAAATTCCTTTTTTTAGCTGGTGGTCATGGAAGATTATTTTAGAAAGAAATTATGTATGCTTGTGGGAAATCTATGAATGTTTTTTGTTGTTGGTTTTATGTAGTTTGATTTTTCTATTTCCTATATTTAAAGAGTTTGAAGAGGTTAACGAAGTATGTAATTTATGAACTTATTTGAAGGTTGGAAAAAATGAAGTGTAAGATATTTATGATTGTCAAAGGCAATTAGAGATGCGTGATCATGGGAGCCAACGTTATGCTCATACGTGTGTATGTTTTTACAATAACTTGAGCGTTGGCAGATGGGTAAGTAGTCGTATATGTATATGTGCAATGCCCAGTACAAATCTGACATTTTCTTGTGTTCTAATCATTTTTTAAAATGTGTGCAACGCCTTTCACATTATGTTTTTTTTATATGGAATACAAAACGGAAATGATAAACGTTACCACTAGGGCACACTGTTGCGATGTCACAAAATATCATAGTGTGCACTCGGCATTACTTTTTGTTGTTTGTAATATTCGTTTTTTTTAGCTGGGGACATGGAAGGGTATTTTAGAAAGTAAGTATGTATGCTGGTGAGATATCAATGTTTTGTTTTTGTTGTTGTTGTTGTTTGATTTTAATTTTTTATGTGTAAAGAGTTTGAAGAAATAAATAAAATATACAATTTATGCGTGTTGTATTTATTCATTCTTTTCACTTCTTTTGTAAAGAAATTGAAATTTGTGATATTGAGGATTGTCAAAGATTGGTTGTTATTTTCACTGCTTGCTGAAATTTGTCTCTGTCTATTGACTTTTACATTGTGCATATGACTTAATCGTAACTCGTGTAAATTGAGAAGTTTTCTATTCTAGCAGCAAGTAAAGCATTGTATCTACAAGTGTCAAATCCTCAATAATTTCGCTGTTAATACGTAAATAATCAATGAAACTTTTGAATAAAAAATATTAAATATAATAATATTAAATATATATTTATATATATAATAATATTGTATAAACTAAAAAAAAAGAAAATGAATTCTTTAGCTTATGAGTGCAATGTGTGTAAAAAGGTATTTAAATACAAAAAATGCTTTTTGGATCACATCCAAAATCATGGTGTAGCGAACCAAGTGGTCATAAATCGAGACTCAAGTCAAGAACGACCACTACCACGGAATAATACAGTCTTCACTTATCCTCAGCAACTGCAATATGATCAACAATATCAATATCCTTATCAACAATATCCTCATGAAGAACAACAACTACAATATCCTCAACAACAACAGCATCAATATCCTTATCAACAATATCCTAATCAAGAACAACAACAACAAGAACTACAATGTCTTCAACAACAACAACATCAATATAGTCATCAACAATATACTTATCAGCAATATCCTCATCAGCAATATCCTCATTAAGAACAACAGTAACCACAACTACAAATGTATTGGCAGCAAAGTGCTACTCCCATGCAATGGTACCCAGATTTGCAGCAACTTCCTACTCCAATACATTGGTATCCAAATACTGACCAACACCAAACACTACAACATCACCCTCAACAACAACAACAACAGCAAGATTTACAGGATTTAGGAAGTAGCTCAACAAATAATATCAACATTGATGGAGAGTGTATGAAATATTAATTTTCCGAATCGATGCTCTTCATATAACATTGAAGATATTAGTGCTAATATAATTTCGCTTCAAGATGGAACTACAATTGATTTTTCAAATTTGACATTTCCGATGTCATTAAAATATATTAAGGAATTTGAGAGACAGAATGATGTTAGTGTGAATGTGTTTGGATATGACGACGAGAGTGATGAACTAATTGGACTATTTTATATAACCCAAAATGAGAACACGAAGCATGTTAACTTATTTGTATTGGAAAACGTGGATGGGCATCACTATATTTTTATAAAAGATATTTCAAAGTAAGTAATATATTGGAACGTATTTAAAATTAAATAATACAATACGCGTGTTTGATGTCTTACAGACTACTAAAAAGGCAAATAACGACACATTGCGAACGACTCTTATTTTGCAACAGCTGTCTGCAATACACCCATCTTGAAAATATTATGGAGAAACATAAAATGAAATGTGGTAAAATAGTTATCACAATGCCAAAGGCAGAAGACTCCATACTTCGGTTCCAGAGCTACCATAGAAAAATTGACGTCCCTTTTGTTGTATACGCCGATTTTCAATGTGTTTTGCAACAGATAGACTTTAGTGTAAGTAGTAAAACTGAATTAAACCAGTCACATGTACCCTGCGCATTCAGCTATTTTATTATGTGTAAGCATGACAATAAATTGGATAAGCTGAGACTTTATACGGGTTAATATGCTTCTGAAAAATTTGTTACATTTTTGAATCAAGATTGTCAAGATATATATAACAATTATCTCACAAAAAAAATTGAAATGGAGAACTTGACAGATGAATAAAATGTAACATTTTACAATGCGATAACTTGTCACATATGTGGACAATACTTAAATAATGATCGTGTGAGAGATCATTGTCATATAAGCTCTAAATATCGAGGTGCTGCGCATAACAAACAGATGCAACCTAAGTTATCAAGTACCCAAGTTTATTCCAATTTATTTTCTTAACTATTCATCCTATGATTCTCATCTTTTTTTGAAAGAATTAAGTAAGGTTGCGACAAATATAAAAGTCCTTAAGTTAAATAAAGAGTTATATATATCTCTATCTCAATTTATTAATATGAGTGATGGTACAGATCTTGAACTTAGGTTTCTTGATACAATGCGTTTTATGGCCGATAGTTTGGAATCGATGGCAAATAATCCTACCGTCAACGATTTTCGTACTATTAGAGCACAATTTCAAACAAGCCAATAATTTAATCTCATAAGGAGGAAAGGAATTTCTCCCTATGATTATCTTGATTCTTTTGAAAAACTTAATGAAACACAACTTCCACCTAGAAAAGATTTCTTCAATAAACTTAATAACAAAGAATGTTCTATTGAAGACTTTGCGCATGCGAATGAAGTCTGGACAATTTTTAACTGCAAAAAGAAAGATTATATGGAATTGTATTTGAAAACAGATGTGCTTCTCCTAACGGATATTTTTGAAAATTTTAGAAATGTCTGTAAAAAAAATTATAGCCTGGACCCCTGTCAATACTATACTGCCCCGGGGCTATCTTAGGATGCTATTCTTAAGCATAGAAACATTGAATTAGAGCTAATAACCGATATCGACATGTACAATTTCTTTAAAAGAGGGATACGAGGTGCAATTGTATAATGTTGTAAAAGATCCTCCAAGGCATATAATAAGTATTTAGAAACTTTTCATAAAAATAAACCTTCCGAATTTCTTATGTATTTAGATGCAAACAATCTTTATGGTTAAGCCATGTCTGAACATCTTTCTTATGGAGGATTCAGATGGTTAAAAGTCGAAGAACTAAATATTAATCCGCAGTTAATAGATGATAATTCAAATGATGGTTATGTATATGAGGTTGATTTAGAATATCCTTCTTATTTACATAACATGCATAACGATCTTCGTTTCTGTGCCGAAAACAAGGAAATTGGAGCATCAAAATATAAAAAACTAATAACTGATTTTTCGCCAAAACATTCTTATATAATTCATTACAGAGTACTTAAACAATGTCTAGAAAACGGTTTGATTTTGAAAAAAATACATAGAGTTCTAACTTTTAAGCAGTCTCCATGGTTGAAAGATTATATAGATCTTAATACTAAACACAGAGCCGAAGCTAGAAATAACTTTGAATTTTTTTTTTAAATTGCTCAACAACGCAGTATTTGGGAAAACCATGGAGAATGTGGACAAAAGGAAAGATGTGAGGATTGTTACCAGTTGGACTACATTAAACTGAAACCGCTTGGGTGCTCAAAATTGGATATCTAAACCAAATTTTCATAGCTTAGCAATATTTTCAGAAGATATGGTAGCGATTCAAATGAATCGAGTGAAGACATGTTATAATAAGCCAATATATTTAGGATTTTGTGTGCTAGAACTTTCTAAATGGAAGATGTTTAATTTTCATTATAGATACATGCAACCTAAATTCAAGTCAAAATTGAAATTAAATTACATGGATACTGACTCATTCATAAACACAATACAAACTGAAGACTTTTACGCAGACATTAAAAATGATATAGAACATGAATTTGACACTTCTGACTATCCAGAAACAAATGATTACGGGATTCCACTCGTAAACAAAGAAGTTCTGGGTATGATGAAAGATGAGAATTGTGGGATGACTATGGAAGAATTCGTGGGACTACGGTCTGAAATGTACTCCTTTACTGTTCCAAATGGAAATGAAATTAAAAAATCTAAAGGAGTAAAAAAATGTGTTTTAGATAAGTATAGCCTAAGTTCGTATAGAGATTGTTTATTTAACAGATCAAATGTTTATGATAATATGCTCACTTTTAAGTCTAAGTTGCATGAATTATATACTATGCAAATACATAAAGTAATATTAAGTTATCAAGATGACAAGAGAAAAGTCAAAAGTGATGGTATAAACACATATGCATGGCATCATATTGAAATTGATGAAACAAATCCTGATTATGAACTTGATATGTTATTATTAGAAATAGAAAAACTTCAAGAAGATGAGTAAAATATGTATACAAATTAAAGCTTCTGTAATTTATTTCACTAATTATAATTATTTAGTTTTAAGTAAAAATCTTTGTAACTATTGTAAATTATATTTTATTTAAGAAATATTGTCTAGTTATTTAGTTTTTTGAAATAAAACATACACTAATATGAAAATAAAAAATAAATAAAAACAAAAAAAATTAAAAACAAATATTTTTGTGTACAGTTTTTTTATTTATTATCCATCCTTAAATAAAATTTATGAACTTTCACATCTGTTGCATTTTTTCTCCAATCTTATAACAAAGTCATGTTAATTCAATCTTTACATCCCTTTCGTGTATTCCTTGTATTTCATTGATTTGAAGTTTTGTTTTGTTTAAAGCGGAGCAGGTTGGTATATAATATTCATGATAGAAATGAAGGATTTGTTTTCTCAGAATGTTGTTCCAACATAAAATTGATGTAAAAAATACTCGAATTTGAGTTTGTGATCTCCAAATGTCAGAATCAATTTTTATTTTAAAGTTTCCTTGTATGATAACTAAAAAACAAACACCTCTTTTATATTGAAACTTATATTCAACATCTCCCTCACTTTCATTATCAATTATATTTATAGAGTTTAAAAAATCCCGACGATTAAGCATATCATGAATATACTCCTTATAGCACATGAGATGTAACCACTCTTCTCGATCCAGTCCAATGTATTGCTTATTTTTATAATTCAACCATATCATTGGTTTAAAACCAAAAGCTGTAGAAAATCCACATGCAATCTTCAATTTCCAATTGAGCAAGTATTCAAACTCAAAAACCAAATCATATATTTGAAGTTTTCGTTCTTGATTGTTGTGAAATATATTTTTTAAAGTACGTTTATCCATCCTCAATGAAAATAATATTTAAACTAATAGTTTTTTCGCTCTATTAATCTCTATATATAAATATTTATATTAAAATAAATAAGAAATCAAAAGCATACACACACACATACATATATATTTTATATTTATTCATTAATTTTTTAACTTAAATTTTTATAAGTATCTATAATTTTAAAAATTATTTTTTTCCTAATGTGAAACATGGTACACCGACATGTGTCTGGGCCTTCTTCACATCCTTCACTATACCAAGGGCAGCTGGCAAAATGTCCACTATCAGAGTCCTCCTGCTCTATAACTCCATAGTCCTCATTTTCCGTCAGCATTGAAATAAAAAATTTATGCTTTCTTTATGCTCATTTAGTAATAAGTCCTCAAAGGAATGGATGAATTCAAATAACCGCTCACGTACTTGACTCATTTTTTTATTTTTATTTAATTTTCTTTTTTTAAAGAATACTTTTTTTGAATGCTATTTTTATATTAGTACTCTTGAAAGGTTTACATTCTTATTTATAGTAAAATATTCTTGTGAAATTAACATTTTACAAAAAATTGTGAGTTCTTTTGAAATTTTTTTGTTTCAGTTACACTTTAGCACATTAATATAACTATCTCTCTAATCTTTTGTTTTGTAATTTTTTGTTTCAGTTACACTTTAGCACATGAATATAACTATCTCTATGATCTTTTGTTTTGAAATTTTTTGTTTCAGTTACGCCTTAGAACGTCAAAATATGTAACTATCTCTTTCACTACAATTCTATCAGTGAAAAAACAAAACATTAACGTAAAATATAATTACAATATGAGAAAAAGAAATAGCTACGTTACTGATCTTTCTTTTAAGAATTTTTTTACCTATTTAAAGATTGGCAGAAATATTTAAAACGTCAGTTTACAAAAGCAGATTGAGCAATCTGTCAAAAAGAGAAGAAGAAAAAAATATATATTTAAAACTTAAATTTAATTAATTAATTAACATTTTTGACAATGAATCCACCAAATTTGATAACAAAGTTAAACAATTTAAACAAGAAAACATTAATCCGTATAAAAGAGCTAAAGGACTCAACTAAATATACAGTAAAAAATGCTAAACGGGTGACAAGTAAATACGGCACCACAATTCAAATTGAACTGGAAAATAACATAATGTTCTTACCAAATCGGTACAACACGCTATCGGATGATGATATAATAGAACTAGCATCTGGGATATATTGCATATGTAAGCAAAAAAAAATTCTTTGTGTGTGTGTTATTTATTTATTCTTTTCACTTATTTTGTAAAGAAATTGAAGACATAAATGTCCACATTTAAATGAATTATAATCTTGATATTGATTGTAATTATATTTTATATTTTTGCCTAGATATTTAACTAATTCTAATGGAGGTTGTAAATTTCCAAAACTGTCGAAATATTCTTTATGTTCATTGTTTTTATAATAAGCTACCCAATGGGTTCTAGGTCCTCTTGATAAATTAATGATTCCGCATTCTATTTTTCTCGATCGTTTTGGTAGTACATCCAACATGAAAACTCCTCTAAAGTATGGAATGTTTGTTGAAAAGTTTCTCAAATCAACATCAGATAGGTGTTTATTGGGTAGCATTACGAAAAAATTTGGGTTTTTATTTTCTTGACAAACCAATCCATATCCTTTCTTATATGGTTTAAGGTAAAAACCTTTCCCCATTGCTACTGCTTCCATTGTTTTATCATGTCTAGTTGCTTCACCAAGTTGTTGTTTGGCATTCTTTGCAGCATTTATTGCTTTTGCTATAGATGCTCCGCCAGTAGAAAGACTACCAATTGCACTCAGAGCAGTAAGAATAGGTACCAAAGGTAAGAAGCCACCAATCTTTGGAACATTAATTATGCGTGGTATTACAACTTGCGATTTCTTTCCCCTTAACGACTTGTTGATAACCTTATGTGCAATCCTAATTGCAGAGTTAATCTGCCTGGCTCACGATGTCGACAAGAAATTTTCGTTCGCTTATTTATATTGAAAACAAAAACAAAATAAGAACATTTGTTTTTGTTTTCAATATAAATAAGCGAACGAAAATTTCTTGTCGACATCGTGAGCCAGGCAGAATGTCTTGAGGTTTTTCCTTCTTCAGTACTTTTGTGGCATTTTTAATTGATGTACTGAACAGTTTTTTTCCATTTTGTTCACTTTTTTTTGCAACCTTCTTCAATCCCATACCAAGTTTTCTTTTGGCTTTCATTGCGTTAGTAACCATATACGCAAACGATTTTTCTGCAAGACTGCTATCTTTTGCAAGAACTCGTTCCCAAGCTTTATTTTCAAGAATTTTATCAGCTTGATGTCTACTATTTAATACATTGGTTTTGGAATAAGCTATATCGTGATTTTTACATGCAGCGTCTAATAAATTAATTCCATTGTCACCGCGATCTAAACGTTTTTTAATTTTGTTCCGGGTCCACAAAACTGATATCTAGGGAGGTGTAATTCAACAGGCAGAGAGTTAATTACTTTATTCACTAAACCTTTTCCAACGGCTGGTTTTTATAATTAAACGTTTTGTTATAATCTATAAGCATCTTATTTTATTTTTTCTTCTATAATAAAAGTAACATTTGTGAAATGCAATTAGTTATAAGAATGCAATTAGTAAAACAACATAAAAAATTGTGATTCGCAATATTGATGCTTCAACGAAAATCAGATCTAAAATAAAACATAGCTCTCTCTTACCAAATTCTATTCGTGCTCTAATAGTTGGACCATCAAATTGTGGAAAGACTAATGTTATGATTAGCTTGCTAGAAAGTCCTAATGGACTCAAGTTTGAAAACATTTATTTATACTCAAAATCCCTTTATCAACCAAAATATGAATACTTAAAGCGATTAATTTCGCCAATGAAAGGGATGGGATACTACACATTTACAGATAATGAAAAAGTTATTCTTCCTGATGAAGCGAAAACTAATTCTATTATGATCTTTGATGATGTTGCATGCGAGAAGCGAAATAATATACGAGCATATTTTTGCATGAGACAACATAAGGATGTTGATTCATTCTACTTGTGCCAAACTTATACGAGAATCCCCAAGCACATAATAAGAGACAATGCAAATGTGATTACAATGTTTAAACAAGATGAGACAAACATGAAGCACGTTTATAGTGATCATATTGCCAGCGATATGAGTTATGAAAAGTTTCATGAAATTTGTCGAGAGTGTTGGAAGGATAAATATGGATTTTTGATGATAAGCAAAGCTAATGACTTAAACAATGGTCGCTATAGAAAGCAATTCGACTATTTTATAACGATATAAATTACTCTACATAAAAGTAAAACATTAGTACTTAATTTGGCCTTGCGCATAGTACATCTACTTATTTCCTAAAGTATTTACCATACCTGATCTGATAGCTGATCTGATACCTGATCTGATAGCTGATACCTGATCTGGTGTCTAATAGTTGAAAATGGATGAAAAAGTTTTAAAAGAGCTAATAAAGACAAGAAATGTTTTAAAGAAAAAATTTCGTAGTATAAAAGTTGATGAAGCAGATACACATGAGTAATTCAAAGATACATTTATACCAATAATAGAACCATTTGTGAACACTTTTAAAAATAATAAAAAAAGTATTAAATCAGAAAGAGATGAATTTAAAACGAAAGTTTATAAAAATTCAAATTTTCCATTCAACGAACCATCAGTTAAGTTAGAGACAAGTACTCCAAAGAAACTTGTTGAAGAAACGTTATGCAATAAAAAAATCTCACTTAGTAATCGAAACGCAAACAAGGTTGATAATGTTGATACTGATAATGATGATGATGACAACGATGATTTTTACTCTCAATCGGAAAATCTAGACAATTCAGATAATAATAAGAGTTATACTGACCTAGCACTCTTGGAAAGCAGAAACGAATTAGATACTCTATACGGTCTACATAAAGGTTTAAATAATGAATGGAAGTTTGGCAATAGTAGTATTAAACTTACTGAAGATAAAATAGTGATTGGAAATCAAATATGGGCCTTTACACTAGGTTTATTATGATAAACATGAATTAGATATATATACGAAAATTTTAGTGAGCACAAATGCAAGCAAAAGAGATAATAGACCTGATGGACAAATCAAAGGAACGAGAGCATATAAATATAAGCATATTATCAGTAAATTGTTTAAGAAAGAAAGTGAAAAAACTCATCAACTTCGTCATCACTACATGCAATAAAAAGTCCTTACAAGGGTAAGGGTTTGATGAAACTAAACCCATACAAAGCTAACTATATATACTAGGATAATCCTAATGAGTTGGTAGATCGCCTTAGGCTATTGTTAGCATCACAAGCTGTAGGTCATACTAATCACAATAACGAAATTGTCTCAATTATCGAAGAATTATATGAAGCAAAAATTATAGAATAATATTTATCTGCATATATCATGTCCATCGATAAGTTCGGGCACTATCTTAATGATACAACTGCTACTGTTTTTGTGAAAAATGTTCCTAAGCTGCTGGGCTTCGTTATGGATAAAACTAATAACATTGACGTTCAAAACAAAAGAATCAAAAATGTGGCAAAAGCTTTGGATGAAAACGACGTTGTTAATAAATTGCTTCTGCAAAGTCAAATTCAAGAGCTTCGAGATGAAATCAACATGAGCTTAAGTCAAAAACTCAATGAAATTCAGGAAAAAATTTTAAGTATGAAAGTATTTTTTGAAAAAGAAATTAAAAAGATAAATGAGTTAATTTATGGGTATGTAAGAACTATGATGGTCGACAGTACTTAAATAATCCACTCTGAACTCAACGTATCCCTTAAAATTCAAAATACGTTAAATAATGACTTCAAAAAGAAATTTAGTAAATGAACTGCATAAGCAAGCACGAAAAAATTTTCCACGTCGAAGAGTTGTTATGAAAGGAATAGATGATCTCTGGCAAGCTGATTTAGTTGAAATGGGGAACTATTCTGCAGACAATAGAGATTATCGATTTTTGCTGACCGTAATTGAAACATTTTCAAAATTTGCTTGGGCAGTACCCTTGAAAAGAAAGACTGCATTGGAAACAACCCAGGCTATGCAGAATATTTTTCAACTGGGGCGAATACCAAAAAACTTGCAAACAGACGATGGTAAAGAGTTTTTCAATAAACACTTTGGAAAATTGATGAATAAATACCACATTAATCACTACTCAACATATAGCAGAATGAAAGCATCAATAGTAGAACGATTTAACAGAACATTAAAAGGAATGATGTGGAAAGAGTTTAGCTTTAATGGGTCTTATAACTGGCTCGACATTTACAAAGACTTGATTAATACATATAATAAGAAAATTCATCGCACCATCAAAATGCCACCGATTCAAGTTAACTATAAAAATGAGAAAAATTATTAAACACGGTATATAATCGCTTAAGACTATTCAAATTATCAACGTTCAATGTGGGAGATCATGTGCGCATAAATAAATATAAACATGTTTTTGAAAAAGGATATACACCAAATTGGAACACAGAAATTTTCACGATTAAAAGAGTTCAAAATACATATCCAGCCACATACATATTAGAAGACTATCGTGGTAATCCTATCGAAGGTGGGTTGTATGATGAAGAACTTTCAAAAACTAGATATCCAAATACATATATAGTTGAAAAAGTTCTTAAAACTAAAGGAGAGAAGGTATATGTTAAATGGTTAGGATTTTCCAATCAACATAATTCTTGGATCAATAAAAATGAAATATTGTAGTTAAGTGTATATATAAGTATATTTGTATCTAATATATTTAAATAAAATATAAACTTCCTTTTTTATACAAAGTGCTGTGTTTAATTTTACTTATTTGTAATCAGACAATCATAATGTCAATAACACTTACTCTTAGCTCAAACTCATCTGAGTTATCTGCTAACTACTTTCCTCCTATTCGTTTGGATGGTGAATATGAATGTGCTCTAACTGATTTTCATTCATATAATAGCATTCCCAATGTAGATGATTATAACAATATATTTCATATTGGTGAACATGTAATTAAAATACCAATAGGATCTTATGAATTGAATGATATAGTTGATTATATTAAACATAACTATAAGCAGTATTGTCCGGAAAATAAAATTGATATAGAAGCTAATAACAATACAATGCAAGATAGAGTTAATAGTTCTAAGGATCCCATATACTTTAACAAAGATTATACAATTGGAAAACTTTTTGGATTCAATAAGAAAATTCTAGCTCCTAACCAAGACCATTACTCAGATCTACCAGTCAATATTTTCATCGTGAATATCTTGCGTGTTGAATGTAGTATAGTGGTTAACACATATACGAATAACTCACAAGCACACACATTACATGAATTTGCGATCAATGTCCCCCCAGGGTATAAAATTGTTGAGATTCCTCGAAATCTTATCTATTTGCCAGTTAACTGCCGAGAGATAAGTTCCCTTACTCTACGCATAGTTGATCAGAAAGGTGATTTAATTAATTTCCGAGGAGAGGAAATTACAACACGAATACATTTAAGATCTAGCAAATAATGATAATATACAACGTCAAGCAATATAAGGATAAAATTGGATACACTCATAAAACACTATTGCAAACCAAACCACAATTAAAGCGATCATTACACAAAAAACATTTGACGCAAGAAAATAAAAAATTTTTCAAGTCTCTCAGTTTAAAATTGACAAAGAAATGAGTTACATACTAGATGTTCTAGAAAAACCTCAATCAGACGAGAGTATAATTAAAAAGGACTATCACACATATACACCATACCTACAATCCTTCAACAATAACGATGAGATTCGAATTTCAATACAAAATCAAGACTTATATGTGCTACCCAGCGAAAGCTACATATATGTTGAGGGAAGTATTGTAGATGATAATGACAGCAAAATATCTTCGTTTTTAAATCTAAAATTAAAAAATAACTTTGTGGCACATCTCTTTGACGAAGTTCGATATGAACTTAATGGCATAGAAATTGATCATACAAGACATTTAGCGATTACAAGCAGCCTAAAAAATTTTGTTTACTTATCACCAACAGAAAGTGTTGGCTTGTACAATGCAGGATGGAACAAACTCGATGATTTGGATATTTCAAATGGACACTTTAATTTCTATGTACCACTGAAACTATTTTTAGGTTTCGCTGAAGACTATAATAAAATTATACTCAGCGGTAAATATGAATTGGTAGTAAGAGCGATGAAAAACTCAACTGTTGCTACTGACAAACCAAAAATTATTATCAGAAATATATCATGGAGAATTCCGCATGTACAATTATCCGATCTGAGCAAATTGAATATGATTAAAACTATTAACAGTGGTGCTTCTATACCAATGGCATTTCGCAGTTGGTATTGTCACATTAATCCTCAACTAAATACAGGAACTAGCTATATATGGAATGTTAAATTGGCTGCAAATAGAGAACGACCCCGTTTTGTGTTGATTTCTTTTCAACAAGAAAATAAGTTTGTTCATTGTAATTTAAACAACTTAAAAGTACATTGAAATTCCGAATCGTACCCATATGATGATCTAAATATAAAATTTAAAAATGATCGGTATGCCATTCTATATGATATGTATCTAAGGTTTCAACAAAGCTACTACATGAGGGAATCACAACCACTTCTAACTGCTCAAGAGTTTAAAAATAGTGTGCCGATAGTGGTAGTAGATGTCAGTCATCAAAACGAAGCCCTCTCTAACGGTCCTGTTGATATGAAAATTTAAATTGAAACAGACTCCAATATACCTACCGATACATCAGCTTTTTGTATACTCATCCACGACCGCATAATAGAATACATACCCTTAAAAGGTCAAGTTCGTAAGATAATGTAAATAAAAAATAATAAAATAATATGACTGGTGATAAAGTTTTCATCGATATGCAAGGATTTAAGTCTAATTCAAACATCTTCATTGCAAAAGAAATAGCAATTGTTTTTAACAATAAGGAGCACATAAATTTTATTATTAAACCACCGTTTAACTTCAAAAGATTATCAATAGCAAAAGAAAGAGAAGCGAATTGGCTAACGAGAAACTTTCATCATCTGAATTGGAATGATGAATCAATATCATTTAAGAGTGTTGTAAAATTTTTAAAATCAAATTGAAAACATTATTCAATCTATGTTAAGGGTGTGAAAAAGAAGAAATGGTTTGAAAAACTACTTCAAATTAGAGTTTTCAACATCGAGGATATTGGCTGCATCAACTTTAAGCAAATACAACTTAAATATCCAGAATATTTTTACTGCACCTATCACTATTATGGAGCTTGTGCCTTAAGAAATGCATATTTACTTTATCAAGAAATAAACTAAAAAAATATATATTATTTTTCTATTCTTAAATTGTCACAACATATATTTACGATATTTTTATAAATAAATATGTAGATTAAAATTATAAAAAAATTTTGTTCAATCATTTATTTATATGTATATGGTATGTACAAGAGACAGAGACAAATGTCAGCAAGCAGTGAAAATAACAACCAATCTTTGACAATCCTCAATATCACAAACTTCAATTTCTTTACAAAAGAAGTGAAAAGAATGAATAAATACAACACGCATAAATTCTATATTTTATTCATTTCTTCAAACTCTTTACACATAAAAAAAATTAAAATCAAACAACAACAACAAAAACAAAACATTGATATCTCACCAGCATACATAATTACTTTCTAAAATATCCTTCAAATAAGTTCATAAATTACATACTTCGTTTACCTCTTCAAACTCTTTAAATATAGGAAATAGAAAAATCAAACTAAATAAAACCAATTACAAAAAACATTCATAGATTTCCCACAAGCATACATAATTTCTTTCTAAAATAATCTTCCATGACCAGCAGCTAAAAAAAGAATATTGCAAAAAGACAAAAGCAACATTTTTCTCTATGCACACACGCACTTACACTCTAAAATCATAAACCTGCTTCAACCGCTTAACAAACAAAAAAAATTCCATTCAAAATTAAAATTAAAACAAAAACATACATAAAATTCTTCGTACCTACATAATTAAATATGTACATCGACGAACGAATATCAAACCATGCTTATCTCACAAACCATATATTATATTCATGTCTTCGAACTCTTTAAACATAGGAAAAAAATAAATACAAATCAAACTAAATAAAACCAACAACAAAAAAACATTCATAGATTTCCACACAATTTCTTTCTCAAGTACCCTTCCGTAACCGCTTAACAAACGAAAAAACATACTACGTATGTACAAACAAAAGAATATTACAAAAAACTAAACTATGCACACACGCACAGACAATATAAAATCATAAACCTGCTGCAACCGCTTAACAAACGAAAAAACATACTACGTACAAACAAGCCCCACGTGCATACATAATTAATATGCGCATCGGCGAACGGATATCAAACCATACAATTAAAACAAACACACACCGACGGGCCGACATCAAACTACCCTTTTCTACGTACAAACCGTCCATAACCCTCGTCACTTCGCACCATTGACAGTAATTACCTTAATATGTAAATTTTAGCACATAAATTACAAAATTTCGATTTTAATTACCCAAATTTGAAAATTTTTATTGCTGGGGCGCATACATTCTACTACTACTGCAGTGTTGTAACTGGCAAGAATATGGCCATACAAAAGCTTACTGTAATTTGCCTACTGTTCACCTCAGTGAACAAAATATACTCATATCCAACCCTGACAACAATGCCCCCAAAACCAACTACCACCAACTTCAAGGCTGCAAAAGAAATAGTGACCAACTACACAGCTCGCTGTTATTAGTATCAATTTCGTTCGTGAAAATCAAGTTTAAAACCAAACTCCAGCTCTATTTATAGTGAATTAATTAATATAATAATAATAAAAGTTCAAAACATACAAACACACAAATTAAACCCAACATACATATAATTTACATATAATACATATATAAACTTAAATAACCAAACAAACAAAATACTAAGTGTATTTACATAAATTAACGTTCATTTATATGTGTACATACATATATACATACACATACATATATATAAATAACATTTACACACACATCATTGAACATAAAAAAAACACATATAGAATTTCAACGGCTTAGGTCAAAAATAGTTATTTATATAAATACGTTTTAATTTCTTATATAAAGAAACCCGATAAACCCTTGTGAGTACTGTTATAACCCATAACCCGTCTAAATACCTACAGTGTGTGTTATCTGCTGTGAATTGCACGGTACTGCTAGTTGCGTTCGCCGTTTGCATTTGAGCACTTCCTTACGGAAAAAATATTAATATAATGTTGGTCTCTGAGACTCATTTGATTTCTAGAAGCCTCTTTAAATTGAATGGCTACACTTTATGTGATATAAAGGACCCTAGAAGGAGAGCATGCGGTGGATCAGCAATTCTAATAAAATCAAGACTCAAGCACTATATTCTTGACAACATTTGTGAAGAACATCTTCAAACAACAAATATCTGAATTGAAATGTTTTGTACAAATTTCGTGATATCTTCAATTTACTCCCCTCTCAGATTTTAAATCACTAAGGATCAATACGATAAATTCTTCAAATCTCTTGGACTTGTTTTGCATCAACTTGCGACTACAATGCTAGGCATACGTTCTGGGGTTCGCGTCTTATTACGCCTACAGGTAGGGCGTTGTTATTTCGAGTGGGGAGCCTACTTACTGGCCTCCTGACGTACAAAAGAATCCGGATGTTCTAGATTTCAGCGTTATTAAAAATATTTCTAGGGAATTAATTCACGTTGAAGCTTCCCAAAATCTCTCGTCCGAACAGTCTTCCACGATCGTTAAAATCTGTAGCCCACTGAGATGATTAATCGTGTTAATTGGCTGGGATTAAAAAAAACTTAGTAGTCGTTGCACGGAAAATATTACGCTAAGAACACCCGATGATATTTAATCTAGCACTGACAATCTTACCGAGAAACCGCATGCTGGGTTCAATAAAGTTTATTCTAAAGACGTTAAACGATTCGTACGTGAACAAAGAAAAGCTAGAAGGGAATGGCAACAGCACAGATCACCCTAACACAAAATCAGATGTAAAGAGTGCACTAAACGACTCCAAGAGTTGCTTGCATCTGAAAAACTGCATCTTTTAAAAATGATCTGGAAGGTCTTAATGTCACACCAGCATCTAATTACTCTTTGTGGCGCGTTGCTAAAAAGCTTAAAACACCCCTTGAGTTTAAGCCACCTAGCGGAGGTTGGGCAAGAAGCGATACTGAAAAAGGTAACATATTTGCTGAGCATATAAATCCGTATTCACACCAAAGATATGTACCGGTGTTGCTGATTTGCAGAGTGTAGTTGCTCTTCGCCCTCGACCCTTAAAATTTACGATGTGTGATGTACAAAAAAGTTCGGCATTTAGAACTCAACCCGAAAAAAGCTCCCGGTATGGATGGAATTAGTAACCAGATGCTGATTAAGTTACCTCGTACTGCAATTAGAATCCTGCTATTAATTTTTAATGCCATTTTACGACTGGAGTATTATCCACACCGCTGGAAGCTTGACAAGGTTAAAATGATTCCAAAGCCAGGTAAAGATCTTACCAAGGCTGAGTCATATAGGCTAATAAGTTTACTGTCAACAATGTCAAAGCTTTTTAAAAAGCTACTCATGACAAAATTGTCTTCAAGTTTAACTGATAATGGGTGCATCCCGGACCACCAATTTGGTTTTAGAAGCCAGCATAGCACCATTGAGCGAACGCATAGATTGGGTAAATTTATCAGAAAAACATTTGAGGGAAAGAAGTATTGTTCTGCCCTGTTTATTGATGTTTCTCAGGCATTTGATAAAGTGTGGCATGAAGGCCTGATTTTGAAATTGAAGACATACTTACTAATAAACATTCTAAATCTTTTGGAATGATATATTTTTGCACGAAAATGTACAGTTGTGGACACTTTATGAGTATGCCTGAAACTATCTCATCCGGTGTGCCACAGGCGAATATACTGGGGCCATTTTTATATTTGACTTATACTTCTGATATTCCTGTGAGCAGTAGTATCCACACTTCTACATTTGCCGACGATACAGCCTGCCTTAGTATGCACAAAAACCCTGATGATGCATCCCGAAAACTCCAGGAAGACATAAGCCAGATATAACTATGGTTAAACTCATGGAGAATCAAGGTAAATGAACAAAAATGTGTTCAATTAACATTTACCTTACGAAGAGATACTTCTTCCCCCATTCGGATTATTAATCAAGTTCCCAGTAAAAAAAGAGACTCAAAAAAGTCATTAAAATGTAGAGTTTTCGATCTGGAAGTTGTGAAAATAATTTTACATAGGGTTGTCATTGCAAGAAGTTCTATTTTTCGATGCCTGGTCACTGAATTGGAAGCGATATTACGAAAAATTCCATTTTTTGTGTTCTATGATAATATTTTCATCTAGAAAAAATGGTAAATAGTTACATATTTTAACAAGTTGTTCTTTTTATACAAATTTAAGCCCGAAAGAGAGTTTTCATGTAAATTTATGCAAATAACTTTTAAATTTCAATCTAAAATTAGTTCATAAATTTCTTTAAAAAATTACTTTTTTTTTAATCCTGGTGAGTAACTTCTAACACTATGGAGGAGTTACAAGGTTTTGTATGACGAAAATAAGCTTCTACATGGTTTTTTGCTCACTCTCGGCAAATTAAGAATATCGATTTTTTTGGAAGCAATGAAAATGTAGTTCCACTAGAATGACTTCCATTTTTTTCACTGTGTTGTTCCTCAATATTCACATGTGAAATATCTTGGTATACACCCCGATCGACGGCTTGCATGGAAACATCACATTGACTATAAGTTAACTCAAATGAAACCAAAATTAACTCAGGTACATTGGCTGATTGGCAGAAATTCAACACTCAGTCTAAACTGCAAACTTTTAATATACAAGTCGCTTTTAAAGCCAATATGGTGCTAGGGAATTCAGCACTGGGGCACTGCTTCAGCTACAAATGTTGAGAAAATCAAGCGAAGGTAAAATAAAATTTTACCATTGATAACATCGGCCCCATGGTGCATCAAAACCTCAAATATACATCGTGATTTAAGTATGCCACTAGTAACTGAAGAAATTGCAAAATACGCAGGCAAACATCTAACAAAAATTGGGTCACATTCTAATCCGCTTGTTCGTAATATTTTGAACTTTACTGGACACATCCGCTTATAAAAGAGATATTCAGACAAAATAACACACACAGGAATAACAATAACACACACATGCACACCATACAAGATTCGGGAAACGCATTACGCTCGGAATACAGTGGTATTCCGGACAGCCAAATTTGAAAATACACAAAGTATCTGATAAAAACACAAATTTCATAACTACTAAGTACAAAAAGAAAACTTTCACATTACTTATTGACACAGGAGCTGATATATCACTTTCGAAAATGCGAAATCCAATATGAATTTGTAAACAAAGAAGAAATATGTAAATTAACAGGCATTACTATAAAAGAAGTCCATTCAATAGGTAAAAGAGAAATAGAAATGAAATATGCTAACACCCATTTCATATAGTAGATTCAGACTTTCCTATATAAGCAGACGGAAAAATAAGTAGAGACTTTCTTAAGAATTATTTTTGCAAAATTGATTAAGAAACATTCACAATCTCCATATTTACAAATAATACAACTATAACACTTCCAATGCATACAAAATCATTTACGTCACTTCAAACAAAAATACCACCAATAACAGAAATAATACAATCATTAAAATTAAACTTAACTGAAGATAGCGTAATTTTTAATAATGAATTAAAACCAGGCGTATTTTACATGCACATGCTGAAGTAATAAACAAACAAGTACAAACAATGTTTGATGATGGCATAATAGAACCATCAATTAGCCCATATAATGCTCCACTTCTCTTGGTACCCAAGAAGAACACGGAAACTAGTGAAACTTTCATCTAAGTATGTCTCCTGTTCATCTTAAAGGAGCTGCTAGGCGTCTTTGTCCAATTCCATGGGGGTGGAATTCCATTTTTGTCAAATGCTGGAGATATATGGATCAGAAGTGCACAGTAACATATTTAATAGCTCTTCATTGATATCAAGATATTTTTTTTGTGTTGTGCTCGCGAAAATATCTATAATCTTTGTTTCTTTTTTCTTGCGCTTCTTCAGAAAGATCTCCAATCGGCAGCATATTGTGTTGAATAATGTTTTCCCCATGATATAGTATTTTATTGACTGTCGATGGCATATTCCTCCAATCATATTTTTCGTTGTATAATTTCGCTGTTTCATTAGCATACTGACCAAATTTTCTTGAATTTACCTTTTTATTGCATGATATTACTTGCAGTATAATTTTGTAGCGTTTTATTAATGCAAATCTACTCCTGTAATAGCAGCAGCAGTTTCAGGATCAGAAAATTTTTTTTTGCTGTGTTGCCATTACTTGGCTGGCTTTCAAATACAAGTTCGCTTGTAAGCCATTGTTTCGTGCGGTTAGATATTTTTTCCTTATTTCTATAACATTAATTATACCGATTGTTTAATCGGGTTAAAAAACTATTATTTTTTTAATTGTTGATAGCAGACTTATTGGCCTGTATGACTCAGCCTTGGTAAGGTCTTTGCCCGGCTTTGGAATCATTTTGACCTTCGCAAGCTTCCAGCTTTGTGGATAATACTCCAGTCGTAAAATGGCGTTAAAAATAAATAACAGGATTCTAATTGCAATATGGGGCAAGTTTTTCAGCATATTGTTACTTATTCCATCAATACCTGGAGCTTTCTTCGGGTTGAGTTCAGCAATTAGTTTCTGAACATCACGCGTCTTAAATTTTATGGGTCGAGGGGTAGCGCAACCACACTCGGTAAATCAACAACACCAGTACATGTGTTTGGGGTAAATACGGATTTTAAATGCTCAACAAATATGTTACCTTTTTCAGTATCGCTTCTGGCCCAACCTCCGGTAGAAGTCCGCAGAGGTAGTCTATATTCAACGGGTGTTTTAAGCTTTCTAGCAGCTCGCCACAAGGAGTAATTAGATGCAGGTGTGGCATCAAGATTTTCCAGATAATTTTTAAGACATACAGTTTTTTCATATGCCAGCAGCTCTTGGAGTCGTCTAGTGCACTCTTTAAATCTAAATTTATTTTGGGGTGATCTGTGCTGTTGCCATTCCCTTCTAGCTGTCCTTTTTTCACGTAAAAGATGTTCAATGTCTGTAGAATAAATCCTATTAAACCCAGTCTGCGGATGGGAAGTAGTAGCATGTTCAGCAGCCTGTTTAATATTTTCGTTAAGATTTTCAATGTTAGATTCAATATCACCTGGTGTTCTTAGGTTAATATTTTCCGTACAATGGCTACTGAGGTATTTTTTGAACCCAAGCCAATTAACACGGTTGATCATCTTTACGTATGGGACAGGGAAGTCACTTCTTAGTGGGCTACAAATTGTAACAATCGTGGGAGAGTGATCGGAGGAGAGATCTACAGAAGCTTCAACATGAATTAATTCCCTACCGATATTTTTCATTACTCCAAAATCTATAACATCCGGAATTTTTTGTATATCCGTAGGCCAGTAAGTGGGCTCCCCACTTGAAACGACGTCCAAGCCCATTTTTGAAATTGTGTTGAACAATGCCCGACCTCTAGGTGTAATAAGACGCGAACCCCAGAACGTATGTTTTGCATTGTAGTCCCCAGCTGCTACAAAACAAGGTCCAAGAGATTTGTAGAATTCCTCGAATTGATCCTCAGTAATTGCGAATCTGGGAGGGGAGTAAATTGATGATATCACGAAATTTGTAACAAAATTTTCGACACAAATATTTGTTGCTTGTAGATGTTCTTCACAAATGTTATCAAGGACATAGTGTTTGAGTCTTGACTTAATTAGAATTGCTGACCCACCGCATGCTCTTCCCCTCGGGTCCTTTGAATCATATAGAATGTAACCAGTTATTTTAAATAAGGTCCTTGAAGTCAAATGAGTCTCAGAGACCAACATTATATCAAAATTTTTTTCCACGAGGAAGTGCTCAAGTTCATTTTTATGCTGGCGAATGCCGTTTGCGTTCCAGAAACATATTTTAACATGTTCATGGTTTGTTTACTAATGCTTGAAGCAGTGTATTCTGCATTCGCAGCATTTCTTGCATCATGCTCGTCATATTTGTTGTGAAGTTGTTTATAGTTAGCACCAGATTCTCAATAGTAGCTTCAAGGCGACTAAAGTTAAAGCCTGAGCTTGCATTCGCTGAATTGTTTTGCGGTGAAACATTTTGTGAGGGACTAGAACTAGCCTTAGCAGCATCGGCATACGATACACGTGAAGTAACTGGTTGACTTACTTGAGCAAAAGAGGCGGAGTAGGTGTTTAATGGTTGGGCTGGGGCTAACTTAGGTTTTTGACTCATAGTCTGTTTAACAAAAGAATATACAGGGCATCCTCTATAGTTAGCGGTGTGATTACCTCCACAATTACTAAATTTTTTTTTCTGCTTGTTCTTTTGGCTTAGTGCAGCTAGCAGTACCATGCAATTCACCGCAGATAACACAAACTGTAGGTAAATTGCAGTAAGTTTTTGTATGGCCATATTCTTGGCAATTATGGCACTGTACAGGACCTGAACGCTTACGTGGCTCTTCAACTGTGATTTTTCGGTGTAACAGAAACTTTACGCTATAAATTGGATGGGTTTCATTTTTTTCAATTGTATGTCATTCGGCTCCAGTTCAATGCGAAATAGGGGTTGGGCGACCTTTTCTCTGTTAATTATATTAGTAACGTTTTTTACCTTAAATCCTTGGTCTAGAAGTGCACATTTTACTTCTTCGGGCTCAACGTATGAATCTATGCCCTTTAGTACTATCTGTAGGCCTTTAGCACTCTTAAGTTGGTATGTGTAAAAGTTTGTTTTATTTTTTTCAAAATCATTTACAATTTTTCGAAAATTGTTTTCATCGTATATTTGGATTTTAGTTTCATCAATATTACCCCTTTTAATTGGAATTACGTGAAAAGTATTTTCACCAATGGTCGACAGTAGTTTTTTTAGAAGCGCGTTAGAATTTTTTTCCCTCACATATATTGGTGGTGGCTTAAAAGACTTCTGAGATGATGAAGCGGTCTTCTCGTTATCGTCTTGCAATAATGAAAAACGATTTTGGCGATTCATGGATGATGCGCTGTTATCCCTAGACATCTTTGGAACAGATGAAATTTTAGAAGAATTCTGGCTTCGCCCACGCTTTACCACGGTTATATATCTGTCCATTCCGACTTATACCTTTGGTTTTGAGCTACTGTTATCTGTAGTGATAACTTGGTTAGGTGATGAACAGCCCGAAGCGAATGATTTCAATGGCTTAACTGACGAAGTACTAGGCAACTGTAATGTTAAAGAATCACTAGTAGGCATTGGACATAGCGAAGTTGATCGCTGTCGAAAAAGTGGATTTGTTGTTAGAAAAAGTGTATTATCAGATTTTTTTATTTTTATTAAGAGCTTCCGAACTCACAGTATGTCTGTCATCAGCTTTTTTATTTTTATTGTTATCGTTATGAGCATCAGAACTCACAGTAAAATAGGCATTTCTGCCGTTATAACTCACTTCACATTTATTTGTTTTTGAGGAACTCATATAGAGTATTCCTCAAGGGCACTTTTGTTTGTTTGTTTGTTTTTTTTTTATTACGGTTTTTTGTTTTTGTTATTTATGACTATGCAAAAAAATATTAACAAAGCAATTAAAGCTTATTTATCAAAGTTAATAATATGTATTACGAATATTTTCTTTTATATGATTTTTTTTTGTTAAGTATGTATGTAAAAAAAAATTCCGCTATGACGTTAGTTCACTATGAAGGTACAACGAGAACCTATTAACAATGTCTAAACTCTTTGAAAAGCTGCTCATGACAAAATTGTCCCCAATTTTAACTGATAGTGGGTGCATCCCAGACCATCAATTTGGTTTTAGAAGTCAGCATAGCACCATTGAACAAACTCATAGATTGGTGCAATTTATAAGAAGAACTTTTGAAGAAAAAATGTATTGTTCTGCCCTGTTTATTGACGTTTCTCAGGCCTTTGATAAAGTGTGGCATGAAGGCCTTATTTTAAAATTAAAATCATATTTACCAATAAATTTTCTGAATTTATTAGAAAGCTACATAACTACCCGAAAGTTTACGATTGTGGAAGGAGAATTCATGAGTCTGCCCCAATCTATATCATCCGGTGTGCCACAGGGAGCATACTGGGGCCAGTTTTGTATTTGATTTATACTTGTGATATGCCTGTGAGCAGCAATATCCATACATCTACGTTTGCCGATGATACAGCCTGCCTTAGTATGCACAAAAACCCGCACGAGGCTTCTCGATATCTTCAAGAACATATTACACAGTTGGAAATCTGGTTGAACTTATGGAGAATTAAAGTCAATGAACAAAAGTGTGTCCATACAACGTTTACCCTTGTTCCCCCAGTCGAATCAACAATCAAAATATTCCTCAACATTCCCAAGTGAAATACCTTGGTAAACACCTTGATCGAAGACTTACATGGAAACATCATATTGACTTTAAGCTAACTCAGATGAAACTTAAGTTATCTCAAATTCATTGGTTGATTGGCAGAAATTCAACACTTAGTCTGGACTGCAAACTTTTAATATACAAGTCGCTTTTGAAGCCAATATGGTGTTACGGTATCCAGTTATGGGGCACTGCTTCAGCTTCCAATGTAGAGAGAATTCAACGAAGACAAAACAAAATTTTAAGGTTAATAACATCTGCTCCATGGTACATTAAGAATTCAAATTTGCATCGTGATTTAAAAATGCCACTAGTGACTGAAGAAATTGCAAGATACGCAGGCAAATACTTAACAAAACTCGAGTCACATCCTAATCCGCTTGCTCGTAATATTTTGAATTTTAATGGTCACATCCGCCTAAAAAAGAGGGACACAAGGGCTCTTATACTCAACACTCTAGATGGGAATGCTTGAAAATACATTTAATTTTCCTTTTTGATTAGCACTACTTTGTATTATTTAAATTATCACTAAGTTTTGGCCGACACTGGTCGGGCTAAATAATTATATTTTAGCTTTAAGATTTGATCACTTATTGTTAGTTCATTTTTGAAGATACAATAAATAAATATATGTATTTAAAAAAAAAAAAAAAAAAAAATTTTTAATGGTCGCACAACTCAAAAGAAGGGTCTTTTAAAATGTGAAATATAACTTGGTTTTTGTTTTTTGTACAAAATAAATTTTAGCAAGATCGTTATATCTGAACTTAGCAATCGTTTTGACAATTTATTTTTTTTTTTTTTTTTATGCATGTTTTTTTATTTATTGTATCTTCATATATGAACTAACAATAAGTATTCAAATCTTAAATCTAACATATAATTAATAGGCCCGACCAATGCCAGACCTAACTAAGTGATAGTTGTAAATAATACATAAGTAGTGATAAGCAAAAAAAAAATAAAAAATTTCAAGCAACTTCATTCGGAATGTTTAGTATTAGAGCCCTTGTATCTCTCTTTTTTAAGCGGATGTGTCCAGTAAAGTTCAAAATATTACGAGCAAGCGGATTACGATGTGACTCGAGTTTCGTTAGATATTTGCCTGCGTATTTTGCAATTTCTTCAATCACTAGTGGCATATTTAAATCACGATGTATATTTGAATTCTTAATGTACCATGGAGCAGATGTTATTAACCTTAAAATTTTGTTTTGTCTTCGTTGAATTCTCTCTACATTGGAGGCAGAAGCAGTGCCCCATAACTGGATACTGTAACACCATATTGGCTTTAAAAGCGACTTGTATATTAAAAGTTTGCAGTCTAGGCTGAGTGTTGAATTTCTGCCAATCAGCCAATGTACCTGAGTTAATTTTAGTTTCATTTGAGTTAACTTATAGTCAATGTGATGTTTCCATGTAAGCCGTCGATCGAGGTGTATACCAAGATATTTCACATGTGAATGTTGAGGAACAACTTGATTATTAATCCGAATGGGGGAACAAGTATCTCTTCGTAAAGTAAATGTTATATGGACACACTTTTGTTCATTTACCTTAATTCTCCATAAGTTTAACCATAGTTCCATCTGGCTAATGTGTTCCTGGAGTTTTCGGGATGCCTCATTAGGGTTTTCGTGCATACTAAGGCAGGCGGTATCGTCGGCAAATGTAGAAGTGTGGATACTACTGCTCACAGGCATATCACAAGTATAAATCAAATATAAAAATGGCCCCAGTATACTCCCCTGTGGCACACCGGATGAGATAGTTTCAGGCATACTCATAAAGTGTCCTTCCACCACTGTAAATTTTCGTGCGAGAATGTAACTTTCCAAAAGATTTAGAATGTTTATTGGGAAGTATGTCTTCAATTTCAAAATCAGGCCTTCATGCCACACTTTATCAAATGCCTGAGAAACGTCAATAAACAGGGCAGAACAATATTTCTTTTCCTCAAATGTTTTTCTGATAAATTGAACCAATCTATGCGTTTGCTCAATGGTGCTATGCTGGCTTCTAAAACCAAATTGATGGTCCGGGATGCACCCATTATCAGTTAAAATTGAAGACAATTTTGCCATGAGGAGCTTTTCAAAAAGCTTTGACATTGTTGACAGTAAACTTATTGGCCTATATGACTCAGCCTTGGTAAGATCTTTACCTGGCTTTGGAATCATTTTAACCTTGGCAAGCTTCCAGCAGTCTGGATAATACTCCAGTCGTAAAATGGCATTAAAAATGAATAACAGGATTCTAATTGCAGTACGAGGTAACTTAATCAGCATCTGGTTACTAATTCCATCCATACCGGGAGCTTTTTTCGGGTTGAGCTCGGCAATTAGTTTTTGTACATCACACATCGTAAATTTTAAGGGTCGAGGGGTAGAGCAACTACACTCGGCAAATCAGCAACACCGGTACATGTATTTGGTGTAAAAACGGATTTTAAATGCTCAACAAAAATGTTACCTTTTTCATTATCGCTTCTTGCCCAACCTCCGGTAGATGTGCGCAGAGGTGGCTTAAACTCAACGGGTGTTTTAAGCTTTTTAGCAGCGCGCCACAAAGAGTAATTAGATGCTGGTGTGACATCAAGCCCTTCCAGATAATTTTTAAAAGATGCAGTTTTTTCAGATGCAAGCAACTCTTGGAGTCTTTTAGTGCACTCTTTAAATCTGATTTTGTGTTGAGGTGATCTGTGCTGTTGCCATTCCCTTCTAGCTCTCCTTTTTTCACGTACGAGATGTTCAACGTCTGTAGAATAAATTTTATTGTACACAGTATGCGGATGAGAGGTAGTGGCATGTTCAGAAGCTTGTTTAATATTCTCGTTAA
Organism: Tachina fera; assembly: GCA_905220375.1. Classification (NCBI taxonomy): domain Eukaryota; kingdom Metazoa; phylum Arthropoda; class Insecta; order Diptera; family Tachinidae; genus Tachina; species Tachina fera. Next base: position 110,777,256 of record LR999963.1, read on the forward strand.
GATTTGCAATGTTCGATTCAATATCATTGGGTGATCTTAGCGTAATATTTTCTGTGCAATGACTACTAAGATATTTTTTGAATCCCAGCCAATTAACACGATTTATCATCTTGACATATGGGTGAGGTAAAGCGCTTCTCAGTGGGCTACAGATTGTAACGATCGTGGGAGAGTGATCGGACGAGAGATCTAGGGAAGCTTCAACGTGGATTAATTCCCTAGAAATACTTTTTATGACGCCGAAATCTATAACATCCGGAATTTTTTGTATGTCTGTAGGCCAGTAAGTAGGCTCCCCACTCGAAATAACATCCAAGCCCATTTTTGAAATTGTGTTGAACAACGCCCTACCTCTAGGCGTAATAAGAAGCGAACCCCAGAACGTATGCTTAGCATTGTAGTCGCCAGCTGCTACGAAACAAGGTCCAAGAGATTTGTAGAATTTCTCATAATGGTCCTCAGTGATTGAAAATCTGGGAGGGGAGTAAATTGAAGATATCACGAAATTTGTACAAAAATTTTCAATGCAGATATTTGTTGCTTGTAGATGTTCTTCACAAATGTTGTCAAGAATATAGTGCTTGAGTCTTGACTTTATTAGAATTGCTGATCCACCGCATGCTCTCCCTCTAGGGTCCTTTGTATCATATAAAGTGTAGCCATTCATTTTAAAGAGGCTTCTAGAAGTCAAATGAGTCTCAGAGACCAACATTATATCAATATTTTTTTCCGTAAGGAAGTGCTCAAGTTCATTTTTATGTTGGCGAATGCCGTTTGCGTTCCAGAAACATATTTTTAACGTGTTCATGGCTTGTTAATTAATGCTTGAAGCAGAGTATTCTGCATTCTCAACATTTCTTGCATCATGGTAGTCATATTTGTTGTAAAGTTGTTTATAGTTAGCACCAGATTCTCAATAGTAGCTTCAAGGCGACTAAAGTTAAAGCTTGAATTTGCATTCGTTGAATTATTTGGCGGTGAAATATTTTGTGTGGGGATAGAACTAGCCTTAGCAGCATCGGCATACGATACACGTGAAGTAACTGGTTGGCTCACTTGAGCAAAAGTGGCGGAGTACGCGTTTAATGGTTGAGCTGGAGCTAATTTAGGTTTTTGCACCATAGCCTGCTTGACGAAAGAGTACACAGGACATCCTCTGTAGTTAGTAGTTTTGACAATACCGATCGTTTTTATTAATGTTGTCTGTTTTTATCCACATCGAGTTTTCTTGAAGCAGGTATGTGTTTAAACGAGAGAGAGGAAAGAAGAAAGAAGAGGTGTAAAGACATGCTTGTAAGTCATTAAAAAAATTAACACAAACTGTCTGTGTCTAAACAACCTTTATATGAGCAGCAGCTACCTGTGTACACAATAAAGTTATAAGGTCGAATATATCAGTCCAAGTACAACAACTCATGTACCTACCCCCGCTTATATGTAACTATACATTTTTTAATGGCTTAAATTACAAAAATGCATTTAATGCATTATAATAACAGTCCTTTATTCTAACATCTTCATTAATAAAACTTCTTCGAAAAAAAAAGAAAAACATACACACAATACACACACAAACACATGTAGATATACCGCACTCCCATACCTAAAATATCCAACATGCAAGCAGTAAAATCATTGTAGTTCCTAAAGATGCAAATATAAATTTAAAAAATTAGCATATAATAATAGCTCAAAGCACGTACTATAACACTTTATAAGTCATTTTACGAAGTATTTCGCAGAAATAAGTTGCATTCTACTGAACATCGAGATTAAGGTATATTTTAGACCTTTATTGCAATCGTCAAATCTGGGAATCGAGCAAAGTAAAGCACGATTATTTTAATTTATTTTATAATTAAGAAATAATATTGTGTGAAAAAAAAATTGTTCCTAAAAATATATAAAACCAAAAAAGTTATGCCTATTTGAAGTTCAAAAATATTCTAAAATATTTTGAATTTTAGCTTGTCTTAAAAAAAGTGCGTTTTTGATCACCCTACTTGAAGAAAAATAATCGAAATAAAAACTTAAATTTCTGGATTTCGAGGTTCCAATGTGTTTACTTTTATATAAAAATATATTAAATCGGTGACACACAAAAAAATGTTTTTTTAAGACTTTTGGCCGCCATCTCTTCAAATATTCCACTGTGCGACGCTACAAAATACGCATTAGGTGCTGTAGTATCACAAGAAGAAATAGGACAAGACTTACCAATTTCATATGCAAGTAAAGCATTACAAAAACATGACATTAATAAACCAATCATTGAAAAAGAACTATTATCAATATATTGGGAAATAAATTATTTTGAATTATATCTATATCAAAGACAAGTCATAGTAGTAACAGATGATTTCATTATTTTCACATAAAAATCCTTCATCTTAAATGACAAGAATTAGACTAGACCTAAGTGATTATGATTTTACAATTATTTATAAGAAAGGAAAAATGAACCCTAATGCTGATGCACTTTCAAGAATAAAAATTGACTCTGATATATTAAAACAAATGATACCATTAGAAAACGATGAAAAGGAAAGAAAATTGTTAGTAAATACAAAAAATGAGGCAACTAACAATAATATAAATGAAAATAATCAGCTCGCAACAGAAAGAAATATGAAAAAATATGATTCTCAGAAGCCTGATCAACTTCAAATATGGGAGTGCATATCAATAAATGACATCAAAAATATGAAGAAATTTAAGTTTAACAAGCTTGAAAATGTAAAAAAAGGACATATTTATTGAAAATAATATTGCGCACATAGCACATAATGATAATTCATCGAAACCAGATTCAAACATGAAGAAATCCATACCAAAAATATGAATATAAGTTGTAACGATAATTCATCGAAACCAGATTTGACTATGAAGAAAATACATAACCAAATATGAATCATGAAATTAATAAGCTGGCAAGATTCAGCGATAATTCAGCGAAACTAGATTCGATTCTGAGGAAACTGATATCTAAAATAAATAAAGATAATATTAAAGAATTAGCACTAAAAAGTATATACAAAAAAAGAAATAAAAGACGCATATGTCAAGATAAAGATAATTAAGAAAATTCCTCAACTAAAAATATTAATATACAATGCCCTGAAAAAAACAAAAAATTCAATATTGCAATACGAACTAATTGTAAAGAAATTTGTGTCATATTGTGACAAATGTACTAAAAATAAACATACAAAACACATTAAAGAACTACTTACACTAACGTACACACCAAACAATAGTTTTTTATAGTAATTTGAATTGACACCGTAGGACCTCTTCGTATTTCAAATGATTACCGATACATTTTAGCCATGCAGTGCAAACTGATAAAATTTGTGATTGCTCACTCGATGCCGACAAAAGATGCACTTACAACCGCCAAAAAACACTTGTTGAAACAATTTATTTTAAAATACGGACAATCTAAAGTACTTAAGTTAGACAGAGGAACAGAATTTAAGAATGAAATAATGAGTAACATATGTTCGTTATTAGGAATAAAACAAAATTTTTTAGCACCTTATCATCATGAAACACTAGGATCAATTGAAAAAATCACAGGGTACTTAACGAATTTCTATTAACAACCGCATATGATTATGAATGGGATAAGTGGATTCCATATTTTACTTTTGCCTATAACACAACACCACATATTGGCACAGGCTACTCGCCATATTAATTAGTATACGGAAAATTACCATCTCTACCATCTGACATTGTAGACAACAATAAAAAATTTTATAATTCTGATGACTACGCACAAGAACTACGGCTTAAATTATAATTTACAATAAAAGGAGGCTTAAGACTTGTCAAGAAAATCAAAACAAAACAGAGTAATAAATAATAAGTATGAAAACAGGCTTAATTTTAAGATAGGAGACTTAGTACTAGTTAAAGTAGGAAACAGAAACAAAAATCAGAAGAATATAAGAATATTTTAAAACAAAAGTAAACTGTAAGAAAACATTAAACACTACAAAATTGTATCTATGTTTTATATGTAAGAAAATAATATAAAGAAAACCATTACAAACACTATAACCTAAAATAATTAATTAATAATAATTAATTAAAATAATTAATTAATTGTACCTTCATAGTGAACTAACGTCATAGCGGAGTTTTTTTTACATACATACTTAAAAAAAAAACATATAAAAGAAAATATTCATAATACATATTATTAACTTTGATAAATAAGCTTTAATTGCTTTGTTAATATTTTTTTGCATAGTCATAAATAACAAAAACAAAAAAAAACCGTATTCAAAAAAAAACAAACAAACAAACAAAAGTGCCTTTGAGGAATACTCTATATGAGTACCTCAAAAACAAATAAATGTGAAGTGAGTTATAACGGCAGAAATGCCTATTTTACTGTGAGTTCTGATGCTCATAACGATAACAATAAAAATAAAAAACCTGATGACAGACTTAGTGTGAGTTCGGAAGCTCCTAATAAAAATAAAAAATCTGATAATATACTTTTCCTAACAACAAATCCACTTTTTCGACAGCGATCAACTTCGCTTTGTCCAATGCCTACTAGTGATTCTTTAACATTACATTTGCCTAGTACTTCGTCAGTTAAGCCATTGAAATCATTCGCTTCGGGCTGTTCATCACCTAACCAAGTTATCACTTCAGATAACAGTAGCTCAAAACCAAAGGTACAAGTAGGAATGGACAGATATATAACCGTTGTAAAGCGTGGGCGAAGCCCGAATTCTTCTAAAATTTCATCTGTTCCAAAGATGTCTAGGGACAACAGCGCATCATCCATGAATCGCCAAAATCGTTTTTTATTATTGCAAGACGATAACGGGAAGACCGCTTCATCATCTCAGAAGTCTTTTAAGCCACCACCAATATATGTGAGGGAAAAAAATTCTAGCGCGCTTCTAAAAAAACTACTGTCGACCGTTGGTGAAAATACTTTTCACGTAATTCCAATTAAAAGAGGTAATATTGATGAAACTAAAATCCAAATATACGATGAAAACAATTTTCGAAAAATTGTAAATGATTTTGAAAAAAATAAAACAAACTTTTACACATACCAACTTAAGAGTGCTAAAGGCCTACAGATAGTACTAAAGGGCATAGATTCATACGTTGAGCCCGAAGAAGTAAAATGTGCACTTCTACCCCAAGGATTTAAGGTAAAAAACGTTACTAATATAATTAACAGAGAAAAAGTCGCCCAACCCCTATTTCGCATTGAACTGGAGCCAAATGACATACAATTGAAAAAAAATTAAACCCATCCAATTTATAGCGTAAAGTTTCTGTTACACCGAAAAATCACAGTTGAAGAGCCACGTAAGCGTTCAGGTCCTGTACAGTGCCATAATTGCCAAGAATATGGCCATACAAAAACTTACTGCAATTTACCTACAGTTTGTGTTATCTGCGGTGAATTGCATGGTACTGCTAGCTGCACTAAGCCAAAAGAACAAGCAGAAAAAAAAATGTAGTAATTGTGGAGGTAATCACACCGCTAACAATGGAGGATGCCCTGTATATTCTTTTGTTAAACAGACTATGAATCAAAAACCTAAGTTAGCTCCAGCCCAACCATTAAACGCGTACTCCGCCTCTTTTGCTCAAGTAATTCAACCAGTTACTTCATGTGTATCGTATGCCGATGCTGCTAAGGCTAGTTCTAGTCCCTCACAAAATGTTTCGTCGCAAAACAATTCAGCGAATGCAAGCTCAGGCTTTAACTTTAGTCGCCTTGAAGCTACTATTGAGAATCTGGTGCTAACTATAAACAACTTTACAACAAATATGACTAGCATGATGCAAGAAATGCTGCGAATGCAGAATACACTGCTTCAAGCATTAGTTAACAAACCATGAACATGTTAAAAATATGTTTCTGGAACGCAAACGGCATTCGCCAGCATAAAAATGAACTTGAGCATTTCCTCGTGGAAAAAAATTTTGATATAATGTTGGTCTCTGAGACTCATTTGACTTCAAGGATGCGGTGGGTCAGCAATTCTAATTAAGTCAAGACTCAAACACTATGTCCTTGATAACATTTGTGAAGAATATCTACAAGCAACAAATATTTGTGTCGAAAATTTTGTTACAAATTTCGTGATATCATCAATTTACTCCCCTCCCAGATTCGCAATTACTGAGGATCAAGTCGAGGAATTCTACAAATCTCTTGGACCTTGTTTTGTAGCAGCTGGGGACTACAATGCAAAACATACGTTCTGGGGTTCGCGTCTTATTACACCTAGAGGTCGGGCATTGTTCAACACAATTTCAAAAATGGGCTTGGACGTCGTTTCAAGTGGGGAGCCCACTTACTGGCCTACGGATATACAAAAAATTCCGGATGTTATAGATTTTGGAGTAATGAAAAATATCGGTAGGGAATTAATTCATGTTGAAGCTTCTGTAGATCTCTCCTCCGATCACTCTCCCACGATTGTTACAATTTGTAGCCCACTAAGAAGTGACTTCCCTGTCCCATACGTAAAGATGATCAACCGTGTTAATTGGCTTGGGTTCAAAAAATACCTCAGTAGCCATTGTACGGAAAATATTAACCTAAGAACACCAGGTGATATTGAATCTAACATTGAAAATCTTAACGAAAATATTAAACAGGCTGCTGAACATTCCATTACTTCCCATCCGCAGACTGGGTTTAATAGAATTTATTCTACAGACATTGAACGTCTTTTACGTGAAAAAAGGACAGCTAGAAGGGAATGGCAACAGCACAGATCACCCCAAAATAAAATTATATTTAAAGAGTGCACTAGACGACTCCAAGAGCTGCTGGCATATGAAAAAACTGTATGTCTTAAAAATTATCTGGAAAATCTTGATGCCACACCTGCATCTAATTACTCCTTGTGGCGAGCTGCTAGAATGCTTAAAACACCCGTTGAATATAAACCTCCTCTGCGCACTTCTACCGGAGGCTGGGCCAGAAGCGATACTGAAAAAGGTAACATATTTGTTGAGCATTTAAAATCCGTATTTACCCCAAACACATGTACTGGTGTTGTTGATTTACCAAGTGTAGTTGCGCTACCCCCTCGACCCATAAAATTTAAGACGCGTGATGTTCAGAAACTAATTGCTGAACTCAACCCGAAGAAAGCACCAGGTATTGATGGAATAAGTAACAATATGCTGATAAACTTGCCCCATATTGCAATTAGAATCCGGTTATTTATTTTTAACGCCATTTTACGACTGGAGTATTATTCACAAAGCTTGAAGCTTGCGAAGGTCAAAATGATTCCAAAGCCGGGAAAAGACCTTACCAAGGCTGAGTCATACAGTCCAATAAGTCTGCTATCAACAATGTCAAAACTCTTCCAAAAGCTGCTCATGACAAAATTGTCCCCAATTTTAACTGATAGTGGGTGCATCCCAGACCATCAATTTGGTTTTAAAAGTCAGCATAGCACCATTGAACAAACTCATAGATTGGTGCAATTTATAAGAAGAACTTTTGAAGAAAAAATGTATTGTTCTGCCCTGTTTATTGACGTTTCTCAGGCCTTTGATAAAGTGTGGCATGAAGGCCTTATTTTAATATTAAAATCATATTTGCCAATAAATTTTCTGAATTTATTAGAAAGCTACATAGCTACCCGAAAGTTTACGATTGTGGAAGGAGAATTCATGAGTCTGCCCCAATCTATATCATCCGGTGTGCCACAGGGAGCATACTGGGGCCAGTTTTGCATTTGATTTATACTTGTGATATGCCTGTGAGCAGCAATATCCATACATCTACGTTTGCCGATGATACAGCCTGCCTTAGTATGCACAAAAACCCGCACGAGGCTTCTAGATATCTTCAAGAACATATTACACAGTTGGAAATCTGGTTGAACTTATGGAGAATTAAAGTCAATGAACAAAAGTGTGTCCATACAACGTTTACCCTTGTTCCCCCAGTCGAATCAACAATCAAAATATTCCTCAACATTCCCAAGTGAAATACCTTGGTAAACACCTTGATCGAAGACTTACATGGAAACATCATATTGACTTTAAGCTAACTCAGATGAAACTTAAGTTATCTCAAATTCATTGGTTGATTGGCAGAAATTCAACACTTAGTCTGGACTGCAAACTTTTAATATACAAGTCGGTTTTGAAGCCAATATGGTGTTACGGTATCCAGTTATGGGGCACTGGTTCAGCTTGCAATGTAGAGAGAATTCAACGAAGACAAAACAAAATTTTAAGATTAATAACATCTGCTCCATGGTATATTAAGAATTCAAATTTGCATCGTGATTTAAAAATGCCACTAGTGACTGAAGAAATTACAAGATTCGCAGGCAAATACTTAACAAAACTCGAGTCACATCCTAATCCGCTTGCTCGTAATATTTTGAATTTTAATGGTTACATCCGCCTAAAAAAGAGGGACACAAGGGCTCTTATACTCAACACTCTAGATGGGAATGCTTGAAAATACATTTGATTTTCCTTTTTGATTATCACTACTTTGTATTATTTAAATTATCACTAAGTTATGGCCGACACTTGTCGGGCTAAATAATTATATTTTAGCTTTAAGATTTGATCACTTATTGTTAGTTCATTTTTGAAGATACAATAAATAAATATATGTATAAAAAAAAAAAAAAAAAAAATAGGGGAAAACTTGTTGAAGTAATATATGTTGTAAGCTTAATGCAAACAAATTCTTTTTACACTATTTTGTTGTAAATTTAATATATTTAGAGCCAATATTATGACATCACGATGAAGTTTTGGATAGTTATTCCTAACTTTGGCAAAACTGCACTACAAAGTGACCTGTCCAATAAAATATTTAATAAAATTTTTGTTTGGTGGCAAAATGTTGTGGGTACTGTGGATATTGAATGTTTAAAATGGTAATTAACAACTTGCTTTTGTTTATTTTCCAAATTGCAAACATAATGAAAACATTTTTGTCAATTCTTTTGTTTTTTTATTATTATTGTATGTTTTGTGCTGTATTGTGTTTGTTTTCTGCCATATTTTAACCAAACAAATTTAACACTAATTCATAAAGTAGAAAGTGTGGCAAAGGGGCGAAAATGTAGCAAGTTCAAATGACTACCTCTCGATAAAATTTACAAGTAGGATGAACTTGTCTTTAACTTATCGCTCACTTTTGGCTAAAATGAAGTTGTAATAATGAAAAAGTGTTTATCTATCCAATAAAATCTTACCCTTAGCTAACGACAAGTTATTTTAATGGCCCTTAAAGTTACAATGCATTTAACTCAGAGTTTCAGAGAAATAATGGTTTTCCCCGAATTTCATTGGGCTTGAGGCAGATCTCTTAATATTCGCCAATTGACTTGAAATTTTTCAGATCATATTTTTTTACCTATTGTCACCAGTTCGGGAGATGAGACTAGATAAAATACAAAAATGTTTAATAACGGGCACCCCAATATACACAAGTAACTACATGGTTGATATTGTACAGTAAGAATGATATGTTACCAGCAACATTTTAGTTTGTGTGAACGCGCGTGAAAAAACAAAAGAGAATTCCAGATGTTCTTCTTTCAATTGTTCACCCGTCTATGCTCGGACTTAGAGACGGGTCACACAGCTGACTTTGATAATGAAAATATTTTCGACAAATAAAAGTTGAAAAGAGAAAAATACGATGAACTTGACTAAACTCCCCACATTCATTCTAAATCTTCATAAAAGTAGCAAAGTCAGGGAGATCGTGTGTTACTGATTCAAAAAATTTTTGTGTGGTGAATATTTGATTGGAAAAAAAATATGCAATATCAGAATCATTAAAATAATTGGCCAATACCTCACAAACACACTACAATTACAATTTTTTTTTTAAATCTTTACATGGTGATCCTGCGGACAAAAGCCTTGTGAAAAACTTAAACCTGAAACTACTGCAACTACTAACCTGAGACTACTACTACTGCTACTACATGGTAGTCCACTGACATTAAACCAGATCACCCCAACTTTTAAAAGCAACATTACATCCATGTCAGAAGTAATACACGAAATTTTTTCACGCTGGGAAAAATACCTAGAAGACAAACACAAATCAACAGAATACAAACCTTCACAAACACTAATAGCAGCACCAATACACGCACATAAAATTCTTAATGATGGCCCAAAAGCCCATCAGCATAGAAGAATACAGGAGAAGACAACAAATCAATAAGAAACCAAAGGAAGAAAAATCAAAAGTACAAAAGAAGATGCAAGGAGAAAAAAATCAAAAACATAAAGAAATAGCAGTACTCTACAACAAGTTAAATTTAGCTACTCACAACATAAAAAAGCAAATTAAATTAATAAAAATTACTTAATTAAATTAGATAGTAGATAGACTAGGGTGCTGATGAAGTGCGTGGCTGCACAGAAAAGTATCGGTATTTCCCCCAGCTTAAAGTCTAAGTTTAATTTTTCTTCTCTTCTTTAGAAACTCACATTAATTAATAAAAATATTTCATTCAATAAGAATTGAAATTACTGAACTTGAGCCTAACTATGAATTATTTCTGATTAATTAAATTACTTTTTAAATAAATTTTTAAAACTTATGTAAAATTTAATTTTATATAATTTCAGTTCTCGTTGTACCTTCATAGTGAATTAACATCATAGCGGAGTTTTTTCTTACATAGATACTAAACAAAAAAAATATAATAAAAAAATATTCGAAATACATATTATTAACCATGATAAATAAGCTTTAATTGTTTCGCAAATTTTTTTTACATATGTATATAGTCATAAATAGGGAAAGGATTTTTATACATTTGAAATCACGTTTTATGTACATAAAATATGCATTACAAATTTAAAAATATGTACTCAAAACTAATAAAATACGCATTAATAAAATTTTTTTCAACATTTCAGAACATTAGAAACTTAAAAAAATCAGATTCATTGCATTTTTAACAAACATTTTGACATTAAAAACTTAAAAAACATAAAAAGTTCATCTTCAATGCTTTTTTAACAAATATTTTGCCAAATCATGTGGATTACAAAATACGAGTAAACTTCGGTCGAACTTTTATTTACTTACATTAATGATATTTTTTTTAATTATCAAAGGTAAATCTTTGACGATTTTTTCTGAAAAAATTGTATGTAATAAATATTAAGTTATTGGTGCTCATTCAAATGCTGCTATTTTGTTTGTGGAATATTCAGTTTCTAAGTTTTCGTTGTTAGAACTATATTGAAACAATTTGTTGCATATAATTTAATTTATTAATATCGCATCTTCAATTAATTCAACTTGAGATGGTAAAGTAACGAAAGCCTTTAATTGGGATACAGTGTGAACAAGAAAGCAATACTTTGTGTGCACAAATATCAATTTAGGCAGAAGGCTGTCGGATACTATATTTCTATTCATAAAATTAAAGAAATTTTAAAGTAAAAAATCTTGCCCCCATATGCAAAAAATAACGTGTGCTTCAAGTGTACGTTAAAACTAGTTTTGTATGAGAATTTTGTTTTAACGTACACTTCAAGCACACGTTATTTGTTGCAAATGGAAAGTTTTTTGACTAAAACTACTTTCATTTTATTAATAGAAATATAGCATTCGACAGTCTTCTGCCACGTCCCCCATCTAGTTACCATAGAATGTTTCCGTATCGTATCACTGTATATTTTTCATTAAAGGCTGAAACACGCAAAGGTGCTTTCAAAAGCACTTTATATCCACATGAAATTAATGCGGTTTAAAAGGGCTATTATGCCATTCTCTTGTTTTTTCTTTTATTTTCAATGGTATTCTTGACTTAAGCCAAGGTATTGAACTTTGAGTCCTACGGTGTTTTTGAATATCGATGCATATCACAAAAAAGGATCGTAAGTTTTTCTCGTTTTCTCCTTTTTTTGTTCTTATACAGTCGTAAAAACTGCAGCTCTTATATACTTTACAACTAGTAAAAACTCAAAATTAGATTTATAAACTAACAAGTAAGAGTCCTATATTCGGCTGTGCAAACAATATTTAGTATTTCATTTGACCTGAAATTCGATAAAAACGAAAAAAAATTGTCCAATATTTGTTTGCAAATCTAAAAAAGTCGAATGTTCACTAAAGCTTCGAACTTCAAACTTTTTAACAACCCTATAAAATAATTTTTAGTATTGTACCTCCATACAATATCGTTTTATTCAATAATCCTTTATATTACAAAATTGTTAAGTGTCTCAATTTAAGCATTGAAAAAGGTATGTAGCGCGGTATTATGTAAACGATTATTCCTAAAGAATTTTTTCTAATTTTTTCAGCACAAAGGAACGGGAAATGAAACGGAACATGTTCTTTAATTAATTTTATAGTTAGGACTGTACTTCAGCGATAAATTTTATTTCCATTTCCATTTACTAAAAATGAATTTAGTTGAGTGCGACTTGCGAAAGAAGCGTGCCGTACTTATAAGCTTTAGCCTATATAAAATATAGCTTTGGCATTTTTTATTTCGGTTTTTTGAAGTTTTTCGGTTTTAAGCATATTTTAATAGAGTTTTTTAGCTTCGGCGTTTTTTTGGTTGGTGCTTTTTAGTTTTGGTGCTTTTTTCTCGTTTTAGCGACTTTTTTTTGGTTTCTGGCCTTTTCTTTAATATGGCGATTTTTTAGTTTTGGTGCTTTTTTTTGTTTAATCGTTTTTTTTTTTTGGCTTTTTTCCATTTTGGCGATTTTTTCATTTAAGCGATTTTTTCATTTTGACAATTTATTTTAGTGTTTATTTATTTTTTGGCGTTTTATTTTTAAATTGGTGTTTTTTATTTAGTTTTTATGATTTTTTCTCATGTTAGCGTTTTTTTGGTTTTTTGCGTTTTTTACTTCGATACTTTTTAGTTTTGGTGTATTTTACATATAATGATTTTTTTAAAGTTTTTGGCGCTTATTTTAATTTGTCGAATTTTTTTAATCATTTTGGTATTTATTACATTTTAGCGATTTTTTCATTTTGTAGATTTTTTCTAATATGGTGTTTTTTTCGTTTTTGTGATTTTTTTCGGGTTTGGTAATTTTTTTAATTTGGTGCGATTTTTTTTAGCTTTTTGGAATTTTTTTTATTTGGTGCCTTTTTAGGTTTGGTGCTTTATTTGCGTTTTAGCGATTTTTTTAAGATTTTTAACTTGTTTTATTTTGGCAATTTTTTTTTCATTTTGACGATTTTTTTAATTTTGTCGATTTTTTTAAATTTAGCGATTTGTTTCGTTGTGTCGATTTTTTTTTTAATTTGGAGCTTTTCTTAGTTTTGGTGCTTTTTTCTCGTTTTAGCCATTTTTAAAGGGTTTTGACTTTTTTTATTTTGTCGATTTGTTTTCATTTTGACGTTTTTTTATCATTTTGGCGATTTTTTTTCGTTTTGTCGATTTTTTAATTTGGTAAATTTTTTAAGTTTTGGTGCTTTTTTCTTGTTTTAGAGATTTTTAAAGGTTTTCGACGTTTGTTTTTATTATGTAGATTTTTTTCATTTTACCGATTTTTTTCATTATGGCGACTTTTTTCGATTTGTCAATTTTTTAAATCTGGTGTTTTTTAAATTTTGTGCTTTTTTATCGTTTTAGCGATTTTTTTTTCATTTTGACGATTTTTTTCATTTTGGATTTTCATTTTAACGACTTTTTCATCTTTGCAATATATTTTATTGCTAGAATTTTTTAATTTGGTGTTTTTTTCGTTTTGTCGATTTTTTTTATTTGGTGCTTTTATTTAGTTTTGGTGTTTTTTTTCTCGTTTTAGCGATTTTTTAAGGTTTCTTTCTTTGCCGATTTTTTTTCATTTTGGAGATATTTTTCATTTTGCAATTTATTTTAGTGCTAGAATATTTTTAGTTTACTGCTTTTTTGTTTAGGCGATTTTTTCGGGTTTTGGCGATTTTTTCGGTTTAACGACTTTATGATTTTGGGATTTTTTTTTGTTTTACCGTTTTTGAAAATTTCAAGACTGGCAACCGTCTAGATACAGCAAGTTGTCAAAATTACATAGACTTATAGAACACCCTGTAATTTTAATTTTTATAAATTTTAGTGTTAGTTGTTGTAGTCTGTATAAAAATACATTAATTTTACAAATTTCAAGTATCTATATACATAAATATGTACATACAATTGTATATATGTATATTAAATGAGATTTTAAAATTTTTCGATGCTCCTTTTGGAACACCCTTTAATTTGTAACTTTTATATTCTTGTTGTTGTAGCAACCAAAGCTCTACACACTCTGTCCAAATTTCAGATCCGTAGCTCTTACGGTTCCTGAAAAATAGGCTTTTTCCTAAAAAATAAAAAATTTTTAATTATAAGAAAAAATATTAAAGCTTTCCAACCTGTCTTTTTAATGTTTTTATTTTTTTTAAATTGGAAACACCTATTTTATTCATACTGAAGTATAAAATAGGTTAATTTAATAAAAAAAGTAATAAAAACTAGTTTTCGGTAGTTATTTTGTATGGTAAAATAGAGTTTGAGTTTTGCAGCTCTGATACCGTCTGCTCGATTTTGCTGATTTTCAATAGCAAAATTTTTCGGAAAATTTCTGACACACTACTGCTCTGGGATCTTCGGAAAACCAATTTCACGTACAGACAGACGGACTGATGTACTTCGCTTGTTCGTCTTCCCTATGCATAAGGATCCAGAATGTATATACTTTATGTTTCGCTTATTAATATTGTGGAAATTGAAAACGGAATGACAAACCTATATATACCCTTTTACAATTTTTTGATAACGGGTTTAAAAAAATTTATTAAAAATATACATTTATGATGAAATATGGAAAAATATGTATTTATTATAAAATATGCAAAAATACGCATTAAAAAATCGATGCCATCTGACGACTATTTTCATCAAGGGTATACAATATACAACTAAGAATTTTCAAAACAAAAAGAAGTATGAGCATTAAAAAAAAAGCATTCCCTACTATTTTATACTATAACTATCTATATGTCGGCTTTCCTCAGCCTATACAATAATATTGGCACTTCTCTACTTGTTGTTATTGAGCAATATTGAGAACTCTTTACAATTTAAGTGCAATACAATACAAAGAAATGGCAAGCTTTTTGTTGTCGAGTTGACGTAAATGTGAGGAATATTTACAGAATATTGCGGAGTTTTTTGTTTTAAAAACTATTTCAGTTTTTATGTATGTTACATTGGAGTTTAAAAGTAATTTTATATTACTTGGAACGTTTAGGTTGTTTTTGAAACCTATGATCAAATCCATGAGTTTTATCATTAGTTTGTGTGAAAAACAACCGACTGAATGAGTTCGACCCAAGTCAAATTTAACAGGATAGAACGCCAGCACACTAAAATATCCTACTCCTATTAGAGAATGTAGGAATACATATCTGTCAAACTTGTAGAAAACAGCTTGTATATAATTTAAAAATGTTTCAGTAGACCAAAAATACTGTTTAATACAAGCAAAGTTTGCTCAGCTATTACGATGCGCAAAGAAATATCAAAATCAAACGACTGGTTTGTTATTAATCCATCTGAGTTCAGGCAAAAAAAAACATTATAATAAAACGCAATGAATTGAATTTGGTTAGGATTATGTTTGCATTTATTTTAATATTTTGACATTTAAAGCATTATTATGTTTGTCGTAGTCTTGACAAAATCGAAAAAAAGACAATGTTGTTTTTGATTAATCGCAAATTAAAAAAATCGTTTATAGATAAATTTAACAAAATAATAATATTTTTTAACTTATTTTAATAAAATTGCATCAAAAAATTTTCAAAGTCAAATTAAGCGCTGGTGCCAAGTCATTACATATGTATTCCATTGCTATTACGAATTATCATGATTGGACTGTATAAGCATTAAGGTTTTGTAAGGTGCATATTTGGAAATGTGGTTAAGGTATACTAATGAGTTGCTTAACTAACAACAAACAACCTTTAATTTTAAATTAAATTTTATTTTTTATTATTAAAATATTAATAAAATTTAAACATAAGTACATACATATGTATGTATATAAAAAAGAAAAAAAATGTGATATAAAAATGTTCATACTTGTTGGTTTTATTCAATTATTCTCAATTAAGGCCTTAGTTATGTTTGACGATTGTCCCGTCTTGTCCATGAAGGAAAAAAAGCAGCAGTTGTTATTCTTTAAAACAATTATTATTTATTGTCTATGCTAGAAGGTTCGTACATTCGCTTTATAATTTTGATCCAAACATTATATCCAACACATATTTTCTGATATATTTTTTTAACTTTTGTAAAATACTTTAAATTAATTTTTATATTTTAAAAACATGGCAATAATATTTTTATTTTTCATTATCAGAGACAACAACTATTTTTGAAGAAAATAATTTATTGAATTCAAACACAAGAACTCAGAAGTATTTTTTTAAATATGATATTAGGGGAAAACTTGTTGAAGTAATATACATATGTTGTAAGCTTAATGCAAACAAATTCTTTTTACACTATTTTGTTGTAAATTTAATATATTTAGAGCCATTATTATGACATCACGATGAAGTTTTGGATAGTTATTCCTAACTTTGGCAAAACTGCACTACAAAGTGACCTGTCCAATAAAATATTTAATACAATTTTTGTTTGGTGGCAAAATTTTGTGGGTACTGTGGATATTGAATGTTTAAAATGGTAATTGACAACTTGCTTTTGTTTATTTTCCAAATTACAAACATAATGAAAATATTTTTGTCAATTCTTTTGTTTTTTTATTATTATTGTATGTTTTGTGCTGTATTGTGTTTGTTTTATGCCATATTTTAACCAAATAAATTTGGCACTAATTCATAAAGTAGAAAGTGTGGCAAAGGGGCGAAAATGTAGCAAGTTCGAATGACTACCTCTCGATAAAATTTACAAGTAGGATGAACTTGTCTTTAACTTATCGCTCACTTTTGGTTAAAATAAAGTTGTAATAATGAAAAAGTGTTTATCTATCCAATAAAATCTTACCCTTAGCTAACGAAAAGTTATTTTAATGGCCCTTAAAGTTACAATACATTTAACTCAGAGTTTCAGAGAAATAATGGTTTTCCCCGAATTTCATTGGGCTTGAGGCAGATCTCTTAATATTCGCCAATTGACTTGAAATTTTTCAGATCATATTTTTTTACCTATTGTCACCAGTTCGGGAGATGAGACTAGATAAAATACAAAAATGTTTAATAACGGGCACCCCAATATACACAAGTAACTATATGGTTGATATTGTACAGTAAGAATGATATGTTACCAGCAACATTTTAGTTTGTGTGAACGCGCGTGAAAAAACAAGAGAGAATTCCAGATGTTCTTCTTTCAATTGTTCACCCGTCTATGCTCGGACTTAGAGACGGGTCACACAGCTGACTTTGATAATGAAAATATTTTCGACAAATAAAAGTTGAAAAGAGAAAAATACGATGAACTTGACTAAACTCCCCACATTCATTCTAAATCTTCATAAAAGTAGCAAAGTCAGGGAGATCGTGTGTTACTGATTCAAAAAATTTTTGTGTGGTGAATATTTGATTGGAAAAAAAATATGCAATATCAGAATCATTAAAATAATTGGCCAATACCTCACAAACACACTACAATTACAATTTTTTTTTAAACCTTTACATGGTGATCCTGCGGACAAAAGCCTTGTGAAAAACTAAAACCTGAAACTACTGCAACTACTAACCTGAGACTACTACTACTGCTACTACATGGTAGTCCACTGACATTAAACCAGATCACCCCAACTTTTAAAAGCAACATTACATCCATGTCAGAAGTAATACACGAAATTTTTTCACGCTGGGAAAAATACCTAGAAGACAAACACAAATCAACAGAATACAAACCTTCACAAACACTAATAGCAGCACCAATACACGCACATAAAATTCTTAATGATGGCCCAAAAGCCCATCAGCATAGAAGAATACAGGAGAAGACAACAAATCAATAAGAAACCAAAGGAAGAAAAATCAAAAGTACAAAAGAAGATGCAAGGAGAAAAAAATCAAAAGCATAAAGAAATAGCAGTACTCTACAACATGTTAAATTTAGCTACTCACAACATAAAAAAGCAAATTAAATTAATAAAAATTACTTAATTAAATTAGATAGTAGATAGACTAGGGTGCTGATGAAGTGCGTGGCTGCACAGAAAAGTATCGGTATTTCCCCCAGCTTAAAGGCTAAGTTTAATTTTTCTTCTCTTCTTTAGAAACTCACATTAATTAATAAAAATATTTCATTCAATAAGAATTGAAATTACTGAACTTGAGCCTAACTATGAATTATTTCTGTTTAATTAAATTACTTTTTAAATAAATTTTTAAAACTTATGTAAAATTTAATTTTATATAATTTCAGTTCTCGTTGTACCTTCATAGTGAATTAACATCATAGCGGAGTTTTTTCTTACATAGATACTAAACAAAAAAAATATAATAAAAAAATATTCGAAATACATATTATTAACCTTGATAAATAAGCTTTAATTGTTTCGCAAATTTTTTTTACATATGTATATAGTCATAAATAGGGAAAGGATTTTTATACATTTGAAATCACGTTTTATGTACATAAAATATGCATTACAAATTTAAAAATATGTACTCAAAACTAATAAAATACGCATTAATAAAATTTTTTTTCAACATTTCAGAACATTAGAAACTTAAAAAAATCAGATTCATTGCATTTTTAACAAACATTTTGACATTAAAAACTTAAAAACATCTTCAATGCTTTGTTAACAAATATTTTGCCAAATCATGTGGATTACAAAATACGAGTAAACTTCGGTCGAACTTTTATTTACGTACATTAATGATATTTTTTTTAATTGTCAAAGGTAAATCTTTGACGATTTCTTCTGAAAAAATTTTATGTAATAAATATTAAGTTATTGGTGCTCATTCAAATGCTGCTATTTTGTTTGTGGAATATTCAGTTTCTAAGTTTTCGTTGTTAGAACTATATTGAAACAATTTGTTGCATATAATTTAATTTATTAATATCGCATCTTCAATTAATTCAACTTGAGATGGTAAAGTAACAAAAGCCTCTAATTGGGATACAGTGTGAACAAGAAAGCAATACTTTGTGTGCACAAATATCAATTTAGGCAGAAGGCTGTCGGATACTATATTTCTATTCATAAAATTAAAGAAATTTTAAAGTAAAAAATCTTGCCCCCATATGCAAAAAATAACGTGTGCTTCAAGTGTACGTTAAAACTAGTTTTGTATGAGAATTTTGTTTTAACGTACACTTCCAGCACACGTCATTTGTTTCAAATGGAAAGTTTTTTGACTAAAACTACTTTCATTTTATTAATAGAATTATAGCATTCGGCAGTCTTCTGCCACGTCCCCCATCTAGTTACCATAGAATGTTTCCGTATCGTATCACTGTATATTTTTCATTAAAGGCTGAAACACGCAAAGGTGCTTTCAAAAGCACTTTATATCCACATGAAATTAATGCGGTTTAAAAGGGCTATTATACCATGCTCTTGTTTTTTCTTTTATTTTCAATGTTTTTTATATTCTTGACTTAAGCCAAGGTATTGAACTTTGAGTCCTACTGTGTTCTTGAATATCGATGCATTTTTATTTTTTTTATTTTTATGCATGTTTTTTTTTATTTATTCTATCTTCATATATGAACTAACAATAAGTATTCAAATCTTAAATCTAACATATAATTAATAGGTCCGACCAATGTCAGACATAACTAAGTGATAGTTGTAAATAATACATAAGTAGTGATAATTAAAAAAAAAATATTTTCAAGCAACTTCATTCGGAGTGTTTAGTATTAGAGCCCTTGTATCTCTCTTTTTTAAGCGGATGTGTCCAGTAAAGTTCAAAATATTACGAGCAAGCGGATTAGGATGTGACTCGAGTTTTGATAGATATTTGCCGGCGTATTTTGCAATTTCTTCAGTCACTAGTGGCATATTTAAATCACGATGTATATTTGAATTCTTAATGTACCATGGAGCAGATGTTATTAACCTTAAAATTCTGTTTTGTCTTCGTTGAATTCTCTCTACATTGGAAGCTGAAGCAGTGCCCCATAACTGGATACCGTAACACCATATTGGCTTTAAAATCGACCTGTATATTAAAAGTTTGCAGTCTAGGCTGAGTGTTGAATTTCTGCCAATCAGCCAATGTACCTGAGTTAATTTTAGTTTCATTTGAGTTAACTTATAGTCCATGTGATCGAGGTGTATACCAAGATATTTCACATGTGAATGTTGAGGAACAACTTGATTATTAATCCGAATGGGGGAACAAGTATCTCTTCGTAAGGTAAATGTTATATGGACACACTTTTGTTCATTTACCTTAATTCTCCATAAGTTTAACCATAGTTCCATCTGGCTAATGTGTTCCTGGAGTTTTCGGGATGCCTCATCAGGGTTTTCGTGCATACTAAGTCAGGCGGTATCGTCGGCAAATGTAGAAGTGTGGATACTACTGCTCACAGGCATATCACAAGTATAAATCAAATATAAAAATGGCCCCAGTATACTCCCCTGTGGCACACCGGATGAGATAGTTTCAGGCATACTCGTAAAGTGTCCTTCCACAACTGTAAATTTTCGTGCAACAATGTAACTTTCCAAAAGATTTAGAATGTTTATTGGTAAATATGTCTTCAATTTCCAAATCAGGCCTTAATGCCACACTTTATCAAATGCCTGAGAAACATCAATAAACACGGCAGAACAATACTTCTTTTCCTCAAATGTTTTTCTGATAAATTGAACCAATCTATGCGTTTGCTCAATGGTGCTATGCTGGCTTCTAAAACCAAATTGCTGGTCCGGGATGCACCCATTATCAGTTAAACTTGAAGACAATTTTGTCGTGAGTAGCTTTTCAAAAAGCTTTGACATTGTTGACAGTAAACTTATTGGCCTATATGACTCAGCCTTGGAAAGATCTTTACCTGGCTTTGAAATCATTTTAAGCTTGGCAAGTTTCCAGCAGTCTGGATAATACTCCAGTCGTAAAATGGCATTAAAAATGAATAACAGGATTCTAATTGCAGTACGAGATAACTTAATCAGCATCTGGTTACTAATTCCATCCATACCGGGAGCTTTTTTCGGGTTGAGTTGGGCAATTAGTTTTTGTACATCACACATCGTAAATTTTAATGGTCGAGGGGGTAGAGCAACTACACTCGGCAAATCAGCAACACCGGTACATGTATTTGGTGTAAATACGGATTTTAAATGCTCAGCAAATATGTTACCTTTTTTAGTATCGCTTCTTGCCCAACCTCCGGTAGATGTGCGCAGAGGTGGCTTAAACTCAACGAGTGTTTTAAACTTTTTAGCAGCGCGCCACAAAGAGTAATTAGATGCTGGTGTGACATCAAGGCCTTCCAGATAATTTTTGAAAGATGCAGTTTTTTCAGATGCAAGCAACTCTTGGAGTCGTTTAGTGCACTCTTTAAATCTGATTTTGTGTTGAGGTGATCTGTGCTGTTGCCATTCCCTTCTAGCTCTCCTTTTTTCACGTACGAGATGTTCAACGTCTGTAGAATAAATTTTATTGAACCCAGTATGCGGATGGGAGGTAGTGGCGTGTTCAGAAGCTTGTTTAATATTCTCGTTAAGATTTGCAATGTTCGATTCAATATCATTGGGTGTTCTTAGCGTAATATTTTCCGTGCAATGACTACTAAGATATTTTTTGAATCCCAGCCAATTAACACGATTTATCATCTTGACATATGGGTGAGGTAAAGCGCTTCTCAGTGGACTACAGATTGTAACGATCGTGGGAGAGTGATCAGACGACAGATCTAGGGAGGCTTCAACGTGAATTAATTCCGTAGAAATACTTTTTATGACGCCGAAATCTATAACATCTGGAATTTTTCGTACGTCAGTAGGCTCCCCACTTGAAATAACATCCAAACCCATTTTTGAAATTGTGTTGAACAACGCCCTACCTCTAGGCGTAATAAGACGCGAACCCCAGAACGTATGCTTAGAATTGTAGTCGCCAGCTGCAACGAAACAAGGTCCAAGAGATTTGTAGAACTTCTCGTATTGGTCCTCAGTGATTGAAAATCTGGGAGGGGAGTAAATTGAAGATATCAAGAAATTTGTACAAAAATTTTCAATGCAGATATTTGTTGCTTGTAGATGTTCTTCACAAATGTTGTCAAGAATATAGTGCTTGAGTCTTGACTTTATTAGAATTGCTTATCCACCGCACGCTCTCCCTCTAGGGTCCTTTGTGTCATATAAAGTGTAGCCATTCATTTTAAAGAGGCTTCTAGAAGTCAAATGAGTCTCAGAGACCAACATTATATCAATATTTTTTTCCGTTAAGAAGTGCTCAAGTTCATTTTTATGTTGGCGAATGCCGTTTGCGTTCCAGAAACATATTTTTAACGTGTTCATGGCTTGTTAATTAATGCTTGAAGCAGAGTATTCTGCATTCTCAGCATTTCTTGCATCATGGTAGTCACATTTGTTGTAAAGTTGTTTATAGTTAGCACCAGATTCTCAATAGTAGCTTCAAGGCGACTAAAGTTAAAGCTTGAATTTGCATTCGTTGAATTATATGGCGGTGAAACATTTGGTGTGGGAATAGAACTAGCCTTAGCAGCATCGGCATACGATACACGTGAAGTAACTGGTTGGCTCATTGGAGCAAAAGTGGCGGAGTACGCGTTTAATGGTTGAGCTGGAGCTAATTTAGGTTTTTGCACCATAGCCTGCTTGACGAAAGAGTACACAGGACATCCTCTGTAGTTAGCGGTGTGATTTCCTCCACAATTACTGCATTTTTTTCCGCTTGATCTTTTGGTTTGGTACAACTTGCAGTACCGATATCACAAAAAAGGATCGTAAGTTTTTCTCGTTTTCTCCTTTTTTGTTCTTATACAGTCGTAAAAACTGCAGCTCTTATATACTTTACAACTAGTAAAAACTCAAAATTAGATTTATAAACTAACAAGTAAGAGTCCTATATTCGGCTGTGCCGAATCTGATATACCCTTTACCAAAGTGTTGCTTATGTAGTATAGAAATACATACATAGATATGTAGGTACATATTTGTTTTGTGAAAAAATTCATAATTTTTGCTCTAGTGCAATTTTTAGTAAGTGACCTCTCGGTATTTATGGATTGCATATTTTTTTTGGATATTAGCAATAAGTTGAATATCTATGCCTTACTTTCTCAACTTCGTGTCATAAACAAAATATAAGTTTTCATGAGAGAAAAAAAGAAACAGTTTATCTCTTTATACTTCGGTGTTTGCATAAAAGTTCATATGCAATTATACGATACGAGTTTCCTGCATTTCATTTTAATTTTAATTCTTGATACTTGATGAATAAGTTACTCGTTTGTTGCATTCATAGCTGTATAAACCAATAACGCCGTTATATCAAAACTATCCAATGAAAACAATATTTAGTATTTCATTTGACCTGAAATTCGATAAAAACGAAAAAAAATTGTCCAATATTTGTTTGCAAATCTAAAAAAGTCGAATGTTCACTAAAGCTTCGAACTTCAAACTTTTTAACAACCCTATAAAATAATTTTTAGTATTGTACCTCCATACAATATCGTTTTATTCAATAATCCTTTATATTACAAAATTGTTAAGTGTCTCAATTTAAGCATCCCATTGAAAAAGGTATGTAGCGCGGTATTATGTAAACGATTATTCCTAAAGAATTTTTTCTAATTTTTTCAGCACAAAGGAACGGGAAATGAAACGGAACATGTTCTTTAATTAATTTTATAGTTAGGACTGTACTTCAGCGATAAATTTTATTTCCATTTCCATTTACTAAAAATGAATTTAGTTGAGTGCGACTTGCGAAAGAAGCGTGCCGTACTTATAAGCTTTAGCCTATATAAAATATAGCTTTGGCATTTTTTATTTCGGTTTTTTGAGGTTTTTCGGTTTTAAGCATATTTTAATAGAGTTTTTTAGCTTCGGCGTTTTTTTGGTTGGTGCTTTTTAGTTTTGGTGCTTTTTTCTCGTTTTAGCGACTTTTTTTTGGTTTCTGGCCTTTTCTTTAATATGGCGATTTTTTAGTTTTGGTGCTTTTTTTTGTTTAAGCGTTTTTTTTTTTGGCTTTTTTCCATTTTGGCGATTTTTTCATTTAAGCGATTTTTTCATTTTGACAATTTATTTTAGTGTTTATTTATTTTTTGGCGTTTTATTTTTAAATTGGTGTTTTTTATTTAGTTTTTATGATTTTTTCTCATGTTAGCGTTTTTTTTGGTTTTTTGCGTTTTTTACTTCGATACTTTTTAGTTTTGGTGTATTTTACATATAATGATTTTTTTAAAGTTTTTGGCGCTTATTTTAATTTGTCGAATTTTTTTAATCATTTTGGTATTTATTACATTTTAGCGATTTTTTCATTTTGTAGATTTTTTCTAATATGGTGTTTTTTTCGTTTTTGTGATTTTTTTCGGGTTTGGTAATTTTTTTAATTTGGTGCGATTTTTTTTAGCTTTTTGGAATTTTTTTTATTTGGTGCCTTTTTAAGTTTGGTGCTTTATTTTCGTTTTAGCGATTTTTTTAAGATTTTTAACTTTTTTTATTTTGGCGATTTTTTTTTTCATTTTGACGATTTTTTTCATTTTTTCGATTTTTTTAATTTTAGCGATTTGTTTCGTTGTGTCGATTTTTTTTAATTTGGTGCTTTTCTTAGTTTTGGTGCTTTTTCTCGTTTTAGCCATTTTTAAAGGGTTTTGACTTTTTTTATTTTGTCGATTTGTTTTCATTTTGACGTTTTTTATCATTTTGGCGATTTTTTTTCGTTTTGTCGATTTTTTAATTTGGTACATTTTTTAAGTTTTGGTGCTTTTTTCTTGTTTTAGAGATTTTTAAAGGTTTTCGACGTTTGTTTTTATTATGTCGATTTTTTTCATTTTACCGATTTTTTTCATTATGGCGACTTTTTTCGATTTGTCAATTTTTTTAATCTGGTGTTTTTTTAATTTTGTGCTTTTTTATCGTTTTAGCGATTTTTTTTCATTTTGACGATTTTTTTCATTTTGGATTTTCATTTTAGCGACTTTTTCATCTTTGCAATATATTTTATTGCTAGAATTTTTTAATTTGGTGTTTTTTTCGTTTTGTCGATTTTTTTTATTTGGTGCTTTTATTTAGTTTTGGTGTTTTTTTTCTCGTTTTAGCGATTTTTTAAGGTTTCTTTCTTTGCCGATTTTTTTTCATTTTGGAGATATTTTTCATTTTGCAATTTATTTTAGTGCTAGAATTTTTTTAGTTTACTGCTTTTTTTGTTTAGGCGATTTTTTCGGGTTTTGGCGATTTTTTCGGTTTAACGACTTTATGATTTTGGGATTTTTTTTGTTTTACCGTTTTTGAAAATTTCAAGACTGGCAACCGTCTAGATACAGCAAGTTGTCAAAATTACATAGACTTATAGAACACCCTGTAATTTTAATTTTTATAAATTTTAGTGTTAGTTGTTGTAGTCTGTATAAAAATACAATAATTTTACAAATTTCAAGTATCTATATACATAAATATGTACATACAATTGTATATATGTATATTAAATGAGATTTTAAAATTTTTCGATGCTCCTTTTGGAACACCCTTTAATTTTTAACTTTTATATTCTTGTTGTTGTAGCAACCAAAGCTCTACACACTCTGTCCAAATTTCAGATCCGTAGCTCTTACGGTTCCTGAAAAATAGGCTTTTTCCTAAAAAATAAAAAATTTTTAATTATAAGAAAAAATATTAAAGCTTTCCAACCTGTCTTTTTAATGTTTTTATTTTTTTTAAATTGGAAACACCTATTTTATTCATACTGAAGTATAAAATAGGTTAATTTAATAAAAAAAGTAATAAAAACTAGTTTTCGGTAGTTATTTTGTATGGTAAAATAGAGTTTGAGTTTTGCAGCTCTGATACCGTCTGCTCGATTTTGCTGATTTTCAATAGCAAAATTTTTCGGAAAATTTCTGACACACTACTGCTCTGGGATCTTCGGAAAACCAATTTCACGTACAGACAGACGGAGTGACGTACTTCGCTTGTTCGTCTTCCCTATGCATAAGGATCCAGAATGTATATACTTTATGTGTCGCTTATTAATATTGTGGAAATTGAAAACGGAATGACAAACCTATATATACCCTTTTACAATTTTTTGATAAAGGGTTTAAAAAAATTTATTAAAAATATACATTTATGATGAAATATGGAAAAATATGTATTTATTATAAAATATGCAAAAATACGCATTAAAAAATCGATGCCATGTGACGACTATTTTCATCAAGGGTATACAATATACAACTAAGAATTTTCAAAACGAAAAGAAGTATGAGCATTAAAAAAAAGCATTCCCTACTATTTTATACTATAACTATCTATATGTCGGCTTTCCTCAGCCTATACAATAATATTGGCACTTCTCTACTTGTTGTTATTGAGCACTATTGAGAACTCTTTACAATTTAAGTGCAATACAATACAAAGAAATGGGAAGCTTTTTGTTGTCGAGTTGACGTAAATGTGAGGAATATTTACAGAATATTGCGGAGTTTTTTGTTTTAAAAACTATTTCAGTTTTTATGTATGTTACATTGGAGTTTAAAAGTAATTTTATATTACTTGGAACGTTTAGGTCGTTTTTGACACCTATGATCAAATCCATGGGTTTGATCATTAGTTTGTGTGAAAAACAACCGACTGAATGAGTTCGACCCAAATCAAATTTAACAGGATAGAACGCCAGCACACTAAAATATCCTACTCCTATTAGAGAATGTAGGAATACATATCTGTCAAACTTGTAGAAAACAGCTTGTATATAATTTAAAAATGTTTCAGTAGACCAAAAATACTGTTTAATACAAGCAAAGTTTGCTCAGCTATTACGATGCGCAAAGAAATATCAAAATCAAAAGACTGGTTTGTTATTAATCCATCTGAGTTCAGGCCAAAAAAAACATTATAATAAAACGCAATGAATTGAATTTGGTTAGGATTATGTTTGCATTTATTTTAATATTTTGACATTTAAAGCATTATTATGTTTGTCGTAGTCTTGACAAAATCGAAAAAAAGACAATGTTGTTGTTGATTAATCGCAAATTAAAAAATCGTTTATAGATAAATTTAACAAAATAATAATATTTTTTAACTTATTTTAATAAAATTGCATCAAAAAATTTTCAAAGTCAAATTAAGTGCTGGTGCCAAGTAATTACATATGTATTCCATTGCTATTACGAATTATCATGATTGGACTGTATAAGCATTAAGGTTTTGTAAGGTGCATATTTGGAAATGTGGTTAAGGTATACTAATGAGTTGCTTAACTAACAACAAACAACCTTTAATTTTAAATTAAATTTTATTTTTTATTATTAAAATATTAATAAAATTTAAACATAAGTACATACATATGTATGTATATAAAAAAGAAAAAAAATGTGATATAAAAATTTTCATACTTGTTGGTTTTATTCAATTATTCTCAATTAAGGCCTTAGTTATGTTTGACGATTGTCCCGTCTTGTCCATGCACGGAAAAAAGCAGCAGTTGTTATTCTTTAAAACAATTATTATTTATTGTCTATGCTAGAAGGTTCGTGCATTCGCTTTATAGTTTTGATCCAAACATTATATCCAACACATATTTTCTGATATATTTTTTAAACTTTTGTAAAATACTTTAAATTAATTTTTATATTTTAAAAACATGGCAATAATATTTTTATTTTTCATTATCAGAGACAACAACTATTTTTGAAGAAAATAATTTATTGAATTCAAACACAAGAACTCAGAAGTATTTTTTTAAATATGATATTAGGGGAAAACTTGTTGAAGTAATATACATATGTTGTAAGCTTAATGCAAACAAATTCTTTTTACACTATTTTGTTGTAAATTTAATATATTTAGAGCCATTATTATGACATCACGATGAAGTTTTGGATAGTTATTCCTAACTTTGGCAAAACTGCACTACAAAGTGACCTGTCCAATAAAATATTTAATACAATTTTTGTTTGGTGGCAAAATTTTGTGGGTACTGTGGATATTGAATGTTTAAAATGGTAATTGACAACTTGCTTTTGTTTATTTTCCAAATTACAAACATAATGAAAATATTTTTGTCAATTCTTTTGTTTTTTTATTATTATTGTATGTTTTGTGCTGTATTGTGTTTGTTTTATGCCATATTTTAACCAAATAAATTTGGCACTAATTCATAAAGTAGAAAGTGTGGCAAAGGGGCGAAAATGTAGCAAGTTCAAATGACTACCTCTCGATAAAATTTACAAGTAGGATGAACTTGTCTTTAACTTATCGCTCACTTTTGGTTGAAATAAAGTTGTAATAATGAAAAAGTGTTTATCCATCCAATAAAATCTTACCCTTAGCTAACGACAAGTTATTAATGGCCCTTAAAGTTACAATACATTTAACTCAGAGTTTCAGAGAAATAATGGTTTTCCCCGAATTTCATTGGGCTTGAGGCAGATCTCTTAATATTCGCCAATTGACTTGAAATTTTTCAGATCATATTTTTTTACCTATTGTCACCAGTTCGGGAGATGAGACTAGATAAAATACAAAAATGTTTAATAACGGGCATCCCAATATACACAAGTAACTATATGGTTGATATTGTACAGTAAGAATGATATGTTACCAGCAACATTTTAGTTTGTGTGAACGCGCGTGAAAAAACAAAAGAGAATTCCAGATGTTCTTCTTTCAATTGTTCACCCGTCTATGCTCGGACTTAGAGACGGGTCACACAGCTGACTTTGATAATGAAAATATTTTCGACAAATAAAAGTTGAAAAGAGAAAAATACGATGAACTTGACTAAACTCCCCACATTCATTCTAAATCTTCATAAAAGTAGCATTAAGCACGTCAGGGAGATCGTGTGTAACTGATTCAAAAAATTTTTGTGTGGTGAATATTTGATTGGAAAAAAGAATATGCAATATCAGAATCATTAAAATAATTGGCCAATACCTCACAAACACACTACAATTACAAATCTTTTTTTAAACATTTACATGGTGATCCTGCGGACAAAAGCCTTGTGAAAAACTAAAACCTGAAACTACTGCAACTACTAACCTGAGACTACTACTACTGCTACTACATGGTAGTCCACTGACATCAAACGAGGTCACCCCAACTTTTAAAAGCAACATTACATCCATGTCAGAAGTAATACACGAAATTTTTTCACGCTGGGAAAAATACCTAGAAGACAAACACAAATCAACAGAATACAAACCTTCACAAACACTAATAACAGCACCAATACACGCACCTAAAATTCTTAATGATGGCCCAAAAGCCCATCAGCATAGAAGAATACTGGAGAAGACAACAAATCAATAAGAAACCAAAGGAAGAAAAATCAAAAGTACAACAGAAGATGCAAGGAGAAAAAAAAATCAAAAACATAAAGAAATAGCAGTACTCTACAACAAGTTAAATTTAGCTACTCACAACATAAAAAAGCAAATTAAATTCCTAAATATTACTTAATCAAATTACCTTTTAAATAAATTTTTAAAACTTATGTAAAATTTAATTTTATATAATTTCAGTTCTCGTTGTACCTTTATAGTGAATTAACATCATAGCGGAGTTTTTTCTTACATAGATACTAAACAAAAAATATAATAAAAAAATATTCGTAATACATATTATTAACCTTGATAAATAAGCTTTAATTGTTTCGCAAATTTTTTTTACATATGTATATAGTCATAAATAGGAAAAGGATTTTTATGCATTTGAAATCACGTTTTATGTACATAAAATATGCGTTACAAATTTAAAAATATGTTCTCAAAACTAATAAAATACGCATTAATCAATTTTTTTTTCAACATTTCAGAACATTAGAAACTTAAAAAAATCAGATTCATTGCATTTTTAACAAACATTTTGACATTAAAATCTTAAAAAACATAAAAAGCTCATCTTCAATGCTTTTTTAACAAATATTTTGCCAAATCATGTGGATTACAAAATACGAGTAAACTTCGGTCGAACTTTTATTTACGTACATTAATGATATTTTTTTTAATTGTCAAAGGTAAATCTTTGAAATCATGTACCTACCCCCGCTTATATGTAACTATACATTTTTTAATGGCTTAAATTACAAAAATGCATTTAATGCATTATAATAACAGTCTTTTATTCTAACATCTTCATTAATAAAACTTCTTCTAAAAAAAAAAGAAAAACATACACACAATACACACACAAACACATGTAGATATACCGCACTCCCATACCTAAAATATCCAACTTGCAAGCAGTAAAATCATTGTAGTTCCTAAAGATGCAAATATAAATTTAAAAAATTAGCATATAATAATAGCTCAAAGTACGTACTATAACATTTCATAAGTCATTTTACGAAGTTTTTCGCAGAAATAAGTTGCGTTCCACTGAACATCGAGATTTGGGTATATTTTAGACCTTTATTGCAATCGTCAAATCTGGGAATCGAGCAAAGTAAAGCGCGATTCTTTTAATTTATTTTATAATTAAGAAATAATATTGTGTGGAAAAAAATTGTTCCCAAAAATATATAAAACCAAAAAAGTTATGTCCATTTGAAGTTCAAAAATTTTCTAAAATATTTTGAATTTTAGCTTGTCTTAAAAAAAGTGCGTTTTTGATCACCCTACTTGAAGAAAAATAATCGAAATAAAAACTTAAATTTCTGGATTTCGAGGTTCCAATGTGTTTACTTTTATATAAAAATATATTAAATCGGTGACACACAAAAAAATGTTTTTTTAAGACTTTTGGCCGCCATCTCTTCAAATATTCCACTGTGCGACGCTTCAAAATACGCATTAGGTGCTGTAGTATCACAAGAAGAAATAGGACAAGACTTACCAATTTCATATGCAAGTAAAGCATTACAAAAACATGACATTAATAAACCAATCATTGAAAAAGAACTATTATCAATATATTGGGAAATAAATTATTTTGAATTATATCTATATCAAAGACAAGTCA
Organism: Tachina fera; assembly: GCA_905220375.1. Lineage (NCBI taxonomy): Eukaryota > Metazoa > Arthropoda > Insecta > Diptera > Tachinidae > Tachina > Tachina fera. The sequence continues at coordinate 110,808,375 of LR999963.1, forward strand.
TAGTAGTAACAGATGATTTCATTATTTTCACATAAAAATCCTTCATCTTAAATGACAAGAATTAGACTAGACCTAAGTGATTATGATTTTACAATTATTTATAAGAAAGGAAAAATGAACCCTAATGCTGATGCACTTTCAAGAATAAAAATTGACTCTGATATATTAAAACAAATGATACCAATAGAAAACGATGAAAAGGAAAGAAAATTGTTAGTAAATACAAAAAATGAGGCAACTAACAATAATATAAATGAAAATAATCAGCTCGCAACAGAAAGAAATATGAAAAAATTTGATTCTCAGAAGCCTGATCAACTTCAAATATGGGAGTGCATATCAATAAATGACATCAAAAATATGAAGAAATTTAAGTTTAACAAGCTTGAAAATGTAAAAAATGACATATTTATTGAAAATAATATTGCGCACATAGCACATAATGATAATTCATCGAAACCAGATTCAAACATGAAGAAATCCATACCAAAAATATGAATATAAGTTGTAACGATAATTCATCGAAACCAGATTTGACTATGAAGAAAATACATAACCAAATATGAATCATGAAATTAATAAGCTGGCAAGATTCAGCGATAATTCAGCGAAACTAGATTCGATTCTGAGGAAACTGATATCTAAAATAAATAAAGATAATATTAAAGAATTAGCACTAAAAAGTATATACAAAAAAAGAAATAAAAGACGCATATGTCAAGATAAAGATAATTAAGAAAATTCCTCAACTAAAAATATTAATATACAATGCCCTGAAAAAAACAAAAAATTCAATATTGCAATACGAACTAATTGTAAAGAAATTTGTGTCATATTGTGACAAATGTACTAAAAATAAACAAACAAAACACATTAAAGAACTACTTACACTAACGTACACACCAAACAATAGTTTTTTATAGTAATTTGAATTGACACCGTAGGACCTCTTCGTATTTCAAATGATTACCGATACATTTTAGCCATGCAGTGCAAACTGATAAAATTTGTGATTGGTCACTCGATGCCGACAAAAGACGCACTTACAACCGCCAAAAAACACTTGTTGAAACAATTTATTTTAAAATACGGACAATCTAAAGTACTTAAGTTAGACAGAGGAACAGAACTTAAGAATGAAATAATGAGTAACATATGTTCGTTATTAGGAATAAAACAAAATTTTTTAGCACCTTATCATCATGAAACACTAGGATCAATTGAAAAAATCACAGGGTACTTAACGAATTTCTATTAACAACCGCATATGATTATGAGTGGGATAAGTGGATTTCATATTTTACTTTTGCCTATAACACAACACCACATATTGGCACAGGCTACTCGCCATATTAATTAGTATACGGAAAATTACCATCTCTACCATCTGACATTGTAGACAACAATAAAAAATTTTATAATTCTGATGACTACGCACAAGAACTACGGCTTAAATTATAATTTACACTAAAAGGAGCTTAAGACTTGTCAAGAAAATCAAAAGAAAACAGAGTAATAAATAATAAGTATGAAAACAGGCTTAATTTTAAGATAGGAGACTTAGTACTAGTTAAAGTAGGAAACAGAAACAAAAATCAGAAGAATATAAGAATATTTTAAAACAAAAGTAAACTGTAAGAAAACATTAAACACTACAAAATTGTATCTATGTTTTATATGTAAGAAAATAATATAAAGAAAACCATTACAAACACTATAACCTAAAATAATTAATTAATAATAATTAATTAAAATAATTAATTAATTGTACCTTCATAGTGAACTAACGTCATAGCGGAGTTTTTTTTACATACATACTTAACAAAAAAAATCATATAAAAGAAAATATTCGTAATACATATTATTAACTTTGATAAATAAGCTTTAATTGCTTTGTTAATATTTTTTTGCATAGTCATAAATAACAAAAACAAAAAAAACCGTAATAAAAAAAAAAAACAAACAAACAAACAAAAGTGCCCTTGAGGAATACTCTATATGAGTACCTCAAAAACAAATAAATGTGAAGTGAGTTATAACGGCAGAAATGCCTATTTTACTGTGAGTTCTGATGCTCATAACGATAACAATAAAAATAAAAAACCTGATGACAGACTTACTCTGAGTTCGGAAGGTCTTAATAAAAATAAAAAATCTGATAATATACTTTTTCTAACAACAAATCCACTTTTTCGACAGCGATCAACTTCGCTTTGTCCAATGCCTACTAGTGATTCTTTAACATTACATTTGCCTAGTACTTCGTCAGTTAAGCCATTGAAATCATTCGCTTCGGGCTGTTCATCACCTAACCAAGTTATCACTTCAGATAACAGTAGCTCAAAACCAAAGGTACAAGTCGGAATGGACAGATATATAACCGTTGTAAAGCGTGGGCGAAGCCCGAATTCTTCTAAAATTTCATCTGTTCCAAAGATGTCTAGGGACAACAGCGCATCATCCATGAATCGCCAAAATCGTTTTTTATTATTGCAAGACGATAACGAGAAGACCGCTTCATCATCTCAGAAGTCTTTTAAGCCACCACCAATATATGTGAGGGAACGCGCTTCTAAAAAAACTACTGTCGACCATTGGTGAAAATACTTTTCACGTAATTCCAATTAAAAGAGGTAATATTGATGAAACTAAAATCCAAATATACGATGAAAACAATTTTCGAAAAATTGTAAATGATTTTGAAAAAAATAAAACAAACTTTTACACATACCAACTTAAGAGTGCTAAAGGCCTACAGATAGTACTAAAGGGCATAGATTCATACGTTGAGCCCGAAGAAGTAAAATGTGCACTTCTAGACCAAGGATTTAAGGTAAAAAACGTTACTAATATAATTAACAGAGAAAAGGTCGCCCAACCCCTATTTCGCATTGAACTGGAGCCGAATGACATACAATTGAAAAAAATGAAACCCATCCAATTTATAGCGTAAAGTTTCTGTTACACCGAAAAATCACAGTTGAAGAGCCACGTAAGCGTTCAGGTCCTGTACAGTGCCATAATTGCCAAGAATATGGCCATACAAAAACTTACTGCAATTTACCTACAGTTTGTGTTATCTGCGGTGAATTGCATGGTACTGCTAGCTGCACTAAGCCAAAAGAACAAGCAAAAAAAAAATGTAGTAATTGTGGAGGTAATCACACCGCTAACTATAGAGGATGCCCTGTGTATTCTTTTGTTAAACAGACTATGAGTCAAAAACCTAAGTTAGCTCCAGCCCAACCATTAAACGCGTACTCCGCCTCTTTTGCTCAAGTAAGTCAACCAGTTACTTCATGTGTATCGTATGTCGATGCTGCTAAGGCTAGTTCTAGTCCCTCACAAAATGTTTCGTCGCAAAACAATTCAGCGAATGCAAGCTCAGGCTTTAACTTTAGTCGCCTTGAAGCTACTATTGAGAATCTGGTGCTAACTATAAACAACTTTACAACAAATATGACTAGCATGATGCAAGAAATGCTGCGAATGCAGAATACACTGCTTCAAGCATTAGTTAACAAACCATGAACATGTTAAAAATATGTTTCTGGAACGCAAACGGCATTCGCCAGCATAAAAATGAACTTGAGCATTTCCTCGTGGAAAAAAATTTTGATATAATGTTGGTCTCTGAGACTCATTTGACTTCAAGGAGCTTATTTAAAATAAATGGTTACACTCTATATGATTCAAAGGACCCGAGGGGGAGAGCATGCGGTGGGTCAGCAATTCTAATTAAGTCAAGACTCAAACAATATGTCCTTGATAACATTTGTGAAGAACATCTACAAGCAACAAATATTTGTGTCGAAAATTTTGTTACAAATTTCGTGATATCATCAATTTACTCCCCTCCCAGATTCGCAATTACTGAGGATCAATTCGAGGAATTCTACAAATCTCTTGGACCTTGTTTTGTAGCAGCTGGGGACTACAATGCAAAACATACGTTCTGGGGTTCGCGTCTTATTACACCTAGAGGTCGGGCATTGTTCAACACAATTTCAAAAATGGGCTTGGACGTCGTTTCAAGTGGGGAGCCCACTTACTGGCCTACGGATATACAAAAAATTCCGGATGTTATAGATTTTGGAGTAATGAAAAATATCGGTAGGGAATTAATTCATGTTGAAGCTTCTGTAGATCTCTCCTCCGATCACTCTCCCACGATTGTTACAATTTGTAGCCCACTAAGAAGTGACTTCCCTGTCCCATACGTAAAGATGATCAACCGTGTTAATTGGCTTGGGTTCAAAAAATACCTCAGTAGCCATTGTACGGAAAATATTAACCTAAGAACACCAGGTGATATTGAATCTAACTTTGAAAATCTTAACGAAAATATTAAACAGGCTGCTGAACATGCCATTACTTCCCATCCGCAGACTGGGTTTAATAGAATTTATTCTACAGACATTGAACGTCTTTTACGTGAAAAAAGGACAGCTAGAAGGGAATGGCAACAGCACAGATCACCCCAAAATAAAATTATATTTAAAGAGTGCACTAGACGACTCCAAGAGCTGCTGGCATATGAAAAAACTGTATGTCTTAAAAATTATCTTGAAAATCTTGATGCCACACCTGCATCTAATTACTCCTTGTGGCGAGCTGCTAGAATGCTTAAAACACCCGTTGAATATAGACCTCCTCTGCGCACTTCTACCGGAGGCTGGGCCAGAAGCGATACTGAAAAAGGTAACATATTTGTTGAGCATTTAAAATCCGTATTTACCCCAAACACATGTACTGGTGTTGTTGATTTACCAAGTGTAGTTGCGCTACCCCCTCGACCCATAAAATTTAAGACGCGTGATGTTCAGAAACTAATTGCTGAACTCAACCCGAAGAAAGCTCCAGGTATTGATGGAATAAGTAACAATATGCTCATAAACTTGCCCCATATTGCAATTAGAATCCTGTTATTTATTTTTAACGCCATTTTACGACTGGAGTATTATCCACAAAGCTGGAAGCTTGCGAAGGTCAAAATGATTCCAAAGCCGGGCAAAGACCTTACCAAGGCTGAGTCATACAGGCCAATAAGTCTGCTATCAACAATGTCAAAACTCTTCGAAAAGCTGCTCATGACAAAATTGTCCCCAATTTTAACTGATAGTGGGTGCATCCCAGACCATCAATTTGGTTTTAGAAGTCAGCATAGCACCATTGAACAAACTCATAGATTGGTGCAATTTATAAGAAGAACTTTTGAAGAAAAAATGTATTGTTCTGCCCTGTTTATTGATGTTTCTCAGGCATTTGATAAAGTGTGGCATGAAGGCCTGATTTTGAAATTGAGGACATACTTACTAATAAACATTCTAAATCTTTTGGAAAGTTATATTTTTGCACGAAAATTTACAGTTGTGGACACTTTATGAGTATGCCTGAAACTATCTCATCCGGTGTGCCACAGGCGAGTATACTGGGGCCATTTTTATATTTGACTTATACTTCTGATATGCCTGTGAGCAGTAGTATCCACACTTCTACATTTGCCGACGATACAACCTGCCTTAGTATGCACAAAAACCCTGATGATGCATCCCGAAAACTCCAGGAAGACATAAGCCAGATATAACTATGGTTAAACTCATGGAGAATCAAGGTAAATGAACAAAAATGTGTTCAATTAACATTTACCTTACGAAGAGATACTTCTTCCCCCATTCGGATTATTAATCAAGTTCCCAGTAAAAAAAGAGACTCAAAAAAGTCATGAAAATGTAGAGTTTTCGATCTGGAAGTTGTGAAAATAATTTTACATAGGGTTGTCATTGCAAGAAGTTCTATTTTTCGATGCCTGGTCACTGAATTGGAAGCGATATTAAGAAAAATTCCATTTTTTGTGTTCTATGATAATATTTTCATCTAGAAAAAATGGTAAATAGTTACATATTTTAACAAGTTGTTCTTTTTATACAAATTTAAGCCCGAAAGAGAGTTTTCATGTAAATTTATGCAAATAACTTTTAAATTTTAATCTAAAATTAGTTCATAAATTTCTTTAAAAAATTACTTTTTTTAATCCTGGTGAGTATCTTCTAACACTATGGAGGAGTTACAAGGTTTTGTATGACGAAAATAAGCTTCTACATGGTTTTTTGCTCACTCTCGGCAAATTAAGAATATCGATATTTTTGGAAGCAATGAAAATGTAGTTCCACTAGAATGACTTCCATTTTTTTCACTGTGTTGTTCCTCAATATTCACATGTGAAATATCTTGGTATACACCCCGATCGACGGCTTACATGGAAACATCACATTGACTATAAGTTAACTCAAATGAAACTAAAATTAACTCAGGTACATTGGCTGATTGGCAAAAATTCAACACTCAGTCTAAACTGCAAACTTTTAATATACAAGTCGCTTTTAAAGCCAATATGGTGCTAGGGAATTCAGCACTGGGGCACTGCTTCAGCTACAAATGTTGAGAAAATCAAGCGAAGGTAAAATAAAATTTTACCATTGATAACATCGGCCCCATGGTGCATCAAAACCTCAAATATACATTGTGATTTAAGTATGCCACTAGTAACTGAAGAAATTGCAAAATACGCAGGCAAACATCTAACAAAAATTGGGTCACATTCTAATCCGCTTGTTCATAATATTTTGAACTTTACTGGACACATCCGCTTATAAAAGAGATATTCAGGGGCTCTAATACTAAAAACTCCAGATGAAGCTGCTTGAAAATACTTTTTTGTTGCCTATCACTACTTATGTATTATTAATAACTATCACTAAGTTATGTCCGACATTGTTTGGGCCTACTAATTATATTTTAGATTTAAGAGTATATAAAGATACAATAAATAAAAAACATGCATTAAAAAAACTTCAGATATAAAAATTTCAGAAACAATAAAAATATTAAAAGAAATAGACAAAATAACACACACAGGAATAACAATAACACACACATGCACACCATACAAGATTCGGGAAACGCATTACGCTCGGAATACAGTGGTATTCCGGACAGCCAAATTTGAAAATACACAAAGTATCTGATAAAAACACAAATTTCATAACTACTAAGTACAAAAAGAAAACTTTCACATTACTTATTGACACAGGAGCTGATATATCACTTTGGCAAATGCGAAATCCAATATGAATTTGTAAACAAAGAAGAAATATGTAAATTAACAGGCATTACTATAAAAGAAGTCCATTCAATAGGTAAAAGAGAAATAGAAATGAAATATGCTAACACCCATTTCATATAGTAGATTCAGACTTTCCTATATAAGCAGACGGAAAAATAAGTAGGGACTTTCTTAAGAAATATCTTTGCAAAATTGATTAAGAAACATTCACAATCTCCATATTTACAAATAATACAAGTATAACACTTCCAATGCATACAAAATCATTTACGTCACTTCAAACAAAAATACCACCAATAACAGAAATAATACAATCATTAAAATTAAACTTAACTGAAGATAGCGTAATTTTTAATAATGAATTAAAACCATGCTGAAGTAATAAACAAACAAGTACAAACAATGCTTGATGATGGCATAATAGAACCATCAATTAGCCCATATAATGCTCCACTTCTCTTGGTACCCAAGAAGAACACGGAAACTAGTGAAACTTTCATCTAAGTATGTCTCCTGTTCATCTTAAAGGAGCTGTCTTTGTCCAATTCCATGGGGTTGGAATTCCATTTTTGTCAAATGCTGGAGATATATGGATCAGAAGTGCACAGTAACATATTAAATAGCTCTTCATTGATATCAAGATATTTTTTTTGTGTTGTGCTCGCGAAAATATCTATAATCTTTGTTTCTTTTTTCTTGCGCTTCTTCAGAAAGATCTCCAATCGGCATCATATTGTGTTGAATAATGTTTTCCCCATGATATAGTATTTTATTGACTGTCGATGGCATATTCCTCCAATCATATTTTTCGTTGTATAATTTCGCTGTTTCATTAGCATACTGACCAAATTTTCTTGAATTTACCTTTTTATTGCATGATATTACTTGCAGTATAATTTTGTAGCGTTTTATTAATGCAAATCTACTCCTGTAATAGCAGCAGCAGTTTCAGGATCAGAAAATTTTTTTTTGCTGTGTTGCCATTACTTGGCTGGCTTTCAAATACAAGTTCGCTTGTAAGCCATTGTTTCGTGCGGTTAGATATTTTTTCCTTATTTCTATAACATTAATTATACCGATTGTTTAATCGGGTTAAAAAACTATTATTTTTTTAATGGTCGAACAACTCAAAAGAAGGGTCTTTTAAAATGTGAAATATAACTTGGTTTTTGTTTTTTGTACAAAATAAATTTTAGCAAGATCGTTATATCTGAACTTAGCAATCGTTTTGACAATACCGATCGTTTTTATTAATGTTGTCTGTTTTTATGCACATCGAGTTTTCTTGAAGCAGGTATGTGTTTAAACGAGAGAGAGGAAAGAAGAAGGAAGAGGTGTAAAGACATGCTTGTAAGTCATTAAAAAAATTAACACAAACTGTCTGTGTCTAAACAACCTTTATATGAGCAGCAGCTACCTGTGTACACAATAAAGTTATAAGGTCGAATATATCAGTCCAAGTACAACAACTCATGTACCTACCCCCGCTTATATGTAACTATACATTTTTTAATGGCTTAAATTACAAAAATGCATTTAATGCATTATAATAACAGTCCTTTATTCTAACATCTTCATTAATAAAACTTCTTCGAAAAAAAAAGAAAAACATACACACAATACACACACAAACACATGTAGATATACCGCACTCCCATACCTAAAATATCCAACATGCAAGCAGTAAAATCATTGTAGTTCCTAAAGATGCAAATATAAATTTAAAAAATTAGCATATAATAATAGCTCAAAGCACGTACTATAACACTTTATAAGTCATTTTACGAAGTATTTCGCAGAAATAAGTTGCATTCTACTGAACATCGAGATTAAGGTATATTTTAGACCTTTATTGCAATCGTCAAATCTGGGAATCGAGCAAAGTAAAGCACGATTATTTTAATTTATTTTATAATTAAGAAATAATATTGTGTGAAAAAAAAATTGTTCCCAAAAATATATAAAACCAAAAAAGTTATGCCCATTTGAAGTTCAAAAATTTTCTAAAATATTTTGAATTTTAGCTTGTCTTAAAAAAAGTGCGTTTTTGATCACCCTACTTGAAGAAAAATAATCAAAATAAAAACTTAAATTTCTGGATTTCGAGGTTCCAATGTGTTTATTTTTATATAAAAATATATTAAATCGGTGACACAAAAAAAAAATGTTTTTTTAAGCCTTTTGGCCGCCATAAAATATTTTGAATTTTAGCTTGTCTTAAAAAAAGTGCGTTTTTGATCACCCTACTTGAAGAAAAATAATCGAAATAAAAACTTAAATTTCTGGATTTCGAGGTTCCAATGTGTTTATTTTTATATAAAAATATATTAAATCGGTGACACAAAAAAAAAAATGTTTTTTTAAGCCTTTTGGCCGCCATCTCTTCAAATATTCCACTGTGCGACGCTTCAAAATATGCATTAGGTGCTGTAGTATCACAAGAAGAAATAGGACAAGACTTACCAATTTCATATGCAAGTAAAGCATTACAAAAACATGACATTAATAAACCAATCATTGAAAAAGAACTATTATCAATATATTGGGAAATAAATTATTTTGAATTATATCTATATCAAAGACAAGTCATAGTAGTAACAGATGATTTCATTATTTTCACATAAAAATCCTTCATCTTAAATGACAAGAATTAGACTAGACCTAAGTGATTATGATTTTACAATTATTTATAAGAAAGGAAAAATGAACCCTAATGCTGATGCACTTTCAAGAATAAAAATTGACTCTGATATATTAAAACAAATGATACCAATAGAAAACGATGAAAAGGAAAGAAAATTGTTAGTAAATACAAAAAATGAGGCAACTAACAATAATATAAATGAAAATAATCAGCTCGCAACAGAAAGAAATATGAAAAAATATGATTCTCAGAAGCCTGATCAACTTCAAATATGGGAGTGCATATCAATAAATGACATCAAAAATATGAAGAAATTTAAGTTTAACAAGCTTGAAAATGTAAAAAAAGGACATATTTATTGCAAAATAATATTGCGCACATAGGACATAATGATAATTCATCGAAACCAGATTCAAACATGAAGAAATCCATACCAAAAATATGAATATAAGTTGTAACGATAATTCATCGAAACCAGATTTGACTATGAAGAAAATACATAACCAAAATATGAATCATGAAATTAATAAGCTTTCAAGATTCAGCGATAATTCAGCGAAACTAGATTCGATTCTGAGGAAACTGATATCTAAAATAAATAAAGATAATATAAAAGAATTAGCACTATCAAATAATGATGAAATATTTAAAGTATATACAAAAAAGAAATAAAAGACGCATATGCCAAGATAAAGATAATTAAGAAAAGTCCTCAACTAAAAATATTAATATACAATGCCCTGAAAAAAACAAGATTTAATATTGCAATACGAACTAATTGTAAACAAATTTGTGTCATATTGTGACAAATGTACTAAAAATAAACAAACAAAATACATTAAAGAACTGCTTACAATAACGTACACACCAAACAATAGTTTTTTATAGTAATTTGAATTGACACCGTAGGACCTCTTCGTATTTCAAATAATTGCCGATACATTTTAACCATGCAGTGCAAACTGATAAAATTTGTGATTGCTCACTCGATGCCGACAAAAGATGCACTTACAACCGCCAAAAAACACTTGTTGAAACAATTAATTTTAAAATACGGACAATCTAAAGTACTTAAGTTAGACAGAGGAACAGAATTTAAAAATTAAATAATGAGTAACATATGTTCGTTATTAGGAATAAAACAAAATTTTTTAGCACCTTATCATCATGAAACACTAAGATCAATTGAAAAAATCACAGGGTACTTAACGAATGTCTATTAACAACCGCATATGATTATGAGTGGGATAAGTGGATTCCATATTTTACTTTTGCCTATAACACAACACCACATATTGGCACAGGCTACTCGCCATATTAATTAGTATACGGAAAATTACCATCTCTACAATCTGACATTGTAGACAACAATACAAAGTTTTATAATTCTGATGACTAAGCACAAGAACTACGGCTTAGATTATAATTTACACTAAAAGGAGCTTAAGACTTGTCAAGAGAATCAAAAGAAAACAGAGTAATAAATAATAAGAATGAAAACAGGCTTAATTTTAAGATAGGAGACTTAGTACTAGTTAAAGTAGGAAACAGAAACAAAAATCAGAAGAATATAAGAATATTCTAAAACAAAAGTAAACTGTAAGAAAACATTAAACACTAAAAAATTGTATCTATGTTTTATATGTAAGAAAATAATATAAAGAAAACCATTACAAACACTATAACCTAAAATAATTAATTAATTAGGGGAAAACTTGTTGAAGTAATATACATATGTTGTAAGCTTAATGCAAACAAATTCTTTTTACACTATTTTGTTGTAAATTTAATATATTTAGAGCCATTATTATGACATCACGATGAAGTTTTGGATAGTTATTCCTAACTTTGGCAAAACTGCACTACAAAGTGACCTGTCCAATAAAATATTTAATACAATTTTTGTTTGGTGGCAAAATTTTGTGGGTACTGTGGATATTGAATGTTTAAAATGGTAATTGACAACTTGCTTTTGTTTATTTTCCAAATTACAAACATAATGAAAATATTTTTGTCAATTCTTTTGTTTTTTTATTATTATTGTATGTTTTGTGCTGTATTGTGTTTGTTTTATGCCATATTTTAACCAAATAAATTTGGCACTAATTCATAAAGTAGAAAGTGTGGCAAAGGGGCGAAAATGTAGCAAGTTGAAATGACTACCTCTCGATAAAATTTACAAGTAGGATGAACTTGTCTTTAACTTATCGCTCACTTTTGGTTAAAATGAAGTTGTAATAATGAAAAAGTGTTTATCCATCCAATAAAATCTTACCCTTAGCTAACGACAAGTTATTTTAATGACCCTTAAAGTTACAATACATTTAACTCAGAGTTTCAGAGAAATAATGGTTTTCCCCGAATTTCATTGGGCTTGAGGCAGATCTCTTAATATTCGCCAATTGACTTGAAATTTTTCAGATCATATTTTTTTACCTATTGTCACCAGTTCGGGAGATGAGACTAGATAAAATACAAAAATGTTTAATAACGGGCACCCCAATATACACAAGTAACTATATGGTTGATATTGTACAGTAAGAATGATATGTTACCAGCAACATTTTAGTTTGTGTGAGCGCGCGTAAAAAAACAAAAGAGAATTCCAGATGTTCTTCTTTCAATTGTTCACCCGTCTATGCTCGGACTTAGAGACGGGTCACACAGCCGACTTTGATAATGAAAATATTTTCGACAAATAAAAGTTGAAAAGAGAAAAATACGATGAACTTGACTAAACTCCCCACATTCATTCTAAATCTTCATAAAAGTAGCATTAAGCACGTCAGGGAGATCGGTGTTACTGATTCAAAAAATTTTTGTGTGGTGAATATTTGATTGGAAAAAAGAATATGCAATATCAGAATCATTAAAATAATTGGCCAATACCTCACAAACACACTACAATTACAAATCTTTTTTTAAACCTTTACATGGTGATCCTGCGGACAAAAGCCTTGTGAAAAACTAAAACCTGAAACTACTGCAACTACTAACCTGAGGCTACTACTACTGCTACTACATGGTAGTCCACTGAAATCAAACCAGATCACCCCAACTTTTAAAACCAACATTACATCCATGTCAGAAGTAATACACGAAATTTTTTCACGCTGGGAAAAATACCTAGAAGACAAACACAAATCAACAGAATACAAACCTTCACAAACACTAATAGCAGCACCAATACACGCACCTAAAATTCTTAATGATGGCCCAAAAGCCCATCAGCATAGAAGAATACAGGAGAAGACAACAAAATAATAAGAAACCAAAGGAAGAAAAATCAAAAGTACAAAAGAAGATGCAAGGAGAAAAAAAAATCAAAAACATAAAGAAATAGCAGTACTCTACAACAAGTTAAATTTAGCTACTCACAACATAAACAAGTAAGAGTGCTATATTCGGCTGTGCCGAATCTTATATACCCTTTACCAAAGTGCGTTTATAGTATAGAGATACATACATAAGCACAGAGATATGTAGGTACATATTCATTTTGTGAAAAAATTCATACTTTTTCTAGTGCGATTTTTTTTCGGTTTTTGGCGTTTTTTAATTTTGGCGATTTTTTTTCGTTTTGGCAGATTTTTTGTATTTGCCGATTTTTTTTTCATTTAAGCGATTTTTTTAATTTTTGCCATATAGGCAATTTTTTTTGTTTTGGCGATTTGTTCCGGTTTTTGGCGTTTTATTTTTTAATTTTGTCGATTTATTTTCGTTTTGGCGATTTTTTTACATTTAGGCAATTTTTTTTAATTTTTGACGATTTATGTTCATATAAGCATTTTTTTTTGTTTTGACGATTTTTGCGGATTTTTGTCATTGTGGGAATTTTTTTTGTTGTGACAATTTTTTTTCGTTTTGGCGATTTTTTTCGGTTTTTGGCGTTTTTTTAATTTTGGCGATTTTTTTTTTCGTTTTGGCGATTTTTTTGATTTTGCCGATTTTTTTTTCATATAAGCGATTTTTTTTAATTTTTGGCGTTTTTTTCATATAGGCAATTTTTTTTGATTTGGCGATTTTATTTCGGTTTATGGCGTTTTTTTAATTTTGGCGATTTATTTTCATTTAGGCGATTTTTTTTAATTTTTGGCGATTTTTGTTCACATAGGCATTTTTTTTGTTTTGACGATTTTTTCGGTTTTGGCGTTTTTTTTTTAATTTTAGCGTTTTTTTTTTCATTTTGGCAAATTTTTTCGTTTTGGCGATTTTTTTAAATTTAGCGATTTTTTTAAATTTTTGGCGATTTTTTTTCATATAGGCAATTTTTTTTTGTATTTGGCGATTTTATTTCGGTTTATGGCGTTTTTTTTTTTAATTTTGGCGACTTGTTTTCATATAGGCATTTTTTTTTTGTATTTGGCGATTTTATTTCGGTTTATGGCGTTTTTTTTTTAAATTTGGCGATTTATTTTCGTTTTGGCGATTTTTTTTTATTTTGGCGATTTTTTTCATTTAGGCGATTTTTTTTAATTTTTGGCGATTTTTGTTCACATAAGCATTTTTTTTGTTTTGGCGATTTTTTCGGTTTTTGGCGTTTTTTTTTAATTTTAGTTTTTTTTTAATTTTGGCGATTTTTTTCGTTTTGGCGATTTTTTTAAATTTTTGGCGATTTTATAATTTTCGGATTTTTTAGTTTGACCGTTTTTGAAAATTTCAAGAGTTTAACTCTTACAGTTTCCAAGATATAGCAATTTGTCAAAATTACATAGTCAAAATTTCATTAACTGATGGACCACCCTTTAATTTAAATTTTTTTAATTTAAGTATTAATTGTTGTAGCCTATATAAAAATACACTAATTTTACAAATTTCAAGTGTCAATATACATATGTACACACATACATACAATTGTATGTATATTACATGGGATTTTAAAAGTTATCGTTACTCATTTTGGAACACCCTTTAATTTTTAGCTTTTATATATTTCTTGTTGTAGCGACCAAAGTTCTACATACGCTGTCCAAATTTCAGACCCGTAGCTTTTATAGTTCCTGAGAAAATAGCCTTCTTCCTAAAACATGAAATATGTTTAATTATTAGGAAAAAAGTTAAAGTTTTCCAACCCTGGAAACCTTTTTTTAATTTTTAAGGTTTTAAAATTTTTTTTTAATTATAAATATAAATTTTATTCATACCGAAGTATAAAATAAGTTAATTTAATAAAAAAGTAATAAAAACTTGTTTTCGGTAGTTATTTTCTATGGGTAAATTGAGTTTGCGTTTTCCAGCTCTTAAACCGTCTGCCCGATTTTGCTGATTTTCAATAACAAAATTTTTCAGAAAATTTCTGACACACCAGTTCAAAAACGAAGTCGCTAGCTCTTCTGGGAGCTTGGGAAAACCGATTTCACGTACAGACAGACGGACAGACGGACATCGCTTGTTCGTCTTCCCTATGCATAAGGATCCAGAATATATATACTTTATGTGTCTCTTATTAATATTGTAGAAATTACAAACGGAATGACAAACCTATATATACCCTTTTACCATTTTTTGGTAAAGGGTATAAAAAGCAAATTAAATTACTAAAAGTTACTTAATTAAATTACTTTTTAAATAAATTTTTAAAACTTATGTAAAATTTAATTTTATATAATTTCAGTTCTCGTTGTACCTTCCTAGTGAATTAACATCATAGCGGAGTTTTTTCTTACATAGATACTAAACAAAAAAATATAATAAAAAAATATTCGTAATACATATTATTAACCTAGATAAATAAGCTTTAATTGTTTCGCAAATTTTTTTTACATATGTATATAGTCATAAATAGGGAAAGGATTTTTATGCATTTGAAATCACGTTTTATGTACATACATAAAATATGCATTACAAATTTAAAAATATGTACTCAAAACTAATAAAATACGCATTAATCAAATTTTTTTTCAACATTTCAGAACATTAGAAACTTTAAAAAATCAGATTCATTGCATTTTTAACAAACATTTTGACATTAAAAACTTAAAAAACATAAAAAGCTCATCTTCAATGCTTTTTTAACAAATATTTTGCCAAATCATGTGGATTACAAAATACGAGTAAACTTCGGTCGAACTTTTATTTACGTACATTAATGATATTTTTTTTAATTGTCAAAGGTAAGTCTTTGACGATTTTTTCTGAAAAAATTTTATGTAATAAAAATTAAGTTATTGGTGCTCATTCAAATGCTGCTATTTTGTTTGTGGAATATTCAGTTTCTAAGTTTTCGTTGTTAGAACTATATTGAAACAATTTGTTGCATATAATTTAATTTATTAATATCGCATCTTCAATTAATTCAACTTGAGATGGTAAAGTAACGAAAGCCTCTAATTGGGATACAGTGTGAACAAGAAAGCAATACTTTAGGCAGAAGGCTGTCGGATACTATATTTCTATTCATAAAATTAAAGAAATTTTAAAGTAAAAAAACTTTCCCCCATATGCAAAAAAAATAACGTGTGCTTCAAGTGTACGTTAAAACTAGTTTTGTATGAAAATTTTGTTTTAACGTACACTTCAAGCACACGTTATTTGTTGCAAATGGAAAGTTTTTTGACTAAAACTACTTTCATTTTATTAATAGAAATATAGCATTCGACAGTCTTCTGCCACGTCCCCCATCTAGTTACCATAGAATGTTTCCGTATCGTATCACTGTATATTTTTCATTAAAGGCTGAAACACGCAAAGGTGCTTTCAAAAGCACTTTGTATCCACATGAAATTAATGCGGTTTAAAAGGGCTATTATACCATGCTCTTGTTTTTTCTTTTATTTTCAATGGTATTCTTGACTTAAGCCAATGTATTGAACTTTGAGTCCTACGGTGTTTTTGAATATCGATGCATATCACAAAAAAGGATCGTAAGTTTTTCTCGTTTTCTCCTTTTTTTGTTCTTATACAGTCGTAAAAACTGCAGCTCTTATATACTTTACAACTAGTAAAAACTCAAAATTAGATTTATAAACTAACAAGTAAGAGTACTATATTCGGCTGTGCCGAATCTTATATACCCTTTACCAAAGTGTTGCTTATGTAGTATAGAAATACATACATAGATATGTAGGTATATATTTGTTTTGTGAAAAAATTCATAATTTTTGCTCTAGTGCAATTTTTAGTAAGTGACCTCTCGGTATTTATGGATTGCATATTTTTTTGTATATTAGCAATAAGTTGAATATCTATGCCTTACTTTCTCAACTTCGTGTCATAAAAAAAATATAAGTTTTCATGAGAGAAAAAAAGAAACGGTTTATCTCTTCATACTTTGGTGTTTGCATAAAAGTTCATATGCAATTATACGATACGAGTTTCCTGCATTAAGAGTAATTTTAATTCTTGATACTTGATGAATAAGTTACTCGTTTGTTGCATTCATAGCTGTATAAACCAATAACGCCGTTATATCAAAACTATCCAATGAAAACAATATTTAGTATTTCATTTCACCTGAAATTCGATAAAAACGAAACAAAATTGTCCAATATTTGTTTGCAAATCTAAAAAAGTCGAATGTTCACTAAAGCTTCGAACTTCAAACTTTTTAACAACCCTATAAAATAATTTTTAGTATTGTACCTCCATACAATATCGTTTTATTCAATAATCCTTTATATTACAAAATTGTTAAGTGTCTCAATTTAAGCATCCCATTGAAAAAGGTATGTAGCGCGGTATTATGTAAACGATTATTCCTAAAGAATTTTTTCTAATTTTTTCAGCACAAAGGAACGGGAAATGAAACGGAACATGTTCTTTAATTAATTTTATAGTTAGGACTGTACTTCAGCGATAAATTTTATTTCCATTTCCATTTACTAAAAATGAATTTAGTTGAGTGCGACTTGCGAAAGAAGCGTGCCGTACTTATAAGCTTTAGCCTATATAAAATATAGCTTTGGCATTTTTTATTTCGGTTTTTTGAGGTTTTTCGGTTTTAAGCATATTTTAATAGAGTTTTTTAGCTTCGGCGTTTTTTTGGTTGGTGCTTTTTAGTTTTGGTGCTTTTTTCTCGTTTTAGCGACTTTTTTTTGGTTTCTGGCCTTTTCTTTAATATGGCGATTTTTTAGTTTTGGTGCTTTTTTTTTGTTTAAGCGTTTTTTTTTGGCTTTTTTCCATTTTGGCGATTTTTTCATTTAAGCGATTTTTTCATTTTGACAATTTATTTTAGTGTTTATTTATTTTTTGGCGTTTTATTTTTAAATTGGTGTTTTTTATTTAGTTTTTATGATTTTTTCTCATGTTAGCATTTTTTTTTTGTTTTTTTGCGTTTTTTACTTCGATACTTTTTAGTTTTGGTGTATTTTACATATAATGATTTTTTAAAGTTTTTGGCGCTTATTTTAATTTGTCGAATTTTTTAATCATTTTGGTATTTATTACATTTTAGCGATTTTTTCATTTTGAAGATTTTTTCTAATATGTTGTTTTTTTCGTTTTTGTAATTTTTTTCGGGTTTGGTATTTTTTTAATTTGGTGCGATTTTTTTTAGGTTTTTGGCATTTTTTTTGGTGCCTTTTTAGGTTTGGTGCTTTATTTTCGTTTTAGCGATTTTTTTAAGATTTTTAACTTTTTTTATTCTGGCGATTTTTTTTCATTTTGACGATTTTTTTCATTTTGTCGATTTTTGTAATTTTAGCGATTTGTTTCGTTGTGCTTGTTGTTGTTCGTTGTTTCGTTGTTTTGGTGTTTTTTTCTCGTTTTAGCCATTTTTAAAGGGTTTTGACTTTTTTTATTTTGTCGATTTGTTTTCATTTTGACGTTTTTTTATCATTTTGGCGATTTTTTTTCGTTTTGTCGATTTTTTAATTTGGTACATTTTTTAAGTTTTGGTGCTTTTTTCTTGTTTTAGAGATTTTTAAAGGTTTTCGACGTTTGTTTTTATTATGTCGATTTTTTTCATTTTACCGATTTTTTTCATTATGGCGACTTTTTTCGATTTGTCAATTTTTTTAATCTGGTGTTTTTTTAATTTTGTGCTTTTTTATCGTTTTAGCGATTTTTTTTTTCATTTTGACGATTTTTTTCATTTTGGATTTTCATTTTAGCGACTTTTTCATCTTTGCAATATATTTTATTGCTAGAATTTTTAATTTGGTGTTTTTTTCGTTTTGTCGATTTTTTTTATTTGGTGCTATTATTTAGTTTTGGTGTTTTTTTCTCGTTTTAGCGATTTTTTAAGGTTTCTTTCTTTGCCGATTTTTTTTCATTTTGGAGATATTTTTCATTTTGCAATTTATTTTAGTGCTAGAATTTTTTTAGTTTACTGCTTTTTTTGTTTAGGCGATTTTTTCGGGTTTTAGCGATTTTTTCGGTTTAACGACTTTATGATTTTGGGATTTTTTTTTGTTTTACCGTTTTTGAAAATTTCAAGACTGGCAACCGTCTAGATACAGCAAGTTGTCAAAATTACATAGGCTGATAGAACACCCTGTAATTTTAATTTTTATAAATTTTAGTGTTAGTTGTTGTAGTCTGTATAAAAATACATTAATTTTACAAATTTCAAGTATCTATATACATAAATATGTACATACAATTGTATATATGTATATTAAATGAGATTTTAAAATTTTTCGATGCTCCTTTTGGAACACCCTTTAATTTGTAACTTTTACATTCTTGTTGTTGTAGCAACCAAAGCTCTACACACTCTGTCCAAATTTCAGATCCGTAGCTCTTACGGTTCCTGAAAAATAGGCTTTTTCCTAAAAAATAAAAAATTTTTAATTATAAGAAAAAATATTAAAGCTTTCCAACCTGTCTTTTTAATGTTTTTATTTTTTTTAAATTGGAAACACCTATTTTATTCATACTGAAGTATAAAATAGGTTAATTTAATAAAAAAAGTAATAAAAACTAGTTTTCGGTAGTTATTTTGTATGGTAAAATAGAGTTTGAGTTTTGCAGCTCTGATACCGTCTGCTCGATTTTGCTGATTTTCAATAGCAAAATTTTTCGGAAAATTTCTGACACACTACTGCTCTGGGATCTTCGGAAAACCAATTTCACGTACAGACAGACGGACTGACGTACTTCGCTTGTTCGTCTTCCCTATGCATAAGGATCCAGAATGTATATACTTTATGTGTCGCTTATTAATATTGTGGAAATTGAAAACGGAATGACAATACCCTTTTACAATTTTTTGATAAAGGGTTTAAAAAAATGTATTAAAAATATACATTTATGATGAAATATGGAAAAATATGTATTTATTATAAAATATGCAAAAATACGCATTAAAAAATCGATGCCATGTGACGACTATTTTCATCAAGGGTATACAATATACAACTAAGAATTTTCAAAACAAAAAGAAGTATGAGCATTAAAAAAAAGCATTCCCTACTATTTTATACTATAACTATCTATATGTCGGCTTTCCTCAGCCTATACAATAATATTGGCACTTCTCTACTTGTTGTTATTGAGCACTATTGAGAACTCTTTACAATTTAAGTGCAATACAATACAAAGAAATGGCAAGCTTTTTGTTGTCGAGTTGACGTAAATGTGAGGAATATTTACAGAATATTGCGGAGTTTTTTGTTTTAAAAACTATTTCAGTTTTTATGTATGTTACATTGGAGTTTAAAAGTAATTTTATATTACTTGGAACGTTTAGGTTGTTTTTGACACCTATGATCAAATCCATGAGTTTGATCATTAGTTTGTGTGAAAAACAACCGACTGAATGAGTTCGACCCAACTCAAATTTAACAGGATAGAACGCCAGCACACTAAAATATCCTACTCCTATTAGAGAATGTAGGAATACATATCTGTCAAACTTGTAGAAAACAGCTTGTATATAATTTAAAAATGTTTCAGTAGACCAAAAATACTGTTTAATACAAGCAAAGTTTGCTCAGCTATTACGATGCGCAAAGAAATATCAAAATCAAACGACTGGTTTGTTATTAATCCATCTGAGTTCAGGCCAAAAAAACATTATAATAAAACGCAATGAATTGAATTTGGTTAGGATTATGTTTGCATTTATTTTAATATTTTGACATTTAAAGCATTATTATGTTTGTCGTAGTCTTGACAAAATCGAAAAAAAGACAATGTTGTTGTTGATTAATCGCAAATTAAAAAATCGTTTATAGATAAATTTGACAAAATAATAATATTTTAATAAAATTATTTTAATAAAATTGCATCAAACAATTTTCAAAGTCAAATTAAGCGCTGGTGCCAAGTCATTACATATGTATTCCATTGCTATTACGAATTATCATGATTGGACTGTATAAGCATTAAGGTTTTGTAAGGTGCATATTTGGAAATGTGGTTAAGGTATACTAATGAGTTGCTTAACTAACAACAAACAACCTTTAATTTAAAAATTAATTTTAATTTTTTATTATTAAAATATTAATAAAATTTAAACATAAGTACATACATATGTATGTATATAAAAAAGAAAAAAAATGTGATATAAAAATTTTCATACTTGTTGGTTTTATTCAATTATTCTCAATTAAGGCCTTAGTTATGTTTGACGATTGTCCCGTCTTGTCCATGCACGGAAAAAAGCAGCAGTTGTTATTCTTTAAAACAATTATTATTTATTGTCTATGCTAGAAGGTTCGTGCATTCGCTTTATAATTTTGATCCAAACATTATATCCAACACATATTTTCTGATATATTTTTTTAACTTTTGTAAAATACTTTAAATTAATTTTTATATTTTAAAAACATGGCAATAATATTTTTATTTTTCATTATCAGAGACAACAACTATTTTTGAAGAAAATAATTTATTGAATTCAAACACAAGAACTCAGAAGTATTTTTTTAAATATGATATTAGGGGAAAACTTGTTGAAGTAATATACATATGTTGTAAGCTTAATGCAAACAAATTCTTTTTACACTATTTTGTTGTAAATTTAATATATTTAGAGCCATTATTATGACATCACGATGAAGTTTTGGATAGTTATTCCTAACTTTGGCAAAACTGCACTACAAAGTGACCTGTCCAATAAAATATTTAATACAATTTTTGTTTGGTGGCAAAATTTTGTGGGTACTGTGGATATTGAATGTTTAAAATGGTAATTGACAACTTGCTTTTGTTTATTTTCCAAATTACAAACATAATGAAAATATTTTTGTCAATTCTTTTGTTTTTTTATTATTATTGTATGTTTTGTGCTGTATTGTGTTTGTTTTATGCCATATTTTAACCAAATAAATTTGGCACTAATTCATAAAGTAGAAAGTGTGGCAAAGGGGCGAAAATGTAGCAAGTTGAAATGACTACCTCTCGATAAAATTTACAAGTAGGATGAACTTGTCTTTAACTTATCGCTCACTTTTGGTTAAAATAAAGTTGTAATAATGAAAAAGTGTTTATCCATCCAATAAAATCTTACCCTTAGCTAACGACAAGTTATTTTAATGACCCTTAAAGTTACAATACATTTAACTCAGTGTTTCAGAGAAATAATGGTTTTCCCCGAATTTCATTGGGCTTGAGGCAGATCTCTTAATATTCGCCAATTGACTTGAAATTTTTCAGATCATATTTTTTTACCTATTGTCACCAGTTCGGGAGATGAGACTAGATAAAATACAAAAATGTTTAATAACGGGCACCCCAATATACACAAGTAACTATATGGTTGATATTGTACAGTAAGAATGATATGTTACCAGCAACATTTTAGTTTGTGTGAGCGCGCGAGTTACGTCAGACTCAACGCCGACTCCAACAAAATTCAATATTAATTGGAACAAATAACAAAAGTTCAATAGCCCAACTTTAGCTGACGCTAAGTTGTGCTAAATAAATACGCAACTACTTTACTTTGCATAAAAGTTGTGCAATTGATAACCAAGCATTACGAAAGAACGTTGTTGATACTTCCGTAAGAATAAGCATTTATTATTTTATAGTAATAAGCATTTTTGATTAATTATAAATAAATTTAACAAAGTAATTTTAAGCAGTATTAATCAAGCTATTAACAATAAAAGTTTAACTAATAAAACTTAAGTTTTGTTTTTTTTATTCCTGAAGGAATATATACACATAACTGGCGCAGTCGGTAGGATCTAGTCCCGAAGGACAAGATAAAGTGCAATTGTGAATAATTATAAATTCATAAGAATTTAAGTAAACAAATAAAATTTTAATTTAAAAAAGGACAGGACAAAGTGCAATAGATTCAGAAGAATCTAAACAAAGAAATAAAAATTAAAATTTAAAAAAAAAAAAAAAAAAAAGAACAATAAATGAACAGTGAACAATACTATTAAATAAAATTTAAAACTATAAACGAACAGTCAAATTTTTAAAATAAAAAATTTAACAGTAATTGAACAGTGAAAAATATTACACAAGAAAACATATATTTCTACAATGGCAACAAATACATCGTCTTCAAACTCAACTGTATCATCCCCAATCCCAATAACCGATGTTTTAAAAGAGGCATCCAGAATAAGGGAATACAGAGGAACAAAGGACTATGACTTATTATCATTCATAAGAGAAGTAGAACTTTTCCTGCCAATTTTTGAAAACACCAACCTGGAAGATTATGTCTTCCAAAGATGTATTGTGAACAAAATACAAGGAGAAGCACTAAATATCATCCGTACTCTAGGAAATAATCAAACGTGGGCAGCAATAAAAAAGGAGCTCATCAACAATTTTGGCATCAGAGAAACTTATCACCACCTCTACCACCAAGCACTAGCCTTAAGAAATCACAATGTAAGTCAATACTACCATAGTCTAAGTAACATTTTAAGTAGAATAAACGAAAAATATACACAAGATCGAGACGAACCAATAGAATTTTCACCAAAGAATAATGAAGCCATGATTTTAAAAACCTTTTGAAGTAATATACCCCCATACATGGCTAGTATTATTTACAGCAGAAATATAACAAATATAAGAACAGCCTTCTATACTCTAGAGGAAACAGGAATTATAAAACAAGACATTAACAACAGATCAAATAGACAAACACAATACAATCAATTCAACTATCTTGGACACAACAAACAATTTAACAATACAGGACAACATTCCAATCCAAAACAATATCGATAACCGACTAACTCCGGACAATATAGACAGACAAATAACTCAGAATTATACCGTAACAGACAACCAGCTGACTCAACTCATATTAAATCAGAACAACGTAGACAAACATATAGACCAACATACAATCCATTTAGACAAAACTTCAACGAAAGACCAGAACCAATGGAAATAGACCACATCCATGAAGGAAATTTTCAGTCACCAGCCCAAAGGCAAACTTACCGCTAGTAGAGCTAACTATAGGTACTACTAAAATAAAATGCTTAATAGATACTGGCTCCTCAACAACTTTAATGAACCAAAACATGTTCCCTCAACATAAAAGAATAAAACTAAACAGACCTTTACTTTTTAAAACACTAAACGGACAATTGGAAGTTAATTACGAAATTCGAACGGAAATACCAAAAAATTTAACGACAGGAACCTTATGTGCTGGAAATTGACAGATTTTAGAAATAAACAATTTGATGGTTTGATAGGGCAAAATATTTTAAGAATTCTAAAAGCTAACATAAATATCGGGGAAGAGTACATTGAAGTTAATAAGAATAGGATAAAATTCTGTAATGCTTGTCCATACGATTACGAAAACATCCACACACTAGAAAGTTCACCAAGTAATAACGTAGTAGATAAACTCTTAAGAGAAGATTTAAACAAAGAAGAGAGTATAAAACTCAAAAACTTATTGGATAAAAATAAAGACCTATTCTTCCAAGAAGGAATGAAATTAAGTCACACTCATGAAATCCAACATGAGATAATTACAAAAACAAATAATCCTGTATATTCCAAAATATACAGATACCCTCAAATGCATGAGGAAGAAATAAATCGACAAATGAAGGAGATGCTCGAACAAAACATTATTAGGGAAAGCAATTCTCCTTACAACTCACCTATTTGGATAGTTCCGAAAAAAAACGGACTATTCAGGGAAGAAAAAGTGGCGGATAGTCATCGACTACCGCAAACTAAATGAAATAACAACTGATGATAAATTCCCCATGCCAAATATCGAAAGTATATTAGATAAACTTGGCAAATCACAATACTTCACAACCCTTGACTTAGCCAAGGGCTTTCATCAAATTAAAATTAAAGATGAAGACATGAAAAAAATGGCATTCTCAACCCCACTAGGTCATTACGAATTCGTTCGAATGCCGTTTGGTTTGAAAAACGCCCCTTCGACATTTCAGCGATTAATGAACTCAGTCTTAAGAAACCTCATCAATAAAATTTGCGTTGTGTACTTAGACGATATATTGATTTTCAGCACAAGTTTGGAAGAACATATAGTAAACATCCAAAAAGTCTTCAATAATCTTAGAGAACACAACTTAAAAATACAGGTGGACAAATGCAAATTCTTTGCTAAAGAAACTGAATATTTAGGACATATATTGACGACAAATGGTATTAAACCGAACCCTATAAAAATAGAAAGTATACAAAAGCTCAAACTTCCTGATACACAAATCCTTGGGGCTACCGGATACTACAGGAAATTTATCAAGGATTATGCTAAAATCGCATGTTGTATGACAAAATATCTTAGAAAAAACACAAAAGTTAATAAAAGTGATCCCCAGTATATCGATGCGTTCCAAAAATTAAAAAGACAACTAACTAACCCACCTATACTCAAATATCCTGACTTCACAAAAAAATTTAAACTGGTAACGGATGCCAGTGACTATGCAATAGGGGCTGTACTCATGCAAGGAGATCACCCTATAAGTTATGCAAGCAGAACACTTAACGATCACGAAAAAAAATATGCAACCGTTGAGAAAGAGCTACTGGCCATCGTTTGGGCAGTCAAGTATTATAGACCGTACACATATGGTAGACCATTCGAATTAGCAACAGATCACCAACCCTTAGTTTGGCTTTATACAAAACACAAAGGGAAAGACATAAATCCCAGGCTTCAGAGATGGCTAATGGAATTAGGAGAATACAACATAGACATGAGCCATATCAAAGGCAAAGAAAACAAAATCGCAGACTTTTTAAGTAGAATAAATTCCGATACAGGTGAAATTCATGCAATAGAAGAAAACGGAACTAACGACAATTCAAGCACTGCCGCTACAATCCATTCACAACAAGAGGAATTAAATGATCACATTCCAATTTTAGACACAGTAGTTAATAGATTCCCAACCCAAATAATTTTAGCTGAACATAAAACAAATGAAATAAACATAGTCAACGGAAAAAGAAAAATTTTTGTAAGTAGGGACGACATTGAAAATGATTTTATGTCTGACATTTTCAGAAGATTTTTGAAAAACGGAACAGTTGGAATTGTCTCTGAATTACCTTATGAAATTTATAATAGGGTCCAACTTAAGCTAATTGACCTCTTTGGTACTAGCATAAAATTCTACAAATGCAGCTATCATGCAAAAGACATACAAAACGAAGACGATGCTTACAAACAGATCGCGAAATACCATAAGCTAGAAACTGGACACGGTGGTATCACAGAAAACTACGAAGGACTGAAAAAGAAAATCTATTTTAAAAATCTTAAAACATTAGTACACAAATATATTAACAACTGTGATATCTGCAACAAGGCGAAATATGACCGCAAATCCATTAAACCCAAATTTCGCACAACAGAAACACCATCGGATGTTAACCAAATTATTCACTTGGACGTTTACACTATCAAAAAACACAGTTTCATGACCTTCATAGACAAATTCTCTAAACATGCTATTGCAATATACCTAGAGGACAGAAATAGTACAACAATAGTCGAAAAATTAAGACAATTTTTATCCACAAGAAGCAAACCCACTAAAATAATTACTGATAATGAATTTAAATCAACAAATGTTAAGGATTTTTTTAGACAGGAAGGAATCGAAGTACACTTCACAAAACCCAACAATCACACAGGAAACTCAGACATAGAAAGGTTACACAGTACACTGTCAGAAAAATTCAGAACACTGGAATCAGAAAATTCTTCCTTATCAACGCAAGAACGAATTTTTAAGTGTATAGAATGGTACAATAGGTCAATCCACTCACTTACTAAAGAAAAACCGATAGACATTATGGAAGGAAAAGTTGAAAAGTATAAAATAGAAGAAAAGATAAGACAAGCAAAGCAACGTATTATAGATAAGAGAAATGAAACCAGAGAAGATTTCCAAAGAACAGATAACGAAGGTTACGTTAGGAACTATAAAGTACTGAGACATAAATATGAACCTAGATATAGAAAACTAAAACTTGACAATATACATCCTTCAAACATTAAACGAAAAAATTAATTTTCAGACCAACTGGATATTGCTCGTTACGCTTCTGACACTAATACCAATGACGATAGCATCCCTGACGATTCAACCCATTAACAACAACAATGGATTTGCAGAAATTAAATTAGACGACGTTAAACTAATTATAAACTACAACAAAATTATCCACATTATTGATATTCAAAACATAAGAAACGTTATTAACTCTTTAGCAAAAGAAATAGAGCAGTTGCAATCGACAAATAACAAAATATTGCTCGAACATGAAGTAGAAAAAATTAAATTAAAAGCACAAACCTTACTTCCTAACAGACAAAAACGAGGTTTAATTAATATGATAGGTTCAGGATTGAAATGGATAGCCGGAACGATGAACGACGATGACAGAGTAGAAATTGAAGAACACCTTAAGATAATAGACGAAAACAACCATAAAGCAATCGAAAATATTAACAGAAACATACATATAAACGATCATTTCAACCGAACTATTAACAAATTGAAATTAACGATTGATGCGGACAGAAAAACTCTATTTACAAGACTAAACTCGATAAGAAAAAACGATGACCAAATGATGGAGCAAATAAATTACGTGGAAATCCTACTTAAATTAAAAATTTTATCAGATAACTTGGAGCATATTCAAAACAACATAGCATCAGCCAAACTCAATGTAATGACCAGTAATATTTTGACCGACAAAGAAATTAACGACTTCAAAATTGACTTTTATGAATTACAATACGTACAGTTAGGAGCAGCAAAATATAAATACGACCATATCATATTTGTCATAAAATTTCCAAGAGACACAGTCACAGTTAAAAGATCTCTGGTAACACCAATAACAGACACCAAATTCACACAATTAAACTTTACCCCACAAGAAATTATATATTATAACGGAACAGCCTATAATTACAAGCAAAATCCTAATCTTAAAGATATCAAGAAATCCAATTTATGTATTTTTAGTAATAAATGTAAAAAAGTAAGAGCATACAAACAAGAAATAACTGAAATAGAATCTGGATTAATACTATTAAAAAATTCGAACAATAGCTTTGTTACTAGCAATTGCGATGAAAGAAAATTTTCAATTAAAGGAAACAGTTTATTTACCTTTCATGATTGTAAATTAAAGATTGACAATGAAACATTTTCAAATTCAAAAAAAATATATAGAGATAATTTCATCATACCTTCTAGCAATCAAATTCAATTCGACACAATCGAACCAACATTCGATGAAATAGTTTTAAGTGAAATGGAAAATGTAAAAGAAATAGAAGAACTAAAATACCATAAAACATTTAGCAAAAACTCCATTGTAATCATATTTATAATAATAGTTGTAATAATTGTAGTATCAACAATGTTTTGCATACACATAGTAATAAAACAAAATTCTTTAAAACAATAAATTCTGGAGAATTTTAACATAAAGGAGGGAGGAGTTACGTCAGACTCAACGCCGACTCCAACAAAATTCAATATTAATTGGAACAAATAACAAAAGTTCAATAGCTCAACTTTAGCTGACGCTAAGTTGTGCTAAATAAATACGCAACTACTTTACTTTGCATAAAAGTTGTGCAATTGATAACCAAGCATTACGAAAGAACGTTGTTGATACTTCCGTAAGAATAAGCATTTATTATTTTATAGTAATAAGCATTTTTGATTAATTATAAATAAATTTAACAAAGTAATTTTAAGCAGTATTAATCAAGCTATTAACAATAAAAGTTTAACTAATAAAACTTAAGTTTTGTTTTTTTTTATTCCTGAAGGAATATATACACATAACTCGCGTGAAAAAACAAAAGAGAATTCCAGATGTTCTTCTTTCAATTGTTCACCCGTCTATGCTCGGACTTAGAGACGGGTCACACAGCCGACTTTGATAATGAAAATATTTTCGACAAATAAAAGTTGAAAAGAGAAAAATACGATGAACTTGACTAAACTCCCCACATTCATTCTAAATCTTCATAAAAGTAGCATTAAGCACGTCAGGGAGATCGTGTGTTACTGATTCAAAAAATTTTTGTGTGGTGAATATTTGATTGGAAAAAAAAATATGCAATATCAGAATCATTAAAATAATTGGCCAATACCTCACAAACACACTACAATTACAAATCTTTTTTTAAAACTTTACATGGTGATCCTGCGGACAAAAGCCTTGTGAAAAACTAAAACCTGAAACTACTGCAACTACTAACCTGAGGCTACTACTACTGCTACTACATGGTAGTCCACTGACATCAAACCAGATCACCCCAACTTTTAAAAGCAACATTACATCTATGTCAGAAGTAATACACGAAATTTTTTCACGCTGGGAAAATAACTAGAAGACAAACACAAATCAACAGAATACATACCTTCACAAACACTAATAGCAGCACCAATACACGCACCTAAAATTCTTAATGATGGCCCAAAAGCCCATCAGCATAGAAGAATACAGGAGATGACAACAAATCAATAAGAAACCAAAGGAAGAAAAATCAAAAGTACAACAGAAGATGCAAGGAGAAAAAAAATCAAAAACATAAAGAAATAGCAGTACTCTACAACAAGTTAAATTTAGCTACTCACAACATAAAAAAGCAAATTAAATTACTAAAAATTACTTAATTAAATTACTTTTTAAATAAATTTTTAAAACTTATGTAAAATTTAATTTTTATATAATTTCAGTTCTCGTTGTACCTTCATAGTGAATTAACATCATAGCGGAGTTTTTTCTTACATAGATACTAAACAAAAAAATATAATAAAAAAATATTCGTAATACATATTATTAACCTAGATAAATAAGCTTTAATTGTTTCGCAAATTTTTTTTACATATGTATATAGTCATAAATAGGGAAAGGATTTTTATGCATTTGAAATCACGTTTTATGTACATACATAAAATATGCATTACAAATTTAAAAATATGTACTCAAAACTAATAAAATACGCATTAATTAAATTTTTTTTCAACATTTCAGAACATTAGAAACTTAAAAAAATCAGATTCATTGCATTTTTAACAAACATTTTGACATTAAAAACTTAAAAAACATAAAAAGCTCATCTTCAATGCTTTTTTAAAAAATATTTTGTCAAATCATGTGAATTACAAAATACGAGTAAACTTCGGTCGAACTTTTATTTACGTACATTAATGATATTTTTTTTAATTGTCAAAGGTAAATCTTTAACGATTTTTTCTGAAAAAATTTTATGTAATAAAAATTAAGTTATTGGTGCTCATTCAAATGCTGCTATTTTGTTTGTGGAATATTCAGTTTCTAAGTTTTCGTTGTTAGAACTATATTGAAACAATTTGTTGCATATAATTTAATTTATTAATATCGCATCTTCAATTAATTCAACTTGAGATGGTAAAGTAACGAAAGCCTCTAATTGGGATACAGTGTGAACAAGAAAGCAATACTTTGTGTGCACAAATATCAATTTAGGCAGAACGCTGTCGGATACTATATTTCTATTCATAAAATTAAAGAAATTTTAAAGTAAAAAAACTTGCCCCCATATGCAAAAAAATAACGTGTGCTTCAAGTGTACGTTAAAACTAGTTTTGTATGAGAATTTTGTTTTAACGTACACTTCAAGCACACGTTATTTGTTGCAAATGGAAAGTTTTTTGACTAAAACTACTTTCATTTTATTAATAGAAATATAGCATTCGACAGTCTTCTGCCACGTCCCCCATCTAGTTACCATAGAATGTTTCCGTATCGTATCACTGTATATTTTTCATTAAAGGCTGAAACACGCAAAGGTGCTTTCAAAAGCACTTTGTATCCACATGAAATTAATGCGGTTTAAAAGGGCTATTATACCATGCTCTTGTTTTTTCTTTTATTTTCAATGGTATTCTTGACTTAAGCCAAGGTATTGAACTTTGAGTCCTACGGTGTTTTTGAATATCGATGCATATCACAAAAAAGGATCGTAAGTTTTTCTCGTTTTCTCCTTTTTTTGTTCTTATACAGTCGTAAAAACTGCAGCTCTTATATACTTTACAACTAGTAAAAACTCAAAATTAGATTTATAAACTAACAAGTAAGAGTACTATATTCGGCTGTGCCGAATCTTATATACCCTTTACCAAAGTGTTGCTTATGTAGTATAGAAATACATACATAGATATGTAGGTATATATTTGTTTTGTGAAAAAATTCATAATTTTTGCTCTAGTGCAATTTTTAGTAAGTGACCTCTCGGTATTTATGGATTGCATATTTTTTTGTATATTAGCAATAAGTTGAATATCTATGCCTTACTTTCTCAACTTCGTGTCATAAAAAAAAATATAAGTTTTCATGAGAGAAAAAAAGAAACGGTTTATCTCTTTATACTTTGGTCTTTGCATAAAAGTTCATATGCAATTATACGATACGAGTTTCCTGCATTAAGAGTAATTTTAATTCTTGATACTTGATGAATAAGTTACTCGTTTGTTGCATTCATAGCTGTATAAACCAATAACGCCGTTATATCAAAACTATCCAATGAAAACAATATTTATTATTTCATTTCACCTGAAATTCGATAAAAACGAAACAAAATTGTCCAATATGTGTTTGCAAATCTAAAAAAAGTCGAATGTTCACTAAAGCTTTGAACTTCAAACTTTTTAACAACCCTATAAAATAATTTTTAGTATTGTACCTCCATACAATATCGTTTTATTCAATAATCCTTTATATTACAAAATTGTTAAGTGTCTCAATTTAAGCATCCCATTGAAAAAAGTATGTAGCGCGGTATTATGTAAACGATTATTCCTAAAGAATTTTTTCTAATTTTTTCAGCACAAAGGAACGGGAAATGAAACGGAACATGTTCTTTAATTAATTTTATAGTTAGGACTGTACTTCAGCGATAAATTTTATTTCCATTTCCATTTACTAAAAATGAATTTAGTTGAGTGCGACTTGCGAAAGAAGCGTGCCGTACTTATAAGCTTTAGCCTATATAAAATATAGCTTTGGCATTTTTTATTTCGGTTTTTTGAGGTTTTTCGGTTTTAAGCATATTTTAATAGAGTTTTTTAGCTTCGGCGTTTTTTTGGTTGGTGCTTTTTAGTTTTGGTGCTTTTTTCTCGTTTTAGCGACTTTTTTTTGGTTTCTGGCCTTTTCTTTAATATGGCGATTTTTTAGTTTTGGTGCTTTTTTTTTGTTTAAGCGTTTTTTTTTTACTTTTTTCCATTTTGGCGATTTTTTCATTTAAGCGATTTTTTCATTTTGACAATTTATTTTAGTGTTTATTTATTTTTTGGCGTTTTATTTTTAAATTGGTGTTTTTTATTTAGTTTTTATGATTTTTTCTCATGTTAGCAATTTTTTTTGGTTTTTTGCGTTTTTTACTTCGATACTTTTTAGTTTTGGTGTATTTTACATATAATGATTTTTTAAAGTTTTTGTCGCTTATTTTATTTTGTCGAATTTTTTTAATCATTTTGGTATTTATTACATTTTAGCGATGTTTTCATTTTGAAGATTTTTTCTAATATGGTGTTTTTTTCGTTTTTGGCATTTTTTTATTTGGTGCCTTTTAAGGTTTGGTGCTTTATTTTCGTGTTAGCGATTTTTTTAAGATTTTTAACTTTTTTTATTCTGGCGATTTTTTTTCATTTTGACGATTTTTTTCATTTTGTCGATTTTTTTAATTTTAGCGATTTGTTTCGTTGTGTCGATTTTTTTTTAATTTGGAGCTTTTCTTAGTTTTGGTGCTATTTTCTCGTTTTAGCCATTTTTAAAGGGTTTTGACTTTTTTTATTTTGTCGATTTGTTTTCATTTTGACGTTTTTTATCATTTTTGCGATTTTTTTTCGTTTTGTCGATTTTTTAATTTGGTAAATTTTTAAGTTTTGGTCCTTTTTTCTTGTTTTAGAGATTTTTAAAGGTTTTCGACGTTTGTTTTTATTTTGTCGATTTTTTTCATTTTACCGATTTTTTTCATTATGGCGACTTTTTTCGATTTGTCAATTTTTCTGGTGTTTTTTTAATTTTGTGCTTTTTTATCGTTTTAGCGATTTTTTTTTTCATTTTGACGATTTTTTTCATTTTGAACTTTCATTTTAGCGACTTTTTCATCTTTGCAATATATTTTATTGCTAGAATTTTTTAATTTGGTGTTTTTTTCGTTTTGTCGATTTTTTTTTATTTGGTGCTTTTATTTAGTTTTAGTGTTTTTTTTCTCGTTTTAGCGATTTTTTAAGGTTTTTTTCTTTGCTGATTTTTTTTAATTTTGGAGATATTTTTCATTTTGCAATTTATTTTAGTGCTAGAATTTTTTTAGTTGACTGCTTTTTTTGTTTAGGCGATTTTTTTGGGTTTTGGCGATTTTTTTCGGTTTGCGACTTTATGACTTTGGGATTTTTTTGTTTTACCGTTTTTGAAAATTTCAAGACTGGCAACCGTCTAGATACAGCAAGTTGTCAAAATTACATAGACTGATAGAACACCCTGTAATTTTAATTTTTATAAATTTTAGTGTTAGTTGTTGTAGTCTGTATAAAAATACATTAATTTTACAAATTTCAAGTATCTATATACATAAATATGTACATACAATTGTATATATGTATATTAAATGAGATTTTAAAATTTTTCGATGCTCCTTTTGGAACACCCTTTAATTTGTAACTTTCATATTCTTGTTGTTGTAGCAACCAAAGCTCTACACACTCTGTCCAAATTTCAGATCCGTAGCTCTTACGGTTCCTGAAAAATAGGCTTTTTCCTAAAAAATAAAAAATTTTTAATTATAAGAAAAAATATTAAAGCTTTCCAACCTGTCTTTTTAACCCTTATTTAAATTTTAATGTTAGCTTTAATAATAATATTTTCAAACTTTGGTTATTTAAATATTATAATTAATTTTCAAGTAATCTGTAAGAATATTATTCTGTAGATGAAATAGGTAAATAAATAAATAAATAAATAAATAAATAAAATAGGCTTTTTCCTAAAAAATAAAAAATTTTTAATTATAAGAAAAAATATTAAAGCTTTCCAACCTGTCTTTTTAATGTTTTTATTTTTTTTAAATTGGAAACACCTATTTTATTCATACTGAAGTATAAAATAGGTTAATTTAATAAAAAAAAGTAATAAAAACTAGTTTTCGGTAGTTATTTTGTATGGTAAAATAGAGTTTGAGTTTTGCAGCTCTGAAACCGTCTGCTCGATTTTGCTGATTTTCAATAGCAAAATTTTTCGGAAAATTTCTGACACACTACTGCTCTGGGATCTTCGGAAAACCAATTTCACGTACAGACAGACGGACTGACGTACTTCGCTTGTTCGTCTTCCCTATGCATAAGGATTCAGAATGTATATACTTTATGTGTCGCTTATTAATATTGTGGAAATTGAAAACGGAATGACAAACCTATATATACCCTTTTACAATTTTTTGATAAAGGGTATAAAGAAGCATGTGCCCTTTAATATTCAAAAAACACAGAGTGCCGAAAAATTCTTTAAACTCCAAAAAAAATCGTGATGTCGAAAATTCCGAAATCCCAGGATCTGATTTTCTAAAATTTTCAAAATCGGTCAAACTAAAAAATCCAAAAATTATAAAATCGCCAAAACGAAAAAAATCACCAAAATGAAAAAACGCTAAAATTAAAAAAAACGCCAAAAATAAAAAAAAATCGCCTAATTAAAAAAAATTTTAAATTTTTTTTTTAAATTTTATTTCCATTTCCATTTACTAAAAATGAATTTAGTTGAGTGCGACTTGCGAAAGAAGCGTGCCGTACTTATAAGCCTTAGCCTATATAAAATATAGCTTTGGCATTTTTTATTTCGGTTTTTTGAGGTTTTTCGGTTTTAAGCATATTTTAATAGAGTTTTTTAGCTTCGGCGTTTTTTTGGTTGGTGCTTTTTAGTTTTGGTGCTTTTTTCTCGTTTTAGCGACTTTTTTTTGGTTTCTGGCCTTTTCTTTAATATGGCGATTTTTTAGTTTTGGTGCTTTTTTTGTTTAAGCGTTTTTTTTGGCTTTTTTTCATTTTGGCGATTTTTTCATTTAAGCGATTTTTTCATTTTGACAATTTATTTTAGTGTTTATTTATTTTTTGGCGTTTTATTTTTAAATTGGTGTTTTTTATTTAGTTTTTATGATTTTTTCTCATGTTAGCATTTTTTTTTGGTTTTTTGCGTTTTTTACTTCGATACTTTTTAGTTTTGGTGTATTTTACATATAATGATTTTTTAAAGTTTTTGGCGCTTATTTTAATTTGTCGAATTTTTTTAATCATTTTGGTATTTATTACATTTTAGCGATTTTTTCATTTTGAAGATTTTTTCTAATATGGTGTTTTTTTTTCGTTTTTGGCATTTATTTTATTTGGTGCCTTTTAAGGTTTGGTGCTTTATTTTCGTGTTAGCGATTTTTTTAAGATTTTTAACTTTTTTTATTTTGGCGATTTTTTTTCATTTTGACGATTTTTTTCATTTTGTCGATTTTTTTAATTTTAGCGATTTGTTTCGTTGTGTCGATTTTTTTTTAATTTGGAGCTTTTCTTAGTTTTGGTGCTATTTTCTCGTTTTAGCCATTTTTAAAGGGTTTTGACTTTTTTATTTTGTCGATTTGTTTTCATTTGGACGTTTTTTTATCATTTTGGCGATTTTTTTTCTTTTTGTCGATTTTTTAATTTGGTAAATTTTTTAAGTTTTGGTCCTTTTTTCTTGTTTTAGAGATTTTTAAAGGTTTTCGACGTTTGTTTTTATTTTGTCGATTTTTTCATTTTACCGATTTTTTTCATTATGGCGACTTTTTTCGATTTGTCAATTTTTCTGGTGTTTTTTTAATTTTGTGCTTTTTTATCGTTTTACCGATTTTTTTTTTTAATTTTGACGATTTTTTTCATTTTGGATTTTCATTTTAGCGACTTTTTCATCTTTGCAATATATTTTATTGCTAGAATTTTTTCATTTGGTGTTTTTTTCGTTTTGTCGATTTTTTTTATTTGGTGCTTTTATTTAGTTTTGGTGTTTTTTTCTCGTTTTAGCGATTTTTTAAGGTTTTTTTCTTTGCCGATTTTTTTTCATCTGGAGATATTTTTCATTTTGCAATTTATTTTAGTGCTAGAATTTTTTTAGTTGACTGCTTTTTTTGTTTAGGCGATTTTTCGGGTTTTTGGCGATTTTTTTCGGTTTGGCGACTTTATGATTTTGGGATTTTTTTGTTTTACCGTTTTTGAAAATTTCAACACTGTCAACCGTCTAGATACAGCAAGTTGTCAAAATTACATAGACTGATAGAACACCCTGTAATTTTAATTTTTATAAATTTTAGTGTTAGTTGTTGTAGTCTGTATAAAAATACATTAATTTTACAAATTTCAAGTATCTATATACATAAATATGTACATACAATTGTATATATGTATATTAAATGAGATTTTAAAATTTTTCGATGCTCCTTTTGGAACACCCTTTAATTTGTAACTTTCATATTCTTGTTGTTGTAGCAACCAAAGCTCTACACACTCTGTCCAAATTTCAGATCCGTAGCTCTTACGGTTCCTGTTATTTGCCTATAATGTTTTATCTGACAATATTGATTGCCTTGAAATTAAAAATTATTTTATTTTGTATTGCCCTCCAAGGGACTTAAGATGTAATCGCATGTTCGAAGAAAATTTTTTTAGATCAAATTATGAAAAAAATGAGCCTATTGCAAGATGCTTACATTTGTGTAACAGTTTTAACCCTTATTTAAATTTTAATGTTAGCTTTAATAATAATATTTTCAAACTTTGGTTATTTAAATATTATAATTAATTTTCAAGTAATCTGTAAGAATATTATTCTGTAGATGAAATAGGTAAATAAATAAATAAATAAATAAATAAATAAAATAGGCTTTTTCCTAAAAAATAAAAAAATTTTAATTATAAGAAAAAATATTAAAGCTTTCCAACCTGTCTTTTTAATGTTTTTATTTTTTTAAAATTGGAAACACCTATTTTATTCATACTGAAGTATAAAATAGGTTAATTTAATAAAAAAAAGTAATAAAAACTAGTTTTCGGTAGTTATTTTGTATGGTAAAATAGAGTTTGAGTTTTGCAGCTCTGAAACCGTCTGCTCGATTTTGCTGATTTTCAATAGCAAAATTTTTCGGAAAATTTCTGACACACTACTGCTCTGGGATCTTCGGAAAACCAATTTCACGTACAGACAGACGGACTGACGTACTTCGCTTGTTCGTCTTCCCTATGCATAAAGATTCAGAATGTATATACTTTATGTGTCGCTTATTAATATTGTCGAAATTGAAAACGGAATGACAAACCTATATATACCCTTTTACAATTTTTTGATAAAGGGTATAAAGAAGCATGTGCCCTTTAATATTCAAAAAACACAGAGTGCCAAAAAATTCTTTAAACTCCAAAAAAAATCGTGATGTCGAAAATTCCGAAATCCCAGGATCTGATTTTCTAAAATTTTCAAAATCGGTCAAACTAAAAAATCCAAAAATTATAAAATCGCCAAAACGAAAAAAATCACCAAAATGAAAAAACGCTAAAATTAAAAAAAACGCCAAAAATAAAAAAAAATCGCCTAAATGAAAAAAAATCACCAAAATCAAAAAAAAAAAAATCGTCAAAATTAAAATAAATCTCCAAAATTAAAAAAGAACGCCAAACATCGAAAAAATCGCCAAAACAAAATAAATCGCCAAAACGAAAAAAAATCGCCAGAAATTAAAAAATCGCCAGAAATTAAAAAATCGCTTATATGAAAAAAAATCGGCAAAATCAAAAAAATCGCCAAAACGAAAAAAAATCGCCAAAATTAAAAAAAACGCCAAAAACCGAAAAAAATCGCCAAAACGAGAAAAAAAGTGTCAAAACAAAAAAAATTCCTACAATGACAAAAATCCGCAAAAATCGCCAAAAAAAAATCTTATATGATTAAAAATTAAAAAAAATGGCCTAAATGAAAAAAATCGCCAAAATCAAAAAAAAAATCGCCAAAACGAAAATAAATCGCCACAATTACAAAAACGCCAGAAACCAAAAAAATGGCCAAAACAAGAAAAAAAGCTTATATGAAAAAAAATCACCAAAAATTAAAAAAATCGCTTAAATGGAAAAAAATCGTCAAAATTAAAAAAATCCGCCAAAGCGAAAAAAATCGCCAAAATTAAAAAAACGCCAAAAACTGAAAAAAATCGCCAAAACGAGAAAAAAGTGTTAAACTAAAAAATTGCCAAAAAGAAATAAAAACTCCAAAAACCGAGAAAATCGCCAAAACAAAAAAAATTGCCTATATGAAAAAAAATCGCCAAAAAATAAAAAAACGCCCAAATGAAAAAAATTGTCAAAATCAAAAAAATTGCCAGAAGGAAAATAAGTCGCCAAAATTAAAAAATAACGCGAAAATCGAAAAAAATCGCCCAAACGAGAAAAAGTGTCAAACTAAAAAAATTGCCACAAAAAAAATTAAATAAATAAACATTTAAGCAGTTTATTATTCGACCTATTGTCATAAAATAAATTTCAAATTAAAATAAATAAATAATAAAAAAATCGCGTAAATGAAAAAAAATCATCAAAATGAATAAAATCGTCAGAACGCAAATATCGCCAAAAATTAAAAAAAATGCCAAAAACCGAAAAAAAATCGCAAAAACCAAAAAAAATTTCCTATGTGAAAAAATAAAATCGCCAAAACTAAAAAAATCAGCAAAATAAAATATATCGCCAAAATTTAAAAAGCACCAAATTAAACATAATGCCAAAAACCTAAAAATTGCACTAAAGAAAAAAGTATGCCTTTTTTCACAAAATTAATATGTACCTACATATCCCTGTGCTTATGTATGTATCTCTATACTACATAAACGCACTTTGGTAAAGGGTATATAAGATTCGGCACAGCCGAATATACACTTTTACTTGTTTTAATTAGCATTCAAAGTTTGTCGAGGACATAATCGTAAGTAACGCTTTATTTTCAGAAAAAAATATTGTTATGGGTTAACATATCTTTGTATGCACAAGTTGACCAAAGATGACAACAATTTGCTAAATGAGCAAAAAATCTTGTGAGACAAAAAGATATCGGAACAAAAACAAAAAAGAAGTTAAGATAATCGTTTAATTTCTGGCTTTCACATCGTTTTCATGAAATTTAGAAAAATTTATATTTTATTTTTATATTATATTTATGTGTTTAAAAGAAAACAATCTAGAAACGGCCGATTTAAAATTTTTTGATTTTCTTGTTGCGTTTTGCTTTCATAAAACTTTTAAAAAGTGAAAAGAATACGAGTATTTTTGATCAAAAGTGAAAACCAAAACATCTAAAAACTACAATCTTTTTATTATTTAGCTGGTGAGGCCTATATTGTCTTACGTCAATAAAAACTCAATTTTTATTACATATTTTCCCGGCGCTTCGTGAATTTTATGTTTACTTCTTCAGGGGATTTTGTCTGTTTTATTAAAATTTAAAAAAATTAACATCAAAAGCGTATATAAAATTATTTACATAATAAGATAAACTTACTAACAATCGAGTTGTGTTGTTATTAAAACATCAAAAAATAGAAAATATACAAGTTTACTTGAACTAAAAAAATTATAATATTAAGAAAGATGGTTTTAGCTATTCTTTATTATCACACTGTAAATGGCGCTTAAGTTGTCAGTATCTTCTTTTTTGTTCATTGTTTTCGTTATTTTCTGTTGTATTCTTAAACTTTCTGTTGTGTAACGTTTTCTTGTATTGTTTTCTACATTTAGAATTTTAATATTGTCAAAATCAGTTGCATGATTATTTTCCATTATATGTTAAGATAATGCCGTGCTTTCTTTGTTTTTATTTATGTCTGCTTTATGTTCTTTCATTCTAAATGCTAAATTGCTTTTAGTTGTGCCAATATGGATAAGATCACAGCTGGTTGCATATTCCTTTTACATGGTATTTCATACATGACATTATTTTGTTATAGTTTGTGTTGTATATAAATTGT
The DNA here is from genome assembly GCA_905220375.1 of Tachina fera. Classification (NCBI taxonomy): domain Eukaryota; kingdom Metazoa; phylum Arthropoda; class Insecta; order Diptera; family Tachinidae; genus Tachina; species Tachina fera. The sequence goes on from LR999963.1 coordinate 110,848,551, forward strand.
TACTTTACTATTTAATACTATAATTTATATAGTAGAAGTATGCAATGCTTTTAATTTAACATTTGTAATGAAAATTTATTCAAATTTTTTCTTTATTCTTTTAATAAAACTTGTGTAAGAAACCTACAAAATTATTCTTTGTGTCCGCCATATTTTATAGGTTATGGGCCCAGGACCCATAAATAAATATATAAAAATAAAATTAGTTATTCGGGATTTAAAATAGAACCATTGTGTAAGGATAACTTTGACATGGAAAATTCAAGTAGAGGCACTGCTTATAAAGAATGATGGATGGAAATTTGTAAGTGGAAATTTTGAAAAGCCAAAAACACCTCCAGAAAGTGTCAGCTCGTGGGAGTCTGAAGATGCAACAGCAAGAGCCGATTTAATATTGTTGATGTCACCAAATGAATTAAAGCAAATTAAAATTTGCAACACATCCAAAGAAGTATGGGACAAACTACATAGTATTTACCAATCAAAAGGACCTGCAAGGAAGGCGATGCTACTAAAAAATTTAATTTTATTAAAAATGAAGAACACTGATGACATAAGAGACCACATAAGGAAATGTTTTGACATTGTGGATAAAATAAATGAAATGGAATTAGAAATAATTGATGATTTGTTAACAATTTTACTTTTGTATAGGATTTCCGAGGAGTATGAAGCATTCAGAATTGCAATCGAAACTCAAGAAAGACTACCGGAAATATTAAAAATTAAACTTTTGGAAGAATACGAAGACCGAAAAAGAAATCTTCGTGAGGAATTATCAGATGCAATGATTGCCAAGAAAAAACATAACAAGTTTTTCAAGCCAAGCGAAACTCAGGGTGAGTGATTTAAGTTTTCCTGTAATAATTGCGGAAAAATAGGACACAAAGCAAAAGATTGTTGGTCCAAAAATAAAAATCAACACAAATATGTAAATAAAAACCAAGAAACAACCAGAAATGCAAAAGTTGCACTTCAAGTGAATGGAGAACGTGATTCCTGGTGTCTTGATTCTGGAGCTTCATCCCACATGTGTTCCGACAAAATGAAGTTTCATACATTAGATCATTCATGTGCCAATGTGCTACATTTGGCGAATAATGAGTCAACTAGAATTGAAGGTAATGGAGTTGTGAAAATCAAAACTAAAACAGGTTTCATTTCTAAACTAGAAAATACTCTTTACGTTCCGGACTTAAGATCAAATCTATTGTCAGTAGCAAAACTAACTGATCATGGCTTTGAAGTAAAATTTAATAAGAAAGAAGCTGTTGTAATAAATCCTAAAACTGGTCAGAAGTTACTTATTGCAAAACGAAATAAATATTTATATTACGTCAAAGAAATAATTCAAAAATGTAATACAGCAGAAACATCAGGTATACAAGAATGGCATGAACGTTATGGTCACTTAAATGAAAGCGACTTAAAAGATTTACTACGAAAGCAAAAGGTAAATGGTTTAAATTTTAATATCAATGAAAAACTGAAAGTTTGTGAAGTGTGTATAAAAGGCAAGCAAACACAAAAGCCTTTTAACAAATCAGATTCAAAGTCGTCAGAATTATTAGAACTTATCCATACCGACGTTTTCGGTCCTATAAGAGTGCATTCAATTGGTGGTTCTAGATACTTTTTAACTTTTATAGATGAAAAATCAAGGTGGTGTGAAGTCTATTTTCTAAAGAAAAAGAGTGAAGTATTTGAAAAATTTAAAGAATTCAAAAGAATTTTTTTTTTGTTAATACATTTATTTATTTATTGTATCTTCAATTATGAACTAACAATAAGTATTCAAATCTTAAATCTAAAATGAAAGTATTATGCCCGACCACTGTTGGACATAAACTTAGTGATAGTTATAAGTAATACATAAGTAGTGATAAAAAATATTTTCAAGCAATCCCATCTGGAGTGTTGAGTATAAGAGCCCTTGTGTCCTTTTTTTTCAAGCGAATGTGGCCAGTAAAATTCTAGATGTTACGAGCAAGCTGATTAGCATGTGACTCGAGTTTTGTTAAATATTTGCCTGCGTATTTTGCTATTTCATCAATCACTAGTGGCATATTCAAATCACGATGTATATTTGAGTTTTTGATGTACCATGGAGCCGATGTTATCAAAAAGTATGGTTGAAAATAAATCAAATCAGAAAATCATAACAATTCAATCAGACAACGGAACTGAGTACACAAATAACGAATTTAAAAATTATTTAAAAAGAGAAGGTATAAAACACGAATTTACTACGGAATACACACCGCAACAAAATGGTGTAGCCGAGCGGAAAAACCGCACCCTTGTAGAAATGGCGCGCTGTATGATGATTTAATCTGGTTTAAGTCCAAGATTTTGGGCAGAAGCAGTTCTAACTGCAAATCATATACGAAATAGATGTCCTTCAAGAAGCATCGATTGCGAAACCCCTTTTAAAATATGGATTGGAAGAAATCCAAGCGTAAACTATTTAAAGAAGTTTGGTACTCTAGCTTATACACTCATAAAACCTAATAAACAAGGCAAGTTTGAACCAAAAGCGAAAAAATGTATATCAAAAACTAAAAAATCCAAAAATTATAAAATCGCCAAAAATTTAATAAAATCGCCAAAACGAAAAAAATCACCAAAATAAAAAAACGCTAAAAAATAAAAAAAACTCCAAAAACCGAAAAAAATCGTTAAAACGAGAAAATCGTGTCAAAACTAAAAATAAATTTCCACAATGACAAAAAAACGCTATAAACCGCAAAAATCGCCAAAACAAAAAATAAATGCTTATATACAAAATCGCCAAAATATACAAAATCGCCAAAAATAAAAAAATCGCCTAAATGAAAAAAAATCGCCAAAATCAAAAAAAAATTGCCAAAACGAAAATAAATCGCCAAAATTAAAAAAAACGTCAAAAACCAAAAAAAATGGCCAAAACAAAAAAAAATCCGCCAAAACGAAAAAAAATTGCCAAAATTAAAAAAACGGCAAGAACCGAAAAAAATCGCCAAAACGAGAAAAAATTGTCAAAACTAAAAAAATTGCCAAAAAGAAATAAAAACGCCAAAAACCGAAAAAATCGCCTAAATGCAAAAAATTGTCAAAATCAAAAAAATTGGCAGAAGGAAAAAAGTCGCCACAATTAAAAAAACGCCAAAACGAGAAAAAGTGTCAAAACTTAAAAAATTGCCACAAAAAAATAAAAAATAAAATATATAAATAATAAAAAAATCGCCTAAATGAAAAAAATCAATAAAATCGCCAGAACGAAAAAATCGCCAAAATTAAAAAAAAAACGCCAAAAACCGAAAAAAATCGCCAAAACCAAAAAAAATTTCCTATATGAAAAACAAATCGCCAAAACTAAAAAAATCAGCAAAATAAAATATATATATATATTTATATATATATATATATATATATAAAAATTGCACTAGAGACAAAAGTATGCATTTTTTCAAAAAATTAATATGTACCTACATATCTCTGTGCTTATGTATGTATTTCTATACTACATAAACGCACTTTGGTAAAGGGTATATAGGATTCGGCACAGCCGAATATAGCACTCTTACTTGTTTATAGTGCTTTCATACTGACATGGTTTCAATAAAAGTTAGTTTTAACATTAAAACCAACTGTTAAAACATGGTTATACCATACAAATTGTTTTTGTTAAAACCATTTTAGAATTGGGTTTATGAAATGCAACCTTGTTTTCGCTGGGCTAAATTCAGTGCTGCCAAGTTAAAATGACCGGAAACAGCTGATAATGTTTATGCCAGTGTATAACAACAGGTGTCGCGTCAAAGATTATCAACTTAAAAATGGATGCAGCAGCAAATAGTTTTTTTGGAAGAAAAAAAAACGAAAATATTTTCATTGACCTCTGAGAAGTGAAAATAGACGATATGACTAACATCAATTTGCCGATAAAAAGTTTAATTTCGTAATGTGTTGTAAATTTTTAATATACGATAATTTGATTTCCAAGACTTCTTCACTTTGTATAAGTAGTTCCATAATTTTAAAATATTTATTTGCAAAATATAAAATAACTTCAATTTTACAACGTATTGTAAAATGTTTAAATTTTCCCTACAATCAAAAAGAGTTGTTGTACAGTTTGTAAAATAAGTGTTATAAATAGCAAAAAACAAAACACGCTAACAAACATACGCATTTCTGCAGGAGATTTATTTTATTTTTGAGAGAAGTTATAAGACAGTCTGTGAGCTTAAACCTGAAATTAACAAACTTGCAGTGTGAATGCAAAATCAGCTGTTTGTGGTTTTAACGTTAAAACCAGGTTTTAACCTGCAGTGTGAAAACACTATAATGTAGAAATGTTTTTGGAATTTTGTTTCGGTTTTTGACGGTTGACTCATTTTTAGTTCTTTTTAGTTTTCGCGTTATTTTCGTTTGGCGTTTTTTTTTTGTTTTTCTACAATACATATTTTTAATTCTACCGATTTTTTTTGTTTTTGTGTTTTTTTTACCCAGCTTTTTTTTGGTTTTCATCAATTTTTAATTTTTTGGCGACCTTTTTACTTTTTTGTGTTTTTGTTTTGCATTTAAGCGATTTATTTTATTTATGGTTAAAGTTTTCATATAAGCGATTTTTTCAATTTGGCGATTTTTCTTTTCGACATTTTTTATTTTTGAGATTTTTTAGTTTTTTCTAAGAAAGAGCAAGCTGGTAAAAACATTAACTGATAGAATACCCTTTAATTTTTTTATTTTTTAAATTTCAGTCTGAATTGTTGTCGTCTGCTTACCACTTTGAAATTTTAAATTTTATATATATAATTGTCTGTATTTTGCATTAGAATTTCAACATGTTTTGCTGCTCTCTTTAGAAAATCCTTTAACTTTTTACCTTTGGTGGTCAGTACCCTAAAAATATTAATAAAATAAAATGAAATTCATGTTAATTGAACTCGAAATAATTTTGATTCAAAGTGGCTTTTCGTATTATCTTAGTACCAAATTAGTACAGACAGACGGACAGAAGGGCATCGCTTGTTCGTCTTACCAATACATAAGGATCCAGAATATATATACTTTATGTGTCGCTTATTAATATTGTGGAAATTACAAACGGAATGACAAACCTATATATACCCTTTTACAATTTTTTGGTAAAGGGTTTAAATAATGTATTAAAAATATACATTTATGATGAAATTTGCAAAAATATATATTTATTATAAAATATGCAAAAATGCATTAACAAATCGATGCCATCTGACGACTATTTTCATCAAGGGTATACAATATACAACTAAGAATTTTCAAAACGAAAAGAAGTATGAGCATTTTAAAGAAATTCATTCCCTACTATTTTATACTATAACTAACTATATGTCGGCTTTCCTCAGCCTATACAATAATATTGGCACTTCTCTACTTGTTGTTAGTAGCAATTGAGCACTATTGAGAACTCTTTACAATTTAAGTGCAATACAATACAAAGAAATTGTAAGCTTTTTGTTGTCGGGTTGACGTAAATGTGAGGAATATTTATAGAATAATGCGGAATTTTTAGTTTTAAAAACTATTTGAGTTTGAATGTATGTTTTTTACATTACAGTTTAAAAGTAATTTCGTATTACTTGGAACGTTTAGGTCGTTTTTGACACCTATGATCAAATCCATGGGTTTGATCATTAGTTTGTGTGAAAAACAACCAACTGAATGAGTTCGAACCAAGTCAAATTTTACAGGATAGAAAGCCAACACACTCAAAGGTCTTACTCAAACTTGTAGAAAACAGCTTGTATATAATTTAAAAATTTTTCAGTAGACCAAAAATACTGTTTAATACAAGCAAAGTTTGCTCAGCCAAATAAAAAAACATTATAATACAACGCAATGAATTGAATTTGGTTAGGATTATGTATGCATTTATTTTAATATTTTGACATTTTAATCATTATTATGTTTGTAGTAGTCTTGAAGAAATCGATACAAAAAAAAAGACAATGCGTGCAAAACGTTACAATCGTAATAAAGGCCACTTGTTTTTGATTAATCGCAAATTAAAAAAATAGTTTATAGATAAATTTAGCAAAATAATAATATTTTTTAACTTATTTTAATAAAATTGCATCAAAAAATATTCGTAAGTCAAATTAAACGCTGATGTCAAGTCATCAGATATGTAATCTCGTTTTGGTTAAGATTATAGGAAAAAATTAACATTGAAAACACAAACAAATTTTCATATTTAGTTATTAAAATACTATTTATTAAAAAATAAAAAAAATTAAAAAATCCCGGAATTTATTAAATAGCGAATCCTGGAACTTTAAAAAATCGATCCCAATTGACATCACTAGTACATACATAGACTTGCGTAATTTTATAAAAAAAACTTTTGCAAAAAACACGCATTTCTGCAGGAGATTTATTTTATTTTTGAAAGAAGTTATAAGACAGTCTGTGAGCTTAAACCTGAAATTAACAAACTTGCAGTGTGAATCCAAAATCAGCTGTTTGTGGTTTTAACGTTAAAACCAGGTTTTAGCCTGCAGTGTGAAAACACTATAATGTAGAAATTTTTTTGGTTTTTGGAGTTTTGTTTCGGTTTTTGGCGGTTGACTCTTTTTTAGTTCTTTTAAGTTCTTGCGTTATTTCCGTTTGGCGTTTTTTTTCTTGTTTTTCTAAAATACATATTTTTTATTCTACCGATTTTTTTTTTGTTTTGGTGTTTTTTTTATCTGGCATTTTTTTTTTTGGTTTTATCAATTTTTAATTTTTTAACTTTTCTGTTTTTTTTGCATAGTTTTCATATAAGCGATTTTTCATATAAGCGATTTTTTCAATTTGGCGATTTTTCTTTTCGACATTTTTTAATTTTGAGATTTTTTAGTTTTTTCTAAGAAACAGCAAGCTGGCAAAAAACATTAACTGATAGAATACCCTTTAATTTTAATTTTTTTATTTTTTAAATTTGAGTCTGAATTGTTGTCGTCTGCTTACCACTTTGAAAATTTCAATTGTCTATATATAATTGTCTGTATTTTGCATTAGAATTTCAACATGTTTTGTTGCTCTCTTTAGAAAATCCTTTAACTTTTCACCTTTGGTGTACGGTACCATAAAATTAATTAATAAAATAAAATGAAATTCATGTTAATTCAACTCGAAATAATTTTGATTCAAAGTGGCTTTTCGTATTATTTTAGTACTAAATTAGCTTTGTTTCAACTAGAAATAACTTTGTTTCAGCATGATTCTTCATTTTGAATTAACAGAAGTGAAATGTTAAATCAATATGAAGTAAAGTTATTTCAAACCGAACATTTGTCCTTGAAGATTACTGTAAATCATGTTGAACTAATATGTAACACATAAAAAGCAAGGTCATTGCCGAAAAATTTTAAATTAACCTTGTTTACGTAGGTTTTTAATATGAAGTTTTTCTGTATATAAATTTTATTGTAACAATTTTAAAAATTATTGCGTAATTATATTGTGATTTTGCGGGTTCTTTTAAGAAAATAAAAAATATTTATTAATTTTAATTATTATTTTTCGAACTTAATTTTTTCTATATTTATGATTTGAACGGGCTAAAGTTCGTATCGCTTTTTAAGCCAAATTACATGTGATAATTATTAATGAACAAATAACATCAAAGTTAGTTGCAAATATTCCGACAACACATAGTTGAACGGAAGAGCCAACCGTTTTCGAAGGCCACTAAACCTTCATCATCAGCGTTCTTCTGTGTTGGTCCACTGTGTGTGATATCAGTTGATGTAAATTTCTGCTTTATATACGAAACTTTCTTGCAAATGGAATACGTGAATGGTTTTGATTCCATCTCTAATTTACAACAGACTTACCATTGTTGTTTATTATTTACTAATTATGCACATGTTAGTTAATTTGCTTATTTTTGTTCTACTTAAGACAAACTTTTTTGGTTTGGTACTATTAAGTATATTTTATTTAATTTTTGCTACAGGCCCATGGCTATTAATATTAGTTATTGACAGTTCAACCAGTAAACGCGTACTCCGCTACTTTTGCTCAAATGAGCCAACCAGTTACTTCAGGTGTATCGTATGCCGATGCTGCTAAGGCTTCTATTCCCACACAAAATGTTTCACCGCCAAATAATTCAACGAATGCCAACTCAAACTTTAAGTTTAGTCGCCCTGAAGCTACTATTAAGAATCTGGTGCTACCTATAAGCAACTTTACAACAAATATGACTAGCATGATGCAAGAAATGCTGCAGAAATGCAGAAAACACTGCTTCAAGCATTAGTTTACATACCAGGAACATGTAAAAATATGTTTCGGGAACGCAAACGACATTCGCCAAATTAAAAATGATGTTGAGCACTTCCTCATGGAAAAATATATATAATGTTGGTCTCTGAAACTCATTTGACTTCAAAAAGATTACTTAAAATAAATGGTTACACCCTATATAATAAATAAATATTAAGTTAAGAACACCAGGTGATATTGCATCTAACACTTAAAATCTCAACGAAAATATTAAACAGGCTGCTGAACATGCCACTACTTCCCATCCGCAGACTGGATTTAATAGAATTTATTCTACAGACATTGAACGTCTTTTAATTTAAAAAAGGACAACTAGAAGGGAATGGCAACAGCACAGATCACCCCAACACAAAATCAGGTTTAAAGAGTGCACTTAATGACTCCGAGAGCTGCTTGCATATGAAAAAACTTCATCTCTTCAAAATTATCTGGAAAATCTCGATGTCACACCAGCATCTAATTACTCTGTGTGGCGCGCTGCGAAACGAATTAAAATACCCGTTGAGTTTAAACCACCTCTGCGCACTTCTACTGGAGGTTGGGCCAGGAGTGATACTGAAAGAGGTCACTTGTTTGCAATTCATTTAAAATCTAGGCGCACGGTAGTACGCCATAAAAATAAAATAATTAAATTTGCGCTAGAGGACTGAAATTTGATACGCCAGTAGGTCAAGATGAAAAATCAACTAGAAAAATCTAAAAAGCCAAATGTTTAAACCAGGAGTGGCAGGGACCACGAATACTGTACTAAAGCTTTTACCTGAAACTTTAACTTAAAACAAAATCTTGAGTTTTAAAAAGTGGGGGAGAGTGGGGGTAACAACCATAATATTTAAAGCTAGAATTTGAACTAGAGAGTTTAAATTCAATACCCCTTAAGTTAAGGGGTGAGTTGCGTACAGGAAAAATCAGAAAGCACTGGTTGTTACATTAGGGAAGTAAGGCAATGTTTATAAAAACTTAGATCAATTTTATACGGCAGTGAACTGAAATTTTGAAAAAAAAAATTGACTTAAGTAAGTTACTTTTGCACTTGGCAATATTTTTACCTTTCTAAAAAAGAAGAGAATAATGCATACTTCTTTATTTCTTTATATTGGGAAAAATATTGTCAAGTTAGCATATTATCTAGAAATTATATGACACTCTTACGGTTACAAATTTTTATAATGCATAGCATATTACAGTGATAGATATTGTGCCAAACAAGAACTTGGTTTTTTACCTCACTACTTTTAATGGCCGAAATTTTGAAGAGGAACTTGGCCTTTTTTCACATTTATTTTTTTGTGAGGATCCATATTTACCCCAAATATATATACTCTTGTTGTTGATTTGCTGTGTGTAGTTGCTCCACCCGTTCGATCAATAAAATTTAAGACGCGTGATGCTCAAAAAGTAATTGCTGAATTCAACCCGAAGAAAGCTCCAGTTATTGATGGAATTAGTAACAATATGCTGATAAATTTGCCTCATATTGCAATTAGAATCCTGTTATTTATTTTTAACGCCATTTTATGACTGGAGTATTATCCACACAGCTGGAAGCTTTCGAAGGTCAAAATGATTCCAAAGCCAGGCAAAGACCTTACAAAGGCTGAGTCATACAGGCCAATAAGTCAGCTATTAAAAATGTCAAAACTTTTCGAAAAACTGCTCATGACAAAATTATCCCCTATTCTAAGAGGTAGTGGATGCATCACAGATGCATCATCAATTTGGTTTTAGAAGTCAGCATAGCACCACTCAACAAACTCATAGTTTTGTTCAATTTATAAGAAGAACATTTGAAAAAAAAATATTGTTGTGGAATTGTTACCAATAAATTTTCTGAATCTATTAGAAACCTTCATAACTACCCGAAAGTTTACGGTTGTGGAAGGAAAATTCATGAGTGTGCTTAAATTTATATCATCCGATGTGCTAGTTTTGTATTTGATTTTTACTTGTGATATGCCTTTGAGCAGCAATATCCATACATCTACCTTTGCCGATGATACAACCTGCCTTAATATGAACAAGAACCATCACGACACTTCCCGATATCTACAAGAACGTATTACACAATTGAAAATCTGGTTGAACTTATGGAGAATTAAAGTAAATGAACAAAAGTGTGTCCATATAACGTTTACCTTAAGAAGAGATACTTTTTCCCCCATTCGAATGAACAATTAAAATATTCCTCAACATTTGCAAGTGAAATACCTTGGTATACACCTAGATCGAAGGCTTACATGGAAACATCATATTGACTTTAAGCTCACTCAGATGAAACTTAAGTTATTGCAAATACATTGCTTGATTAGCAGAAATTCAACATTTGGCCTTGACTGTAAACTTTTAATATACAAGTCACTTATTAAGCCAATCTGGTGTTACGGTATCCAGTTATGGGGCACTGCTTTAGCTTGCAATGTACAGAGAATTCAACGAAGACAAAACAAAATTTTAAGGTTAATAACATCTGCACCATGGTACAATAAGAATTCAAATTTGAATCGTGATTTCCAAATGCCACTAGTGACTGGAAAATTTACAAGATACGCAGGCAAATACTTAACAAAACTCGAGTCACATCCTAATCCACTAGCTCGTAATATTTTGAACTTTACTGGAAACACTAGGGCTCTTTTACTCAACACTCTAGATGGGACTGCTTGGAAATACATTTATTTTTCCTTTTTGATTATCACTGTATTATATATAACTATCACTAAGTTTATGTCCGACACTGGTCGGGCTTAATAATTATATTTTAGCTTTAAGATTTGAATACTTATTATTCTTTCATATTTGAAGATACAATAAACAAATATATATATATATATATATATAAATATATAAATATATATATATATATATATATATATAAATATATATATATATATATATATATATATATATATAAATATATATATATATATATATATATATATATATATATATATATATATAAATATATATATATATATATATATATATATATATATATATATATATATATATGTATTAAAAAAAAATGATGACCCTGAAACCACATCTTTCATAACAGGTATTAGCTTTAATCTCATAAGACGTTTCAAAATAATACTGGCCGTCATTAATAGCAAAAAGTTATTTAATTAGGACAAGTTTGAAAAATGTACAAAAGACACTCTGATTCTACTAAATGAATTATATCCATGGAAATCAATAGCTTCAACCGTACATAAAGTGCTAGCGCATACAAAAGAAATAATAGAACACAACATTCAAGAAACACGGGAAGCTATAAATAGAGATGTTAAGCAATATAGACTTTTTAATACACGTAAATGCTCTAGAGTTGCCCAAAATAGTGATTTATTGCATCATTTGCTATTGTCTTCAGGTCCAATCCTTCAAGGCATAAGAATGAAATGTTTGCCAAAAATAAATATTGAAATCGAGAAGAATGATCCCAAAGCAGAGGAAATAAATAGCTTGCTTGATGTCTCAGATTATTTTAAAGCAAATTCTTGAAGTAAAACCCATATATAAATTAAAAACAACATATGTTTGTATCCATGCACTTAGATACGAGTAATGAAAAACATGAAACTGAACATATTAAATCTATTTTTAATACAATTATCAGAATCACAACGAGAAATTTAGTTGTAAGTTTTCATACTCATACACACATGTGTACATTGTACATATATCTCTTGATACAAAAGTATTTATATTCATACAAACAAATATCTGATATCATGGCAAAAAAGCCTTTGATATTTTCTATCAAATTATATTCAAAACTTAGGCAATTTATATGCGTTTAAATAGGAGCTACATAAAACATTTTCGTAATTTAATGTTTAATTAACTACTAATTTTTTTTAATAAATAAATAACTCAATCTATTTGTCCTTGTAGGTATTTAAATAAACTATTGGTGTGTATAAATTCTTATATTTTATTGTATTTAAGTAAATAAAGTATTTAATAACAGCTTCAAGAGTTCATAAAAAATATAGGTTTGTTTGAGTATCAGATAAATTACGTAAATTGTTACCTAAGGTGTTATATTTGTGTATACATTTTAAGACTGTATAATGGCAAAAGAATACATATTATATACCGTTGAATAGACAATTATATCTAGTATTGTAATAACATAAAAAATTGAGAAACATTTGCAGTAAAGAAAATAAGATCAATAATTTAAACAAAAATAAAAGATGTAGAAAATTAAAGATTTTAATCAAAATTGGATTTTGAAAACTTCAAAAAGAATTGAAGGTGGGAGAATAATTTTTTTTCAATTTGCAAAACCAAATTTATACTATTGATAAAAATTAAAATGATTCCCAATGATGAAATGAAATGATTGCCAATCTTATTGGGAAAAATTGTAATAGAAAAATTTTAGCATTTTTAGACAATTTCCTCTTCTGCCTACATTTATGTGTAGGATATCAAGAGTTTCTTACAAGTAACTTATAACAATTTATTTATAATAAAAAACCAAACATTTTACAAAAACGACCGTGCATTTTTTTTTGCCACATCCGAAGATCGGAATTTAAAAAAACAAATTGCTAGTTTTCGACCAATGGTGCATGTAGGGCGCACCAACAAAAATCTCCGAAATTTATTTCACAGCCTTTCTCAAGGTCTCCTTTCTCAGAAACAATCAAATTTTTTATCAAATACTTAATAATTTTTAAAAATATTCCAAAAAAATTAAGAATACTTTTCTTACAAAATTTTCTCATAATTTTTAAAAATCCAAATTGCAAAATTATTCCTTGCTACAATTTTTGAGATATCAAAAAATTTTTATTTCATATAATTAATAATGAAGTTTTCTTTCAAAAACAATAAAACAAATTGATTTTTGCCAAGTAATAAAAAAGTTATGTACTATCGGTTAAAAAAAGTCAGGGCCAAAACTTAAAAAATACATTTTTCAAGTCAAATAACTTGGAAACTGAAAGAGATAAAATGGTACTCTAAGCATGTTTTATTTTTATTTCTTAACGTAGATTTTCTGAAAAAATTATTGAAATAGGTCCCTATTTACAAAAGTTACAAGCTCCGAAAGAATTTCGATACCCACATTTTTCCACTTTGAGGCTCTTGGGAGCTACCCTGTCTTACAACAGGGTGCCTCAAAATATGCTTTCTAAGAATCTGAACAAATCTACTTTTCAAAACAGTTGGTTTCATCGAAAGCGGTTGACTAGTTCAAAAGTTGCGGACTTTTTACCACTTTGTTTTTAATTCACGAAACGCACAGTTCGTTTCCAAAATGGATGAAATCTAGGCGCACGGCAGTGCGCCAGGGCAAGTTCCGGCGAATGCATGCAGTGTGTATATTTACATGAAGCCATTCGAGCTGTTTTCACCCCCCCTCATAACTTTGTTCCCCACAATCATAAAATTATAAAATTTAAATCATAATTATAATAAACTTTGTAACCTCATATGCGTAGTTTGAAAGTTTTGCAATGAAAGGTTCCGGAGATATGGTGGTGCAAAAAGAGCATATTTTAAAACATACTCACTGACCACTGACACACGCATCAAATTGATGACGCACTTCCGCTATAGCTAGAAAGCTGAAATTTGTTACACGAGTAGATCTAGGTGAGCAATGAACTAGAAAAATCTGAAAACCTCAAAATTTTAACCAGGGGGCGGGGTTACGCTCATAAAAATTAATATTTGCTCTAGTAAGCTGAAATTCGATACACAAGTAGAACTAACTGAGTACTCATCTAAGAAAAATCGCCCATTGGGCTCAGAATTTAAAAAACATTTATAAGGGGTTCAACTTAAGCGATTTTATTGAAATTAGGCACACATGTTGCAATAATACAAGGCTCTAAATTTTTATTAAAAAAGTGGGCGTTAACACGACCATACAATTTAAGCCTCTTATTTCATGTGTTTCGGGTCATCACATTCAAATGTTAAATTTATGTATTAACTATTATCGGTTTCCGACGAAACTAAACAGGAAAGATAACTACTACAAAAAAAATTTGGGTTAAAAAAAGTAAGCGGGAACACACCCATAAGAATAAAAATTAAAATTTGATCTAGTGATCTGAAATTTGATAAACGAGCAAACTACTAGAAAAATCTTACAAACCCAAAAATTTTACCTAGGAGAGCGGGGCTACACCAATAAGGGTGCGAATTTAAAAAACAAATCTAATGCGTTAAACTCAATCAATTTTTTTGACATTTGGCACACATGTTGCAATAATACAAGGCTATAAATTTTCGTTGAAAAAGTGGGCGTTAACACGCCCATACAAATTAAGCCTCCTATTTCATTACTTCGGGTCAGCACATTTAAATATACTAGATATTTATATATTTATTACCATCCGTTTTCAACGAAACTCGACAGGAAAGATAACTAATGGTTACAGCAGGTATAGTGATCGAAAAAGTGGGGGGTATTACGTCCATAAGAAAAAATATATAAAATAAACGCTTGTAAGCTGAAATTTGATAAACAAGTATTTCTAGATTAGCAACTAACTATAAAAATCTGAAAACCCGGAAATTTTGACCAGACGGCTAACTATTCCAATAAAGCTCACAATTAAAAGAGCAAATTTAAAATGTTTATCTCAAGCGATATTAGTGAAATTTGGCACAAATGTTGGAATAATGCAAAGTTATAAAATTTCGTTGAAAAAAGTGGATGTTAACACGCCCATACAATTTAAACATCATATTTCATGTAATTCAGATAAGCAGATTTAAATATACTATTTATATAAATATTAATATCCGCTTCCAACGAAACTTGACACGTATGATTGGCACTGACAAAAAAAATATTTAAAAAAAATGGGCGGGAGTTCGCCCATAAAAGGTAAATAATTAAATTTGTGCTAGAGAGCTGAAATTGGATACGCAGGAGTGGCAGGGGCGACGATAGTTTTGTACTAAATCTTTAACTAAAAGCTATCATCTTAAAAAGGGTACGATGAGTTTGCACTAGAGAGCTTAAATTCAATACACAAATAAATCTAAATTAAAGATCACCAAGAAAGATTTAAAATCCTGGAAGTGTCAATTGGGTGGCATGGACACGCAAATTATCTAGAAATTATATAACACCCTTAAGATTACAAATTTGTATAATGCATACCATATTGCAGTGATAGGTATTGTACCAAACACGAACTTGGTCAAAATTTTTATCTCACTACTTTTGGTGGCCGAAATTTTGGAAAGTAACTTGGCCTTTTTTTACATTTATGTTTTTTGTGAGGATATTATAATTACATTTGAATCGTCAGGACCAAGTGTCTTACAAGTTTGTTATTAAAGAAATTTTAGGAACACAATTTAAAAATATTTTGAACCTTGCAAAAATTTTCAAAATAAATACCTTTAGAGGTAGGCAAAGTTTGTAGCGTTCAGCATTGTAATTAAAATTGTATACAAAAATTAAATTTATAAATATTTTTATACCCTTTACCAAAAAATGGTAAAAGGGTATATATAGGTTTGTCATTCCGTATTGTAATTTCTACAATTTTAATAAGAGACACATAAAGTATATATATTCTGGATCCTTATGCATAGGGAAGACGAACAAGCGATGTCCGTCTTTCCGTCTGTCTGTACGTGAAATAGGTTTTCTCAAGCTCCCAGAACAGCTAGAGACTTCGTTCTTGGACTGGTGTGTCAGAAATTTTGCTATTGAAAATCAGCAGACGGTTTCAGAGCTGGAAAACTCAAACTCTATTTCCCATAGAAAATAACTACCGAAAACAAGTTTTTATTACTTTTTTATTAAATTAACTTATTTTATACTTCGGTATGAATAAAATTTGGAATTTATAATTAAAAAAAAATTTTAAAATTTAACAAAATAAAAAAATGTTTCCAGGGTTGGAAAACTTTAACCTTTTTCCTAATAATTAAACATATTTCATGTTTTAGGAAGAAGGCTATTTTCTCAGGAACGGTAAAAGCTACGGGTCCAAAATTTGGACAGTGTATGTAGAACTTTAGTCGCTACAACAACAAATATATAAAAGCTAAAAATTAAAGGGTGTTCCAAAATGAGTGACGAAAACTTTTAAAATCCCATGTAATATACATACAATTGCATGTATGTATGTACATATGTATGTATATTGACACTTGAAATTTGTAAAATTAGTGTATTTTTATATAGGCTACAACAATTAATACTAAAATTAAAAAAATTTGAATTAAAGGGTGGTCCATCAGTTAATGCAATTTTGACTATGTAATTTTGACAAATTGCTATATCTTGGAAACTGGAAACTGTAAGAGTTAAACTCTTGAAATTTTCAAAAACGATCTAACTAAAAAATCCAAAAATTATAAAATCGCCAAAAATTTAAAAAAATCGCCAAAACGAAATAAATCACCAAAATTAAAAAAACGCTAAAATTAAAAAAACGCCAAAAACCGAAAAAATCGCCAAAACGAGAAAATCGTGTCAAAACTAAAAATAAATTTCCACAATGACAAAAACGCTAAAAATCGCAAAAATCTCCAAAACAAAAAATAAATGCTTATATGAACAAAAATCGCCAAAAATAAAAAAAAAATCGCCTAAATGAAAAAAAAATCGCCAAAATCAAACAAAAATCGCCAAAATTAAAATAAATCGCCAAAATTAAAAAAAAACGCCAAACACCGAAAAAATCGCCAAAACAAAATTTTTTATTTTTTTTTAATACATATATTTATTTATTGTATCTTCAAATATGAACTAACAATAAGTGATCAAATCTTAAAGCTAAAATATAATTATTTAGCCCGACCAGTGTCGGCCAAAACTTAGTGATAGTTTAAATAATACAAAGTAGTGATAATCAAAAAGGAAAATTTAATGTATTTTCAAGCATTCCCATCTAGAGTGTTGAGTAAAATAGCCCTTGTGTCCCTTTTTTTTAGGCGGATGTGTCCAGTAAAGTTCAAAATATTACGGGCTAGCGGATTAGGATGTGACTCGAGTTTGGTTAAGTATTTGCCTGCGTATCTTGCAATTTCTTCAGTCACTAGTGGCATTTTTAAATCACGATGCAAATTTGAATTCTTAATGTACCATGGAGCAGATGTTACTAACCTTAAAATTTTGTTTTGTCTTCGTTGAATTCTCTCTACATTGGAAGCTGAAGCAGTGCCCCATAACTGGATACCGTAACACCATATTGGCTTCAAAAGCGACTTGTATATTAAAAGTTTGCAGTCAAGACTAAGTGTTGAATTTCTGCCGATCAACCATTGAATTTGAGATAACTTAAGTTTCATCTGAGTTAGCTTAAAGTCAATATGATGTTTCCATGTAAGCCTTCGATCAAGGTGTATACCAAGGTATTTTACTTGGGAATGTTGAGGAATATTTTGATTGTTGATTCGAATGGGGGAACAAGTATCTCGTCTTAGGGTAAACGTTGTATGGACACACTTTTGTTCATTGACTTTAATTCTCCATAAGTTCAACCAGATTTCTAACTGTGTAATATGTTCTTGAAGATATCGGGACGCCTCGTGCGGGTTTTTGTGCATACTAAGGCAGGCTGTATCATCGGCAAACGTAGATGTATGGATATTGCTGCTCACAGGCATATCACAAGTATAAATCAAATACAAAACTGGCCCCAGTATGCTCCCCTGTGGCACACCGGATGATATAGATTGGGGCAGACTCATGAATTCTCCTTCCACAATCGTAAACTTTCGGGTAGTTATGTAGCTTTCTAATAGATTCTGAAAATTTATTGGTAAATATGATTTTAATTTTAAAATAAGGCCTTCATGCCACACTTTATCAAATGCCTGAGAAACGTCAATAAACAGGGCAGAACAATACATTTTTTCTTCGAAAGTTCTTCTTATAAATTGCACCAATCTATGAGTTTGTTCAATGGTGCTATGCAGACTTCTAAAACCAAATTGATGGTCTGGGATGCACCCACTATCAGTTAAAATTGGGGACAATTTTGTCATGAGCAGCTTTTCGAAGAGTTTTGACATTGTTGATAGCAGACTTATTGGCCTGTATGACTCAGCCTTGGTAAGGTCTTTGCTTGGCTTTGGAATCATTTTGACCTTCGCAAGCTTCCAGCTTTGTGGATAATACTCCAGTCGTAAAATGGCGTTAAAAATAAATAACAGGATTCTAATTGCAATATGGGGCAAATTTATCAGCATATTGTTACTTATTCCATCAATACATGGAGCTTTCTTCGGGTTGAGTTCAGCAATTAGTTTCTGAACATCACGCGTTTAAAATTTTATGGGTCGAGGGGGTAGCGCAACTACACTCGGTAAATCAACAACACCAGTACATGTGTTTGGGGTAAATACGGATTTTAAATGCTCAACAAATATGTTACCTTTTTCAGTATCGCTTCTGGCCCAGCCTCCGGTAGAAGTGCGCAGAGGTGGTCTATATTCAACGGGTGTTTTAAGCTTTCTAGCAGCTCGCCACAACGAATAATTAGATGCAGGTGTGGCATCAAGATTTTCCAGATAATTTTTAAGACATACAGTTTTTTCATATGCCAGCAGCTCTTGGAGTCGTCTAGTGCACTCTTTAAATCTAATTTTATTTTGGGGTGATCTGTGCTGTAGCCGTTCCCTTCTAGCTGTCCTTTTTTCACGTAAAAGACATTCAATGTCTGTAGTATAAATTCTATTAAACCCAGTCTGCGGATGCAAAGTAGTGGCATGTTCAGCAGCCTGTTTAATATTTTCGTTAAGATTTTCAATGTTAGATTCAATATCACCTGGTGTTCTTAGGTTAATATTTTCCGTACAATGGCTACTGAGGTATTTTTTGAACCCCAGCCAATTAACACGGTTGATCATCTTTACATATGGGACAGGGAAGTCACTTCTTAGTGGGCTACAAATTGTGGGAGAGTGATCAGAGGAGAGATCTCCAGAAACTTCAACATGAATTAATTCCCTAGCGATATTTTTCATGACTCCAAAATCTATAACATCCGGAATTTTTTGTATATCCGTAGGCCAGTAAGTGGGCTCCCCACTTGAAATGACGTCCCAGCCCATTTTTGAAATTGTGTTGAACAATGCCCGACCTCTAGGTGTAATAAGACGCGAACCCCAGAACGTATGTTTTGCATTGTAGTCCCCAGCTGCTACAAGACAAGGGCCAAGAGATTTGTAGAATTCCTCGAATTGATCCTCAGTAATTACGAATCTGGGAGGGGAGTAAATTGATGATATCACGAAATTTGTAACAAAATTTTCGACACAAATATTTGTTGCTTGTAGATGTTCTTCCCAAATGTTATCAAGGACATAGTGTTTGAGTCTTGACTTAATTAGAATTGCTGACCCACCGCATGCTCTCCCCCTCGGGTTCTTTGAATCATATAGAGTGTAACCATTTATTTTAAATAAGCTCCTTGAAGTCAAATGAGTCTCAGAGACCAACATTATATCAATATTTTTTTCCATGAGGAAGTGCTCAAGTTCATTTTTATGCTGGCGAATATTTTTAACATGTTCATGGTTTGTTTACTAATGCTTGAAGCAGTGTATTCTGCATTCGCAGCATTTCTTGCATAATGCTAGTCATATTTGTTGTAAAGTTGTTTATAGTTAGCACCAGATTCTCAATAGTAGCTTCAAGGCGACTAAAGTTAAAGCCTGAGCTTGCATTCGCTGAATTGTTTTGCGGTGAAACATTTTGTGAGGGACTAAAACTAGCCTTAGCAGCATCGGAATACGATACACGTGAAGTAACTGGTTGACTCACTGGAGCAAAAGAAGCGGAGTACGCGTTTAATGGTTGGGTTGGAGATAATTTAGGTTTTTGACTCATAGTCTGTTTAACAAAAGAATATACAGGGCATCCTCTATAGTTAGCGGTGTGATTACCTCCACAATTACTACATTTTTTTTCTGCTTGTTCTTTTGGCTTAGTGCAGCTAGCAGTACCATGCAATTCACCGCAGATAACACAAACTGTAGGTAAATTGCAGTAAGTTTTTGTATGGCCATATTCTTGGCAATTATGGCACTGTACAGGACCTGAACGCTTACGTGGCTCTTCAACTGTAATTTTTCGGTGTAACAGAAACTTTACGCTATAAATTGGATGGGTTTCATTTTTTTTCAATTGTATGTCATTCGGATGCAGTTCAATGCGAAATAGGGGTTGGGCGACCTTTTCTCTGTTAATTATATTAGTAACGTTTTTTACCTTAAATCCTTGGTCTAGAAGTGCACATTTTACTTCTTTGGGCTCAACATATGAATCTATGCCCTTTAGTACTATCTGTAGGCCTTTAGCACTCTTTAGTTGGTATGTGTAAAAGTTTGTTTTATTTTTTTCAAAATCATTTACAATTTTTCGAAAATTGTTTTCATCGTATATTTGAATTTTAGTTTCATCAATATTACCTCTTTTAATTGGAATTACGTGAAAAATATTTTCACCAATGGTCGACAGTAGTTTTTTTAGAAGCGTGTTAGAATTTTTTTCCCTCACATATATTGGTGGTGGCTTAAAAGACTTCTGAGATGATGAAGCGGTCTTGTCGTTATCGTCTTGCAATAATGAAAAACGATTTTGGCGATTCATGAATGATGCGCTGTTATCCCTAGACATCTTTGGAACAGATGAAATTTTAGAAGAATTCGGGTTTCGCCCACGCTTTACCACGGTTATATATCTGTCCATTTCGACTTGTACCTTTGGTTTTGAGCTACTGTTATATGTAGTGATAACTTGGTTATGTGATGAACAGCCCGAAGCGAATGATTTCAATGGCTTAACTGACGAAGTACTAGGCAACTGTAATGTTAAAGAATCACTAGTAGGCATTGGACAAAGCGAAGTTGATCGCTGTCGAAAAAGTGGATTTGTTGTTAGAAAAAGTGTATTATCAGATTTTTTATTTTTATTAAGAGCTTCAGAACTGACAGTAAGTCTATCATCAGGTTTTTTATTTTTATTGTTATCATTATGAGCATCAGAACTCACAGTAAAATAGGCATTTCTGCCGTTATAACTCACTTCACATTTATTTGTTTTTGAGGTACTCATATAGAGTATTCCTCAAGGGCACTTTTCTTTGTTTGTTTGTTTTTTTCGATTACGGTTTTTTTGTTTTTGTTATTGATGACTATGTAAAAAAATATTAACAAAGCAATTAAAGCTTATTTATCAAAGTTAATAATATGTATTACGAATATTTTCTTTTTATGATATTTTTTTTGTTTAGTATGTATGTATGTAAGAAAAAACTCCGCTATGACGTTAGTTCACTATGAAGGTACAACGAGTGAGAAACAAAATAAATCGCCAAGACGAAAAAAAAATCGCCAAAAATTAAAAAATCGCTTATATGAAAAAAAATCGTCAAAATCAAAAAAATCCGAAAAAAAAATCGCCAAAATTTAAAAAACGCTAAAAACCGAAAAAAAATCACCAAAACGAGAAAAAAGTGTCAAACTAAAAAAATTGCCAAAAATAAATAAATAATAACGCCAAAAACCAAAAAAATCGCCAAAACAAAAAAAAATTGCCTATATGAAAAAAAAACCGCCTGAATGAAAAAAATTGCCAGAAGGAAAATAAGTAGCCAAAATTAAAAAATAACGCCAAAAATCGAAAAATATCGCCAAAACGAGAAAAAGTGTCAAAACTAAAAAAATTGCCACAAAAAAATAAAATATATAAATAATAAAAAAATCGCGTAAATGAAAATCGTCAAAATCAAAAAAAAATTGTCAGAACGAAAAAATCGCCAAATTTAAAAAAAAACGCCAAAAACCGAAAAAAATCGCCAAAACCAAAAAAAAATTTCCTATATGAAAAAAATCGCCAAAACTAAAAAAATCAGCAAAATAAAATATATCGCCAAAATTTAAAAAGCACCAAATTAAACATAATGCCAAAAACCTAAAAATTGCACTAGAGAAAAAAGTATGCATTTTTTCACAAAATTAATATGTACCTACATATCCCTGTGCTTATGTATGTATCTCTATACTAAATAAACGCACTTTGGCCAAGGGTATATAAGATTCGGCACAGCCGAATATAGCACTTTTAATTGTTTTAATTAACATTCAAAGTTTGTCGAGGACATAATCGTAAGTACTGCTTTATTTTCAGAAAAAAATATAATTATGGGTTAACATATCTTTGTATGGAAGTTAAGGTATAGCATAACATCCCTTAAAATCTTATTATTTAAAATTATTTATTTTCCCACAAAACTAAGCTACACGCGCAAGTTATTTTATGCTGACATAGTGTTTATTTATTTTCCCACAAAACTAAGCTACACGCGCAAGTTATTTTATGCTGACGTAGTGTCTGGCAAAATCATTTTCATAATTTTGAATTGTAACATTAAACCGTTGATTTTAACTGTAGCAACTGAATGCATTCCTGAACAAGAATGCAACGACAAAATTATGTTTCTTGCTTATTAAAAGATTAAGTTTTAAGACAGTTGTAATTAGCAATAAGAATAAGCCGGATCATACACCAGCCTAAAAAGCGGATCCCTGTGAAGGCTAAATAATAATAATGATAATAAAACTAATAATAAAATAAAAACAATAAAATATTTTTTTATTTCCTAATGTTAAGGAAATAAATTAACTGGGGGCTCAACCGGGATGCAAAATAAAAATTTTTGAGAAAAACAAAAAAGTATCCTTTCGAAAAAAGAGAAAAGAAAATAAAAAAACCCTTGTGAAAAAAACAAACAAGTATCCTTTCGAAAAAGGAGAAAAGAAAATAAA
The DNA here is from genome assembly GCA_905220375.1 of Tachina fera. Lineage (NCBI taxonomy): Eukaryota > Metazoa > Arthropoda > Insecta > Diptera > Tachinidae > Tachina > Tachina fera. Next base: position 110,871,618 of record LR999963.1, read on the forward strand.
AAAACTCCTTTCGAAAAAGGAGAAAAGGAAATAAAAAAAAACTTTGTGAGAAAAACAAATAAAAAAACCTTCGTGATAAATAAGTATCCTTTCAAAGAATAAGGAGAAAATAAATATAAGCTTTTGTTTAAAATTAAGCATCATTTTGTTAAAAAAGAAAAAGGACATTAAACTAGACTTTTTATAATTGTTTTAACCAAAGGACGATTATACAATTAAATTAAACTTTCTGTGGCAGAGGATAAAAGAATATATCGACAACAGAAGAAAGCAATAAACAGCAGTAAAATATTGACTTGTAGAAATCAACAGCAACAGAACATTGGCCTGGAGAAATCAGCAACAGTCAACGATAGTTGTAAGTTATTTTAAGGAAAATATTATAATAATATAATTTTATAATAGATTTGATTGTTTAAAATTTAATGTTATTTGTGGTGTTTACATTAATTTAAAGTGAGTTCAAAAGAAATCAAAAATAATTTTTTATATATAAATAAAAAAGAAAACAACATAATTTCTGTGGCTATCTTAAATTGAACCCAAAGAAAGACAATTGTGTAACTGTTCCCTTTTTCCTAATTATCGAATATTATTTATTCATGATTTTGTAAGAATTCTAATAGAAGCACAGACAGCTCCATTAATCGCTAGGATAGAAGAACTGACTAGGAGTTTGGACGCGTTAACGGTTTGCAATACGGTAGGAGAAATTGAGGAAGAAAAAATTAACATTACTGTACGTTGTGACGAACCTTTGAACGTTATAAAATCCTTGCCAACTTTTGACGGCAAACATTCATACGTCAGCTGGCGTGAAGCCGCTACAAATTCAATGAAAATATATGCAAAAGGCAGCAAACGTTATTTTTCTGCTTTAACTATTTTGAGAAACAAAATTATTAATGAGGTCAACGACACCTTGACTAATAATGGCACAGTGCTTAATTTTGATGCAATTATCAGTCGTCTGGATTTTGCATATGCTGACAAGCGTCCCTTACACATAATCGAACAGGAACTTATTGTGATGCGTCAAGGATCACAGTCAATAATGACAGACTACAATGAAGTTAATAAACAACTGACCGACCTGACAAATAAAACTATAATGATTCACGGAACAAATTCAGAAATTACGAAAGAATAATAATAAAATAATAATAAATTTAATAAACCACAGATTAATCACATTAACAAAGGAAACAATACTCTACGTTTCCCTAATCGCAGTTACAGGGACTCACGTCCTAATGAAAATTATAATAGACAATACCAGACAAAACCAGAACCAATGGAACTAGGAAGTTCAACATACGATGTTGCTAGGCCAACATTTAATTTGAAACAGGATAAACCACAAAAGTATAATTACAACAATCACCAACAAAGACCTTTCAACAATACCAAAATCCAAGACCGACAACAATTTTCAACACGGTCTTAAACAGCAATGGAATAATAGTGGCCAAGTGAGCCACCAGCCTCAACAAAAATTTCAGCGAATTAACAATTTGAACGAAAATGCCTTTTTAGGTCAAGAAATGGACTGCCCTACATTATCAAGGCGTCCACAACAGGAAGAAAATACAAAATTTTAATCGACAGCAGTGCAACAAGCTGTTACTGTAGTCCTGGAGCTCTAACGAACAGACAAGAATTAGTTATTAAGAAGAGGGTAAAAACCATTAATGGTTTTACCATCATTAAACATTTTGATGAAGCCAATATTTTTGGTTTTAATGAAATATTTTACGAAATTGAAAATCTAGAAACTGACCTTCTTATAGGTTATAATTTTATGAAGAGGGCCAATATTGTTTTAAATTTTAAAGAAGGGAAACTAACTTGCGGTAAACACTGCGAGAAAATAATAAATATTGAGTCAGATGATTCAAGTGAAAGTACGGAAGAAAAAACCGAGCATTTAAAAGAAAATGTGTTAAATAAAATGACTAATGATCAAATATATAATTTTAATAATGAAAGTGAAGAATCTTTGAACATTTTAAGAAAAAATGTTACACAAAATATTAAAAGAATTCATTCCAATATAAATATGAATTTACCGTTTAGGACGGACATCAGAGCAGAAATTCGATCAATTGCTGAAGCGCCAATATGGAGCAAGCAATACCCTTATCCACTTTCTGCAAATAATTTTGTAAATAATGAAATTAAGAGATTACTAGAGGACAAAATAATTCGCCCCAGTAAGAGTCCTTATAAGTCCCCAATATGGGTAGTTCCAAAAAAAGGAATAAGCGAAGATGGTACGCAAAAATTGCGTGTGGTTATAGATTATAAAAAATTTAATGAAAATATGGTATGCGATAAATATCCCATTCCGGATTGCAATGTAATACTGTCCAATCTAGGAACAGCAAAATATTTTTCAACCATCGATTTGGAGTTCGGTTTCCACCAAATCCTCATGAAAGAAGAGGATGTTGAGAAAACTGAATTTTCCGTTAACAATGGAAAATACGAATTTATAAGATTACCCTTTGGCCTCAAAAACAGTCCAAGTATTTTTTAACGGGCCATGGATGACATTTTGCGCGAGTTTATTGGAAAAATATGTCATGTTTATATAGACGATATAATTGTCTACTCAAAGACTCTAGAAGAACATGATTAACATTTAAAATTGATAATTGATAGACTAAAGGAATCAAATATGAAAATTTCATTAGAAAAATCTAAGTTTTATGCCAAAGAAGTAGAATTTCTTGGTTACGTGGTGGGTCACAATGTAATCAAAACTGATCTAAATAAATTAGAAACAATAAATAATTATCCTTTACCTAAAACCTTAAGGCAACTAAGGAATGGTAGGATACTACTTAATGGTATGGTAGGATACTACTGAAAATTTATAAAAAATTACGCTCAAATAGCGAAACCACTGTCGAAATATCTGGCAGGAGAAAACGGTAAAGTGTCACAATACATGTCAAAAAGAATAGAAATAAAATTAGATGAACAGGGTATACTCACCTTTGATAGGTTAAAGAAATTATTGTCCGAACAAATTGAACTAACTCAGCCAAATTTCAATAAAAAATTCGTCCTTACTACCGATGCTTCTAATGATGCGGTAGATGCTGTCCTTAGTCAGGATGGTAAGCCTATAACTTTTATATCAAAAACATTAAGTTCTACAGAAAAAAACTACGCAACAAATGAGAAGGAACTTTATGTATTGTATGGGCATTAAAGAATTTAAGAAATTATTTATATGGTAATCCAAATCTTGAAATTCATACAGATCATCAACCACTAACGTTTGCGGTTTCTACACGAAATCCTAATGCAAAAATTAAAAGATGGCGATCATTTATAGAGGAATTTTCACCAAAAATGATTTATAAACCAGGTGTTAATAATATTGTAGCAGATGCTCTTTCACGCCAATACTTAAACAACATATCAGATGAAGAATCTCTGCATAGTACTCAACATTCCACTGAAAGTAGTGACGATTTCAATATTCCAAAAATTTCAAAACCCTTAAATGAATTTATGCAACAAATACTTTTAAGCAGAGCAAATTTTACAATTCATGAGATGATCATAACCTTCGGGAGAACAAGAGATATAATAGAATATGACAAGAGAGAAAATCTCAAAACCATTCTTTTAGAATTTATTAAATCGAACTTAGTTACCTGCATTCACTGCACACCAGAGGATCTCTACGATTTTAAGGAAACAGTGAGGGGAGTTTTCACAAACAGGTTTGTATATACCGAAATATTTCCACTAGACATCACAAACGTCGATGACCAACAAAACATTATTCAATGTACTAATTCTCAAGCTCATAGAAGTTGTAAAGAGAATTGCAAACAAATATATAAGCAGTACTATTGGCCAAAGATGATAAAACACTTTAAGGAATATATTAGAAATTGTACGATTTGCAATCGAAATAAATATAATAGACATCCACAAAAAGTTCCAATTGGAGAGGCTCCAATTCCTAACAGGGAGGGGGAGTTCCTTAATATAAATATTTTTTACGCTGAAGGTCTTAAATTCATAACATGCGTTGATGCTTATTCCAAATTTTTAGTTATTAAAAATATTGAAGATAAGACTAACATTGGAGAAAAAATTTTAGATGTCCTTCAGAATTTTCCTAATGCCAAAAAAATAACACTTGATAACGAACCAGGTTTTTTAACTGCTCAATTTAAATCTTTAATGCAACGCTTAGGTATTGAACTCTATTATTGTACACCGCGGCATAGCACAACGAATGGTCAAGTCGAAAGAGTCCATTCTACTTTAATTGAAATAGCTAGATGTATCAAGGAGGAATTTAGTCTTTTGGATGACACAGAAATTTTTTATAGAGCAGCTCAGCAGTATTCGGCATTCAGTTACACAAAACAAGCCTGTGGATATACTTTTTAATAGGGTAACACATAATTTAGTAGAAACACTAAAAAAGGCTCAGGATAAAATGATATCAAGAAATAACCCAAGTCAATTGAAAACTTATCAACCAGGCTATGTCATATATGAAAAAATTATAGGGCAAAGAAATAAACTATTGCCACGATTCAAAAAACAAAAAGTAAAAGAAGACTTAGGTAATAACGTAAAAATTAAGTTTCGCGATAGGATAATACATAAAGATAATATTAGAACTTAAAGCATCTGAAATGAATTTTCTTTATTTTTATATTTTTTTATTTTTAGAAAATGAGGTTTTTAATAATACTTCGAGACTTACAAGACAGACAATAATTAAAGAAAAGTTCATTGACAGGATCAACTTATTGACGAATACTACTAACAATATTTTAAAAACAATTCAGTCCTTAGAAGAAACTCAAAGAACTATAGAAGATTCCATTAGAAATAGAATAACTATTGTCAGAACGGATGTTATTAATATAGAATACGCCTTACAATGGGCAAAAGTAGGAGTAATTAATTCATTTATACTTTCGGAAAATGAAATCAATGAAGCCAAATAATTTTTATATCTTGAAGAATTTCCTTACAATAATCTGGAAGAAGCCTTAGGTTTTGCTACGGTTAAGATACCTACAGACTACTCTTCATTAATTTTTATAATAAATTTGCCTGCAATTAATAAAATAAATTGTGAAAAAATATCAATTAAACCAATAAAACAAAATGAAAAAATTATAAAAGTTAATTCCGAAAATGTAATTAGATGTAAGGATAAAATTTTTGATATAAGAAATAATTGTAACCAATTTAATAATTTATGTATTTGCAATAATGAAAATTTAATAGACATAAGCCAGACGAATTGTATACCATCACTTTTAAAAAGCAAGAACCACAATTGCACATTTGTAAACAATCAGCACGTTCCTGCTGTACAAGAAATAAATGAGGGAACAATACTTTTAAATCAATTTAACGGAGTTTTAGAAATATTTGAAAATAAGACATATCAATTATCTGGAACATACTTTATTCAATTTCATAATGAAACAATTATTATTGAAAATCGAACATTCACTTCAAGAGAAGTTCCACACTTGAAGCCACTTCCAGCTGTACTATAGCTATCATCTACTAAATCGATAGTCGAAGGAATCCTATCTTTAGAAATGATGGAAAACCTTCAAGTAGATAACATAGATGAAATAAATTCAATATCAACCAAAGGATACTTAATGTTTACTACAAATATCGGTTTATCTATTTTAATAATTATTTCAATTTGTTTAATATTTATCAAAATAAATTAAAATCAAATTCTGATATAAATGTCATAACAATGGTTGAAAAAGAAGTCGAACAAAAGGCTTCTACGAGTGAAACATCAAGTTTTCAAGAATCTAATAAAAGACTTTGTAGCGCTAATGAATACCAACATTTTAACAATCGGGGCGATTGATCTTACAGGGGGAGGAGTTAAGGTATAGCATAACATCCCTTAAAATCTTATTATTTAAAATTATTTATTTTCCCACAAAACTAAGCTACACACGCAAGTTATTTTATGCTGACATAGTGTTTATTTATTTTCCCACAAAACTAAGCTACACGCGCAAGTTATTTTATGCTGACGTAGTGTCTGGCAAAATCATTTTCATAATTTTGAATTGTAACATTAAACCGTTGTTTTTAACTTTAGCAACTGATTGCATTCCTGAACAAGAATGCAACGACAAAATTATGTTTCTTGCATATTAAAAGATTAAGTTTTAAGACAGTTGTAATTAGCAATAAGAATAAGCCGGATCATACACCAGCCTAAAAAGCGGTGAAGGCTAAATAATAATAATGATAATAAAACTAATAATAAAATAAAAACAATAAAATATTTTTTTATTTCCAAATGTTAAGGAAATAAATTAACTTGCACAAGTTGACCAAAGATGACAAAATTTTGCTAAATGAGCAAAAAATCTTGTGAGACAAAAAGACATCGGAACAAAAACAAAAAAGAAGTTAAGATAATCGTTTAATTTCTGGCTTTCACATCGTTTTCATGAAATTTAGAAAATATAAAGTATTAGTATGTGCTTAAAAGAAAACAATTTGGAAACGGCCGATTTAAAATTTTTTGATTTTCTTGTTGCGTTTTGCTTTCATAAAACTTTTAAAAAGTGAAAAGAATACGAGTATTTTTGATCAAAAGTGAAAACCAAAACATCTAAAAACTACAATCTTTTTATTATTTAGCTGGTGAGGCCTATATTGTCTTACGTCAATAAAAACTCAATTTTTATTACATATTTTCCCGGCGCTTCGTGAATTTTATGTTCACTTCTTCAGGGGATTTTGTCTTTTTGATTAAAATTTAAAAAAATTAACATCAAAAGCGTATACAAAATTATTTACATAATAAGATAAACTTACTAACAATCGAGTTGTGTTGTTATTAAAACATCAAAAAATAGAAAATATACAAGTTTACTTGAACTAAAAAATTTACAATATTAAGAAAGATGGTTTTAGCTATTCTTTATTATCACACTGTAAATGGCGCTTAAATTGCCAGTATATTCTTTTTTGTTCATTGTTTACGTTATTTTCTGTTGTATTCTTAAACTTTCTCTTGTGTAACGTTTTCTTATATTGTTTTCTACATTTAGAATTTTAATATTGTCAAAATCAGTTGCATGATTAATTTCCATTATATGTTAAGATAATGCCGTGCTTTCTTTGTTTTTATTTATGTCTGCTTTATGTTCTTTCATTCTAGTTGCTAAATTGCTTTTAGTTGTGCCAATATGGATAAGATCACAGCTGGTTGCATATTCCCTTTACATGGTATTTCATACATGACATTATTTTGTTGTAGTTTGTGTTGTATATAAATTGTTACTTTACTATTTAATACTTTAATTTATATAGTAGAAGTATGCAATGCTTTTACTTTAACATTTGTAATGACAATTTATTCAAATTTTTTCTTTATTCTTTTAATAAAACTTGTGTAAGAAACATACAAAATTATTCTTTGTGTCCGCCATATTTTATAGGTTATGGGTCCAGGACCCATAAAATAAATATATAAAAATAAAATTAGTTATTCGGGATTTAAAATAGAACCATTGTGTAAGGATAACTTTGACATGGAAAATTCAAGTAGAGGCACTGCTTATAAAGAATGATGGATGGAAATTCGTAAGTGGAAGTTTTGAAAAGCCAAAAACACCTCCAGAAAGTGTCAGCTCGTGGGAGTCTGAAGATGCAAAAGCAAGAGCCGATTTAATATTGTTGATGTCACCAAATGAATTAAAGCAAATTAAAATTTGCAACACATCCAAAGAAGTATGGGACAAACTACATAGTATTTACCAATCAAAAGGACCTGCAAGGAAGGCGATGCTACTAAAAAATTTAATCTTATTAAAAATGAAGAACACTGATGACATAAGAGACCACATAAGGAAATTTTTTGACATTGTGGATAAAATAAATGAAATGGAATTAGAAATAATTGATGATTTGTTAACAGTTTTACTTTTGTATAGGATTTCCGAGGAGTATGAAGCATTCAGAATTGCAATCGAAACTCAAGAAAGACTACCGGAAATATTAAAAATTAAACTTTTGGAAGAATACGAAGCCCGAAAAAGAAATCTTCGTGAGGAATCATCAGATGCAATGATTGCCAAGAAAAAACATAACAAGTTTTTCAAGCCAAGCGAAACTCAGGGTGAGAGATTTAAGTTTTCCTGTAATAATTGCGGAAAAATAGGACACAAAGCTTAAGATTGTTGGTCCAAAAATAAAAATCAACACAAATATGTAAATAAAAACCAAGAAACAACCAGAAATGCAAAAGTTGCACTTCAAGTGAATGGAGAACGTGATTCCTGGTGTCTTGATTCTGGAGCTTCATCCCACATGTGTTCCGACAAAATGAAGTTTCATACATTAGATCATTCATGTGCCAATGTGCTACAATTGGCGAATAATGAGTCAACTAGAATTGAAGGTAATGGAGTTGTGAAAATCAAAACTAAAACAGGTTTCATTTCTAAACTAGAAAATACTCTTTACGTTCCGGACTTAAGATCAAATCTATTGTCAGTAGCAAAACTAACTGATCATGGCTTTGAAGTAAAATTTAATAAGAAAGAAGCTGTTGTAATAAATCCTAAAACTGGTCAGAAGTTACTTATTGCAAAACGAAATAAATATTTATATTACGTCAAAGAAATAATTCAAAAATGTAATACAGCAGAAACATCAGGTATACAAGAATGGCATGAACGTTATGGTCACTTAAATGAAAGCGACTTAAAAGATTTACTACGAAAGCAAAAGGTAAATGGTTTAAATTTTAATATCAATGAAAAACTGAAAGTTTGTGAAGTGTGTATAAAAGGCAAGCAAACACAAAAGCCTTTTAACAAATCAGATTCAAAGTCGTCAGAATTATTAGAACTTATCCATACCGACGTTTTCGGTCCTATAAGAGTGCATTCAATTGGTGGTTCTAGATACTTTTTAACTTTTATAGATGAAAAATCAAGGTGGTGTGAAGTCTATTTTCTAAAGAAAAAGAGTGAAGTATTTGAAAAATTTAAAGAATTCAAAAGAATTTTTTTTTTGTTAATACATTTATTTATTTATTGTATCTTCAATTATGAACTAACAATAAGTATTCAAATCTTAAATCTAAAATGTAAGTATTATGCCCGACCACTGTTGGACATAAACTTAGTGATAGTTATAAGTAATACATAAGTAGTGATAATCAAAAAAAAAAAAGAGAAAAAAAAAATATTTTCAAGCAATCCCATCTGGAGTGTTGAGTATAAGAGCCCTTGTGTCCTTTTCTTCAAGCGAATGTGGCCAGTAAAATTCTAGATGTTACGAGCAGGCTGATTAGCATTTGACTCGAGTTTTGTTAAATATTTGCCTGCGTATTTTGCTATTTCATCAATCACTAGTGGCATATTCAAATCACGATGTATATTTGAGTTTTTGATGTACCATGGACCCGATGTTATCAAAAAGTATGGTTGAAAATAAATCAAATCAGAAAATCATAACAATTCAATCAGACAACGGAACTGAACGAATTTAAAAATTATTTAAAAAGAGAAGGTATAAAACACGAATTTACTACGGAATACACACCGCAACAAAATGGTGTAGCCGAGCGGAAAAACCGCACCCTTGTCGAAATGGCGCGCTGTATGATGATTTAATCTGGTTTAAGTCCAAGTTTTTGGGCAGAAGCAGTTCTAACTGCAAATCATATACGAAATAGATGTCCTTCAAGAAGCATCGATTGCGAAACCCCTTTTAAAATATGGATTGAAAGAAATCCAAGCGTAAACTATTTAAAGAAGTTTGGTACTCTAGCTTATACACTCATAAAACAAGGCAAGTTTGAACCAAAAGGGAAAAAATGTGCATTTGTAGGATACTCAATAAAATCAAAAGCGTATAGAATTTGGGATATAGCAGATAGAAAAATTATATGTGCAAGAGATGTTAATTTCACACATTCCTATCAACTAAAAAATAATTACACAAGCTTTCTGGAAAACGAAGCCGATAATTTAGATAATGAATACATAGATTTGACATTTACTCCAAAAGAAAAAACCGATTCACAAGTTAGTGGAAATATGCAAGAACCTGAAGAAGACAGCGAAAGCGAAACTGATGATTTCTGTGGTTTTTCGGAAGCTAATGAAGAATCCCTAAATGAAGAACCTATTAACAATGTTAATGACGAATTTCACACACCGCTAACAACAGTACGAGGCCCTGGAAGACCAAAAAAAATAAGAACTGGAAAGAAAGGTAGACCAAGAAAATTATTTAATATGGTTCACGATAATAAAACAGAGCATGAGCAATATGTTGCGAATATAATAAATCAAAACGATTCATTGACAGTAAAGGAAGCTCTTTTTGATCCAGAAGCAAAGTAATGGAAAAATGCCATGAAATCTGAGTATGATGCATTACTAAAAAATAAGACCTGGCGTTATGTTGAATACCCGAAAAATTTTAAAACAATAGAGTGCAAATGGGTATTGCGAAAGAAGTTCAAAGCAGATGGAACACTAGCCCGTTACAAGGCTAGACTAGTAGCAAAAGGTTTTACGCAAATACCTGGTACAGATTACACTGAAACGTTTGTACCTGTAGCAAGAATCGGTTCGATAAGGTTGTTAATGGCTCTTTAAGCACAACTGAAACTTGACGTATATCAACTGGATTTTGTTACCGCGTATTTAAATGGTGACTTATAAGAAACAATTTACATGAAAATTCCAGACAAAATTGAATTGTTTTTAGAAGAGAATGAATAAAAGAAATGTTAAGGTAAATCATGTTTACTAAAAAAGGCAATATATGGCCTAAAGCAGTCTGGAATACAATGGTACAAAATATTGGATGAAAAATTGAAGCAACTTAAGTTTGAACCCCTAAATTCAGATAATTGTGTATATATGTCAAAGCAAGGGGAAGACATTGTATTAATTGCCATATACATATGTTGATGATTTGATTGTGGCAACAAACAGTAAGAAGAAAATTAAAGAACTGAAACTAGAATTAGCAAAATCTTTTGAAATGAAGGATTTGGGTCAATTAAATTTGTATTTGGGTATTGAATTCAAACAAGATCCAAATACAAAAGAAATAACACTATCGCAAACAAAATATATAGAAAACGTTTTAAAGAAATTTAATATAGAAAATTATAAACCGGCAACAACACCATTTAATACAGCAATAAAATTGTCAAAGGAAATGTGCCCCACGGGGGAAGATAAAGCAGAAGTTGAACTACTGCCGTATCAAAATCTAATCGAATCTCTTATGTATTTAGCAGTTTCAACAAGACCAGATATTGCTCATATAGTTAGCGTACTTAGTCAATATAATACTAATTATGGGAAAGAGCACTGGGTTACTGCAAAAAGAGGGTACTCAAGGTATTGGTTTACATTATAAATCAACAAATTAGGTATTGACTGGTTATGCTGATGCAGATTGGAGAGCTAATATAGATGATCGAAAATCGTACACAGGGTATTTCTTCAAATTAGCGAATGCTGCTGTAAGTTGGCATTCTAGAAAACAGTGTACATTGGCAATGTCAACTACAGAAGCAGAATACATGTCCCTGTCAGAATCCACAAAGGAAGCTATCCATCTTAGACGATTTCAGGAAGAAATTTTAGGCAATAAAACTTAAGAACCATAATTTACAACGACAATCAAAGCGCAGGACTTTTAAGCAAGAATCCAATATTTCATAGGCGAACAAAGCATATGGATATACGACATCATTTTGTTAGAGAAAATAGAGAAAACCGAAGGTACTATTAAAATAGAGTATCTTCCAACAACTGATATGCCCGCTGATGTTTTAACAAAAGTTTTACCTACAATAAAATGATGAAATGTATTTTAGAAATGGGATTAGTAAACATAAATATATAATTGTTATAAAGTAATAATTCAGGGGAAGTGTTGTATATAAATTGTTACTTTACTATTTAATACTTTAATTTATATAATGCAATGCAATATATACAATCAAATTTTTGGTATGCCCATGTGGAATCTCCTCTCTTCAACTATTGCTGACATCGTTTTAGATAATTTATTAGACAAAGCAATAGCCGAGCTGAGTGGCAAGGGTATTTACATAAAATACGTAACTAAATACGTATACGTTATTTTGGCGGTGATCAACATCAATAACAAAAACGAGATTTTGAACTCATTAAATTCATATCATCCTAAAATTAAGTTTACTATAGAAATAGAAAAAGAAAGGAAAATATGGTACCTTGACACAACACTAAACAGATTAGATAATAAAATAATATTTGATTGGTACACAAAAATACTTCATCAGGAAGAATTATAAACTTTAATGCAACTCAACCGAGGTTCCAAATAATCAATACGGCAAGAAATCTCATACATAGAGTCTTGAATATTAGTGACGAACAATTTCACCCACGTAATATACAAATAATCACTAAAATATTAATAGATAATAGTTTCCTACCATATATAATCAAAACTCTTACAAATTCCCACAAGCACCTATAAAGCAATAGAAATGACAACCCTAATGATAATAGACAGTACTACAGCATCAAATATATAGCAGGCTTAACTGATAATAGAAACATAAAATATACAATAAACAACAACAACAACACTGCCTTAGCATATAAAACTAATAAAACATTGAGTACCATTTTCACTACACAAAAACACCAGTTGACAAACTACAACAAAATAATGTCATGTATGAAATACCATGTAAAGGGAATAATGCAAACAGCTGTGATCTTATGTATATTGGCACAACAAAAAGGAATTTAGCAACTAGAATGAAAGAACATAAAGCAGACATAAATAAAAACAAAGAAAGAACGGCATTATCTATACATATAATGGAAACCAATCGTGGACCTGATTTTGACAATATTAAAATTCTAAATTTAGAAAACAATATAAGAAAACGTTACACAACAGAAAGTTCAAGAATACAACAGAAAATAACGAAAACAATGAACAAAAAAGAAGATACTGACAACTTAAGCGCCATTTACAGTGTGATAAGAAAGAATAGCTAAAACCATCATTCTTAATATTGTAAATTTTTTAGTTCAAGTAAACTTGTATATTTTTTATTTTTTGATGTTTTAATAACAACAAAACTTGATTGTTAGTAAGTTTATCTTATTATGTACATAATTTTATATACGCTTTTGATGTTATTTTTTTTAAATTTTAATAAAACAGAAAAATCCCCTGAAGAAGTGAACACAAAATTCACGAAACGCCGCGAAAAATATGTAATAAAAATGTAGTTTTTATTTACATTAGACAATATATGCCTCACCAGCTAAATAATAATAAAAAGAATTCAATTTACAACAAATTAGATTGGGCGAAAAATATAAAAAAACTACAAACCTTCAATTTCCAAATTGTTTTTTTTATTCGGATGGTAAATTTCAACCTAAACAGGTGTAGCATGCTTTTTAACATCCGATCGTACAATAAAAATGTGAAAACGATGTGGCAACCAGAACATAGACGAATTTACGGCCTGTCCCACGATGTCGACAAGAAATTATCTGTCGCTTAGTTATATTGAAAACAAAAACAAATTTTCTTATTTTGTTTTTGTTTTCAATATAACTAAGCAATATATAATTTCTTGACGACATCGTAGGCCAGGCCGTTAATTTAAATTTTTCTTCTCTTCTTTCATATAATAAGAATTGAAAATACTGAACTTTAAGATTAAGATATTATTCCTAATTTTAATTCACTCTAGTTCAATTAATTTTAATATGTATCACTTGCTGAACATTTTTTAAAAATGATGGTAGGCCCTTTATTATTTTATAGGACGATATATATGTATGCACATAATATCCATAACTGCATTGTTATTTGTTTAAATAAGTAAATACATACATTTTTTTATTTTACTCATATACATTACTATGGAAAAATATGTCATGTTACGTTACGTATCAACTATTGTTTGTATAAAAGACACTAATAAAATAATTTAAACGGAACAAGCACTAACGCGAAGCCAACTTAGTACAGATCAATTAAAGTTTCGCATTTTTGAAAAAGGGTGATTCATTTTGCAGAGATTTGCATTTTCATAAGTGCGAATCAACACCACTTCCTTGTTTGGTAATGGTCGTGTCAGTTTTTGTTTGCTAATATCTTGGAAACCAGTAGTAGTGAAATTAATCAATTAATTTTAATATGTATCACTTGCTGAACATTTTTTAAAAATGATGGTAGGCCCTTTATCATTTTATAGGACGATATATAGGTATGCACATAATATCCATAACTGCATTGTTATTTGTTTAAATAAATACATACATACATTTTTTTATTTTACTCATATACATTACTATGGAAAAATATGTCATGTTACGTTACGTATTAACTATTGTTTGTATAAAAGACACTAATAAAATAATTTAAACGGAACAAGCACTAACGCGAAGCCAACTTAGTACAGATCAATTAAAGTTTCGCATTTTTGAAAAAGCGTGATTCATTTTGCAGAGATTTGCATTTTCATAAGTGCGAATCAACACCACTTCCTTGTTTGGTAATGATCGTGTCACTTTTTGTTTGCTAATATCTTGGAAGCCAGTAGTAGTGAAATGGTGGTTCTGCCCCAATTAAACTTGCAAAATTGTAGCTGAAATTGTTAAATTGTGGCTGAAATTGTTAAATTCTTGAAAATTTGTGTTTCTTTGTTTACATTAGGAGTTTTTTTTGACATGAAGAGTATGTCTGTCTGTTTGTTTGTCTCACTGACTGTCAGCCTGACCGCGGGAATTTTTGTGTGGAATATTTTGTGTGAATGTTTTAAGGTGACTCATAGTTTCGAGGTTTTTATGTGTGTATATGCCGACGGGAAAACGTGAAAGTTATTTTTTCTTATACCGAAGGAAAATCATGGAAATGATTTGTCCTTATGCCGACGGGAAAACGTGAAAGTTATTTTTTCTAATGCTAATATAGGTGTTGGTAGACTGTGATTTGGGTGGATGGGTGTTTGTAGGTGTTGTAATATGTAACCGTAGGAGTTTGTGGATGTATCTGCCTGCAGGAATTTAATCGAGGCTATGATAAGCAGTGCGTGGGGGTGTTGTGGAGGTAGATGGATCGTCTGTATGTGTGTGTGTATGTGTTGGTGTATGAGTGTGTATTTCTCTAGTAATTGGAATATATATATTTCTGTAGAAGCTTAAGGCTGATCGCGATTTATGAGCGGCGAGGTATTCTACTAATATGTAACCGGGGGTATCTGTATGTCTGTATGTATGTGTGAGTTTAAATCTGTTCGTGATTTGGGTGGGTAGGGTTGTTGACATAATATGTAGCTATAGGGATTTGTAGGTGTGTCTGTCTGTAGGAGTTTAAGGGTGGTCGTGATTTGAGGTGGGTGAGGATTTTGTTGAGGTAGATTGATTGTGTGTATGTATGTATGGCTGTGAGAATTTAAGATGATTGTGATTTATTGGAGGCGATATGTTCTTGCTATATGTATATATGTCTGTGGGAGTTTAAGACTATCCATAATTCAGGTAGGTGAGAGTGTTCTGTTGAGATTAATTTAAGATTTAATTTGTTCAATAATCAATTTCAATGTATTTTATTAAAAAAATATTTTACTGAATAAGTAAAATATAATTTTGGGATTATTAGTGCGTTTACAAAACTTCAAACTTAAATTGTAAAAATTCCCATAAAAACACTAATTATTAATTTGACGGCACCCGGTCAAAAAAATACTTGTGTGGCAACACTCTATCTTGAATAGCTGTTGTTGTTATTTACATTTATTTTCTTTTTACATACTCTTTATATCTACAATTTGATGCTGAAAAAAAGTCAGCTATTGTAGTAATGGTAAAGTAAGAAAATAAAAAACATGTTGATTATTGAGTTCTTGTTTCAACTTTGTTATTTGTTGTTGAGCTTCTCATTTATTTAAATGAAAGTTTATAACATAATGACTCTAGTTGTTCTAAGAAACTTTGGGTAAAGGTTCCCTGATGATCTGCATTAGCAACAGTGAAATGCGCATAGGATCCAGCTAAACCCCTCAATAATCAATTTCAATGTATTTTATTAAAAAAATATTTTACTGAATAAGTAAAATATAATTTTGGGATTATTAGTGCGTTTACAAAACTTCAAACTTAAATTGTAAAAATTCCCATAAAAACACTAATTATTAATTTGACGGCACCCGGTCAAAAAATACTTGTGTGGCAACACTCTATCTTGAATAGCTGTTGTTGTTATTTACATTTATTTTCTTTTTACATACTCTTTATATCTACAATTTGATGCTGAAAAAAAGTCAGCTATTGTAGTAATGGTAAAGTAAGAAAATAAAAAACATGTTGATTATTGAGTTCTTGTTTCAACTTTGTTATTTGTTGTTGAGCTTCTCATTTATTTAAATGAAAGTTTATAACATAATGACTCTAGTTGTTCTAAGAAACTTTGGGTAAAGGTTCCCTGATGATCTGCATTAGCAACAGTGAAATGCGCATAGGATCCAGCTAAACCCCTCAATAATCAATTTCAATGTATTTTATTAAAAAAATATTTTACTGAATAAGTAAAATATAATTTTGGGATTATTAGTGCGTTTACAAAACTTCAAACTTAAATTGTAAAAATTCCCATAAAAACACTAATTATTAATTTAACGGCACCCGGTCAAAAAAATACTTGTGTGGCAACACTCTATCTTGAATAGCTGTTGTTGTTATTTACATTTATTTTCTTTTTACATACTCTTTATATCTACAATTTGATGCTGAAAAAAAAGTCAGCTATTGTAGTAATGGTAAAGTAAGAAAATAAAAAACATGTTGATTATTGAGTTCTTGTTTCAACTTTGTTATTTGTTGTTGAGCTTCTCATTTATTTAAATGAAAGTTTATAACATAATGACTCTAGTTGTTCTAAGAAACTTTGGGTAAAGGTTCCCTGATGATCTGCATTAGCAACAGTGAAATGCGCATATGATCCAGCTAAACCCCTCAATAATCAATTTCAATGTATTTTATTAAAAAAATATTTTACTGAATAAGTAAAATATAATTTTGGGATTATTAGTGCGTTTACAAAACTTCAAACTTAAATTGTAAAAATTCCCATAAAAACACTAATTATTAATTTGACGGCACCCGGTCAAAAAAATACTTGTGTGGCAACACTCTATCTTGAATAGCTGTTGTTGTTATTTACATTTATTTTCTTTTTACATACTCTTTATATCTACAATTTGATGCTGAAAAAAAGTCAGCTATTGTAGTAATGGTAAAGTAAGAAAATAAAAAACATGTTGATTATTGAGTTCTTGTTTCAACTTTGTTATTTGTTGTTGAGCTTCTCATTTATTTAAATGAAAGTTTATAACATAATGACTCTAGTTGTTCTAAGAAACTTTGGGTAAAGGTTCCCTGATGATCTGCATTAGCAACAGTGAAATGCGCATAGGATCCAGCTAAACCCCTCAATAATCAATTTCAATGTATTTTATTAAAAAAATATTTTACTGAATAAGTAAAATATAATTTTGGGATTATTAGTGCGTTTACAAAACTTCAAACTTAAATTGTAAAAATTCCCATAAAAACACTAATTATTAATTTGTTCTGTTGAGATTAATTTTATATATTGTATATGTATGTATGTATGACCACAGGAATTTGTGAATGTATATCTGTGGGGATTTCAGATTGGTCTCGATTTGTGCGGGTGGAGTGTTGTTAAAATTTTCTTGGATTTTTCTAAGATTAATTCTGTTATGTGTGTGTATGTGTGCGTGTGTATATGAGTTTCTCGTGCTTGTATTTATATGTAGATAGAAATAAATTGTTTTCAATATCCACATTTGGTACTATAAAATACTATCATGTATCTGAAGGGAAGTCTAATCCTTGTATGGTTTTATACTTACGATTGCTTTACATTTTGTCATGCTTAAATTTGTCTCGCGTTAAAGTTTGAGAAATTTGTTTATATTGCAGATTTTGTTTATTTAACTACATCCACCTTCTTTGGCTGGACGACTTTTTTACACACAGAAAAAAATAAACTTTAAATCAGTAAACACCATGTTGAATTAATAAGAAACATTAGCGAAGGTTTAGTCATATTGAAATTTCTTACATCAATATGGAAAAATATAAGTTAACAGTATTTATTTATTAGGTTTTAGGTATCTCAACATACATTTTCTATTATATAGAAAATTATTGAATTAGTGTGACGCATTCTTATTTTTACGCAGTATAATTTTCTTGAGTGTCAATGGTGGGCACTGTCAATGTATTAGTAAATTTTTTATGTGTTGAGGTTGCGAGCTACCCACCAAGATAATGGTGCATTATATATTTATACATAAAAAGACATATTTTTTATCTTGAGAGAAAACGTTGATTAAGTAAAATTATTAATTGAAAATAAATCTTTTTCTAAGTAAACAGTGATATAAAAAAATTAAAAAAGATAGGACAATAATTCATCATGTTTTCTATTCAATAAAAAAAATAAAAGAATCGTTGCTTGGTGGAGCACAAAGGTGAAAATTCACCAAATAAAAATATGCGGTTGGATGTATCAAACATAATAAGCTTTGATATTTATCAGCATGGAAGATAATTTTCAGATGGGAAACATATTAAAAATATTGACATTTCGATAGGGCAATGACAAATTTTGGATTTCAGTTCTACAGTTTCACCTTTTCATCCAAATTTACAGCTTATTAATTCCCTGCTATAGAAGCTTCAGAGCTCACTCTTAATACAATTCGAGGTGTCACACCCTCATTCACAGAATTAAAAAAAAATGCTTCGCACCCTGATCTATAAGTGTTTACTGAAGTACGTCTGAGCCATAGTGATTGGCTATATAGATTATTTGACTTAAAGAAGGAAGCGCTGCAGATCTTAAAAACGGAAATATAGAAGAATGTGCAGTACAAATATAATGAAGTCTAAACGAATTTAATAAAAAAACTGCAATAAATGGGAAAGAATTTTTGCGATTTATATAGAATTCTTTTTAACTTTCAAATACATCATTCTTTACTCACTTTTTCTAGTTTTCCACAAACTGCTGTCACAGTGATAAATAGAAAAATTTTAAATATATTACTATATAAAAAATTTTTGTATAATTTTGTATATTGTATATGTATATTTTTGAAACCCCTTTCAATTACGGTACAAATAAATAAGTACAAGTTTGATAAGAATTCATAAAACTTCAAAGCGAATTATCAACAACAAAATCATCCACATTTATGCTTTTATCACAGTTTCGTAATAGCAAAATGTGTTTCAAATTTGACGATGATAATTTATTCCGCTGCTTTGAACAAATAAATTTCAGGTCAGAAAAAATTTGCTCACAGAGATATGTAGATTTGAAAAACGATAGACATCTTAAAGAGTTCCTTTTGAGCTCGGGATATGTCATTTCATCCACATTTTTCCAGAACTCAATTAAATTTATTTTCTCTGGAGGAAATATTTCGCTTCGAAGTATTATGAGTTCTGATTGTATATCAAACTCATACTTAGTTACATCACAATTAAAAGGGTTTTCGAAATGATCAAGAAATGGTTGTATACTTTCAAAATCTTTAAACCGGTCTTGAAAATTATAGAAAAGGGTTTCAAATATTGTTATATATTCAAACTTTTTTTTATTCTGTTTGTCATATGTGAGAGCAGTTTTTGGAAAACTAGAAAAATCATCCGACTGAATTTGAGAAAGGAGTAAAAAAAGCTTTGTTTTAAAGCTAAAAAGAATTTTAAACATATCGCATAAATTATTTCCCTTTCCTTGCAGCTGTAAATTAAAATCATTTAAAAATTTGGTTATATCTGCCAAAAACGCGAGATCTGAAATGAATTCATTATTTTTTAAAGCCTCTATCTCATAGCCTTCTATTTTTTCCGTTTCTAAGAACAGCAGCACATATTCCCTTAAGTTAAATAATCTATTTAAACACTCACTACGGCTTAGCCAACGAACTTCAGTAAACATTTTGCCCTCCTCGTATCCTATGCCCTCCTCGTATCCTATTTATAATGCGCTCTGCTATCTGCATAGAAGGGTAATTACTTATAAATTTGGATGCAAGAGCAGCCTGATGAATAATACAGTGAAAGCTGGTAACTGAAATCCCATTTTTTGGAATTGTCCTACGAGACCTTAATTTTTTCCTGTCAATACACTTGCTCCATCGGTACAGATCCAGCAATTTTGTTGATGTCTACTATGGAGAAAAGTTTATCTCTGACAGTATCGAACAATAGTTTGCCTGTAACGTTTCTATCAAATGTTTCCAGAGAAAACATTGTTTCGAAAATATTGTAGTCATGATCTACGCATCGAATACAAATCAGAAGTTGGCAAAGGTCATTAATGTCTGTGCTTTCATCTAAACAAAAATAAACGAATTTGCAATTTATTAATTTTTCTCTAATAAAAGACTCTACTAATTCTCCTAGTTTAGTAATATGCCGTACTACGCTGCGGCGAGACAAAGAAAGAGATTGTAAAGTCTTATCTTTATAATTAAGTTTTTGAAAAACTTTATTAATCATATTTTTAAAAAATATCCCATCAGAAAATGGTCTTCCTTGTCTAACAATATCCAAACTTATTAAATTTGATACTTCCAATTGCATTTTTTTATTTTCAAACTTTAGTTTGGTATCGCCCACTGATAGCATCCATTCTTTTATTTTTTCAATATAAATGTTTTTATTCTGATTTAAAAGGTTTTCCCTTTGCTTACCATTAAACTTATTCATATCACTATGAAAAGCATCATAATGTCTTTTAATGACATATTCCTTTTTTTCCTTAAAGCTTTGATAACATAAAAGGCATTGTATGTTACCAAATGCATTATTTATAACAAAATATTTTTCGCATATCATCATCAATTTGAAATGAGACAAGTATGTTTGCTGGACAAATATTCTTGAAAAAAATATAAAAAAATATGTGAGCATCCGCCTGATGTGCATTCATCGCTGTCTCATCGACGACTAAATTAAAGAGGGTAAGAATACGTGTGAATATTATTTTCACAATTGTGCCAAGAAACGCCCGAGCATTGATAAGAAATTTGATATGTATACATACATATCTACAAATTGATTTTATGCTTGCATGCTTGTATGTACATACAAATAAGTGTTTATCTCAATCTTTGAATACATATTTTTTCGTCATTTCATGTCTTTTGTTCTTGTTGTTATTAGGTCTGTCTGCGTACTTTTCCAGTAGCAAATACTCAGTCAACTTTTTTGGGAGAGTAAAACCAATTTTACTCTGTCGACTGAAAATATCTTAAAAAGAACGCAGACAGTATCCAGAAAAATGTTGCAAGAAAACAGCTGATCGGTGTGTAAACTATTGAAATAACAAAGCAAAAGAATTTTATTTTTATTTTATTTATTTATAACAATAACCAACCGATCCCATAGGGCCATATATAGTTGATGTACTACAAGATTAGCATAATAATTAAACATGTGGGCAACAAATAAACTAGACACAATATTTATGAAAAAAAATAATAACATGTAGTTATAAAATTATTAGATGAGAATATTACTTATAAATTGGAAGATATATTGCGCATGAAGTTAACTATATGTATTCGGAATCTAGATCAGTTCAATTGTGAGAAATGTTCAACAAGCTTACCTTTGAATGAATTACGAGTAAGATGGAATGCTCTCAAGGATCATGGCAGTGAATTCCAACATTTGGCGACTCGTACAGTAAATGATGTTTCATAAATAAGACGACTTCGAATGGGGAATAGAACCTGTGGGTTTCTATCACTTTGCAAAAACGTAAAATGTCTACGGAGATAGTCTGGACAGTCTGTGAGCATGACATTTAAAAAAAAAGTAGTGATCTAATCTGTATTAAGTTTTTAAAACTACAGCCCAAAAAATCAATAACATGCATAGAATAATGATCGATAATACGTAGTTGGTATATAAAGCCAAATGCCACACAAGCGTAAAAAAAGCGTAACCAACTAATTACTAATGAAAAACTGTTTGATTCAGACATGTAATTATTAAGTTAAAAAGTTTAGTACATAATTAATAGACAATTTTATGGAATCAAAAATGATTGCAAACTATTTAAATCAATAAATATATGTCTGAATCAAAAAGTTTTTCATTAGTAATTAGTTGGTTACGTTTTTTTTGGAAAATGACACAAGAAATGCCAAATGTAAACTCAGCCTAAGGCACACCTATTTAAATTTTGAGCGCTACAGCCAGAGTATACCTCAATACAATATAATAAATTATACATCAATAAGGAGTGAGATATGCTCTTTCTAATATGTAAGGGCAGGTATAAATTCATTGCATAAAATCTTCGTAAGGTTAAGTTTATTTTAGAAAATAGTCCATTAATATGGTATCGGAAACGAAGAGTATTGTCTAGTAAAACACCAATACATTTCATACGATCGACACAATCAATGAGTTGGCCAGCAAAATAGCATTATTGGAATCATTGGTTCTGCTTTTACGCCACGGTCGCACTGTATACTTGGACGTTTCTAGCATGCAATAAAGTGCTTAATTTATTATAATTCATTATAAACGTTAAAAATCAACACAATTGTAACTATTTACCTCTGCCATTGTTAAATTTCAATTTCTATTTTCATTTCACAAAAATTATTTCATTCAAAAAGTAATAAAAACAGCTATTCAAACTAGTTGCAAAATCTTGCAAGAAGAAATTTCTCCAGTAACATTTTGAAAGTTCTCTAACTTCCAACTGTCAAAAAGTTCTCTTTTTGGCTTCCTCGCTGCAAGAGATTTGGAGTACGCAGACAACATTTTGTAAGATTTTGCAACATTTTGCACAAAATAATGCAAAATATGTGTACGCAGACAGACCTATTATTGTTGTTGTTGTTGTTGCTGATGTTGGTATGTGTAGATGTAAAATATCTTCAGTTTTTTTATTTGAAATTAAAAAAATGTTGTTTTAATTTTCATTTGCATTTACTTAAAAGTTTGTGAGGATTTTCTCTTTTAAGTAAAGCTGAATTCCTGAAGATACACACTCTAAAGTAATAGTAACTATAATAGAAATATTTCCTATATTTAATTTAAATTTGCTTAAAGTTGATGCAGCCTATATAGTCATCGTTAGAAATTTTTCGAGGGTGTACATTGCCAAACCTTTTAAAAATTTATAAACATTTTTAAATGAAACTGATTCAGCACCTCCAGCTTTGGTGATGACAGTTTTTTTTTGTTAGCCAGTTTGCTTGGTTTAACTTTTTTTATTTTTTTGATAAACCTTTAAAACCAAAGGGGAGTATTATAATAAAATTGTTATTTTCATAATTGATGAAAATAAACACTACTTTTTTTCCAATGAAATCATTTGAATTACTTTTGAAACCTTAGTCCTCTAGAAAATTTATGTTTATTTTCCATATTGCTTAATTTATAAGACTTTAAAAATTAGTCCTTCGGTGGTTATATATCCCAGTGAAAAAATGGAAGTCATTCTAGCGGAAGTACATTTTCATTGCTTCCAAAAAATCGATATTTTTAATTTGCCGAGAGTGAGCAAAAAACCATGTAGAAGCTTATTTTAGTCAGACAAAACCTTGTAACTCCTCCATAGTCTTAGAAAATTCTCACCAGAATTTAAAAAAATTTATTTTTTTTAAAGAAATTTATGAATTATTTTTAGTCTAAAATTTAAGAGTTATTTGCTTAAATTTACATTAAAACACTGTTTCGGGCTTAAATTCGTATAAAAAAAAAACTAATTGTTAAAAAAGGCAACTATTTACCCTTTTTCCTTGATGAAAATATTATCATAGAACACAAAAAAGGGAATTTTTCTTAATATCGCTTCCAATTCAGTGACCAGGCATCGAAAAAGAGAACTTCTTGCAATGACAACCCTATGTAACAATCATTAGATCGGATCGAAATTTGCACTACTTCCGCATCGTAAACTCTACATTTTCATGATTTTTTGGAGTCTCTTTTTTACTGGGATTCTATTATACGATTATAAATAAGAATGCAGTGAGCTAATGTCTTTGCTTACTGTTTCAAATTAAAATTTTATTCAATTGGTCCCCTGTTTAATAAAAGGAGCTTTTTTTTAAACTCTGATGCAGTTAGGAGCGCTGGAGATTCTTTCATACATACATACATGTATATGTAACAGCTTTTTTGGAATTTTAGTTACATATAAATAGAATTGAATAACATTTGTTTTTGATTTTTATGTTAAGAAGTATAGATATGAATGTACTTTTAAATTAGTTAAATCATAATAAACAAACTAATTTTCTTCTTGAAATGCGATCAACAGAAAACAAAGTCGTTTTCTAAGAATTTAAATCTACTCTCTTGATGGTTTCTGTAGTATAGAGGAACCGCGTATACTACAAAAATTAATTAATTATGGATAATACGATATATATTTATTTTATGACAGCTGATCGTCTTTAGCTTTTATTTGATGTTCTAGAATATACGATTTTTTCTCATTTTATTAAAGTTCAGCTTATTGTATTCATATATCTTTAATTTAATTGTGCTTTGTGTGTCTGTTAGCAGACTGTAAGTATAAGTTAGTCAGTCACTCTTTATTTTTATTTATTTTTCCTTCTAATGTGTCACTAATTTTACTACTTCAAATAGAAAACATTAACATATATAATTTTTAAAAGTATACATATAAATATATGTATGTATGTAAAAATTAGTTCATATACAAGGAAATACATGTCTAATAATCAACTATTCTAGAAAATCAATCGCAAAGAACTCAGTTATCTCCACCAGCAAGCAATTCACCATAAGTATTTGCATAAAGTGTCAGAAACATTGAAATATCTATGTTTGGGAGAATTTTACCTCAAGTGTTCCAACATGAGGTTTACTGGTTGACCCCTTGAAGTAATTCTTGTTAACGTAGGCTTGCTTGTATCGCATGCAGATGTAATGATTTTTCACTTAAAAATGGTCCTCATCACCATCAATCATACCCTATACAACACATTCATGAGTTGCATTGATACAGATACAATTGCTGTCTGCGAATTCATTATTAAATAAATTCAGTGAAGTGCGACTTTGACCCGCTCACGAAGGGTTCCGTATGGGCACGAGATATGTATTCAATACGAACAATATAAACCATAGTTTTGGCACATTTTTCCTTTTGAGGATTTTTTTCGGTTTTTGGCGTTTATTTTAAGTTTTGGGGATTTTTTCGTTTTGGCGAATTTTTTTTAAATTTGGCAATTTTTTTTAATTTTGTCGAATTTTTTTTCATTTTGGCAATTTTTTTTACATAAACAATTATTTGAGAAATTTTTAGATTCTTTAATTGAACTGTAGTGAATTCACGTGACAAAATATGTTCACTTGGCAATCACTGTTCACTTGGTTATCACAGTTTCAGAAGGCTGGAATAACTAAAATAAAACTGTAGAATGCAACAACAAGTAACATATGTCCACTACAATAATACCTACATGCATGTACCGATGGTACATCGAATAAGTAAAAATAATTAATGTGATGATCGTAAAAAATATAAGTAAGAATAGTTAAACATACTGAGGTAGAGTAATATAATTTCGTGCTAACCTAAATAGAAAAATGGAAAAAACAGAAAATTAATAGTGACACTTATAAATGTGTTTACCAAAGGTAAATCAATTGTATACACAACAATCGTTTCTCGTATTCCGTTTCATTGTAAATTTAAGTTAAATAGCTGATGTTAATACGAACCTCTACCCAAGTAGATAGACTAGGGTGCTGATGAAGTGCGTGGCTGCACAGAAAAGTATCGGTATTTCCCCCAGCTTAAAGTCTAAGTTTAATTTTTCTTCTCTTCTTTAGAAACTCACATTAATTAATAAAAATATTTCATTCAATAAGAATTAAAATTACTGAACTTGAGCCTAACTATGAATTATTTCTGATAAACAATTATTTTGGTTTTGGCGCATTTTTCGCGTTTTGGCGATTTTTTTCGGTTTTTGGCGTTTTCTTCATATTGGCGATTTTTTTTTCATTTAAACGATTTTTTCGAATTTGGCGATTTATTTTAGTGCTAGAATTTTTTTTTAATTTAATCGATTTGGCGTTTTTTTTTTATTTTTGGTGATTTTTTCAGATTTTGGCGATTTTTTTCGGTTTGGCGATTTTATAATTTTCGGATTTTTTAGTTTTACCGTTTTTGAAAATTTTAAGAGTTTACCTCTTACGGTCGCCAAGATATAGCAAGTTGTCAAAATTACATAGTCAAAATTGCATTAACGGATGGACCACCCTTTGATTTAAATTTTTTAGTATTTTAATGTTTATTGTTGTAGTCTATATAAAAATACACTAATTTTACAAATTTCAAGTGTCAATATACATATGTACATACAATTGTATGTATAATACATGAGATTTTAAAATTTTTCGTCGCTCGTTTTGGACCACCCTTTAATTTCTAATTCTCATGTATTTGTTGTTGTAGTGGCCAATGATCTACATACTCTGTCCAAATTTCAGGTCCGTAGCTCTTACGGTTCCTGAGAAAATACCGTGTGACGGACAGACGGACACCGTAGCGAAAACAATAGGGTGCCTTTTTTCACTTTTGGTGTACGGAACCCTAAAAAGAGCCTTTCATCATCATCATCATCTAACAGCTTTATTCATATTTTTTGCTACCATGGATGTGTTAGCATGTTTCTATCGATAGTGACGCGAAAGTCCGAGATGTAGTGGTGTTTCAATTAAAAATCTATACTATTACAGCCGTATTCATAAAAAAAAGTTGATTGAGGTTTAAAAACCATATTAGTTAAAAAACATTTTAAGGCTAAATAAGGTTTTTTAAATATTTGTATTCATAATCAGTGTTTTAACTAAAAATCAATTAACTTGCTTTTTTAAAAATATCGTGGCAACACTATTTGCCACTTGCATCCTAGTTCTGCTAAACAACGATTATTAATTCACAAAGTACTCGTATCTGTATTTGTTTTTTGTCCATTTTTGGAAAAATATTGTTTTTATACAATAAAAAATGTGTTCCAACTCGTCAAAATTTAAAAAAATAAAAATAGATTACAGCGAATCTTTCTTAAAAGTGCTTATTACATGATTTTTTTATTGCAGATTACGAAGCACTAGAATAACGAGTTCTATTTTATTTGTTGTGAGTTTTTATACATCACTATAATTATTATTTTTATTTTTCTTTCTTCTCTACATTGAGAAAAGACGAAATGGGAATGGAAAGCTGATTGCTCCTTCTCTGGTAAATATTTATTTGGAGTTCATTTGAAATTTCATCATGAGCTTCTAAAAAAATACAATTTTATTTTCTTCTTCTAAATAGCATTCACATGTACATATCTACGTACATACATACGTACACACATACATACCTACAGGCAAAACTAAAAATGTAAACAAACACAAAGCAAAAATACAACAACGTCATCTTAAAATTGGTTTAAACATGGGGCCAGTCAATTTTAAAATTTGCTAATTTACGCAAGGTTTAAAAAACGGTTTTTAAGCTAAAATTCTATTATGAATACAATTTTAGCGAATATTGCTTAAACAACTTATGAAACGCTGTTTAAAATTTTTATGAATACGGCTGTTAGAATTTACGAATTCACTCTTTGGAATTTTGTACACAGTAGATACAGATGTACATATGTATTTCATTTCCAAAAATTTTATGACGTGAGGAATTTTTTTTAATTATACATGCTCCAACATGCTTTCATTTTTTCGGTAAATTTATTTGATACTCATACAGATATAAAGTAATATATGTTTAAATTGCATTTTATAATTTATGCACGCTTCTTGTTGAAGACCATATTTATTCACTAAATTTGTTTGATACTCATTTATACACATCTACATTCTTTAAGAATGGATACCAAAGTCCAATTTCTTTAGTTTATTCATATTTTCTAAAGATCTAATAGCTATAGAAATGAACAAAGTGAAGATCTTTTATATTAGGCCCATATTCGTATTTCTAAAATTTTTTGCTTAGAGCTTTCAAAATGGAAAATGTACATCTTTAACTATGAAAACTTATAATATGATGCGTTGATATATATTACACTGTGTTTTACTTCATTTTGAATGCTTAAGTTTTCTCAATATTTCATACTTACCAACAAGAATTACAAAACATTAAGTGAATTATCTTTCCTAAGACCTATCATTCTTAATCAATTATTCAAAAACAATACAAACTAGATTTTTCCTTTGTAATTTTATTTTTATATAATTTTATATATAAACATTTTATCATCTTCAAATTACTGTATTTAGCAGTTTTGTTTTTCTCATTTGTTGAGTTAACTTTAATCGCAAACATTTTAATGGTAAGATGAACTTTTCTATCTTTATCTTTTAAGTCTTTATATATCAATCAACTTATATGAACCATTAATGAAAAATTCTTTTCACATCATTTCTTTTAATAATCTATTAAATCATTCTACTATTCAGGCATTCATATTGAGTAATGTTAAGTCCTATATTTGTAAATGAGTTTTCCAAAGTGTTTATTAAAAAATTCTTTACCATCATCTGCTTTTAAGTTTTTTGGTATTCGTACCAGTTCAAAAATATTTTCCATTACCTTGGTTTTTTAGAGTGCAGCCTTTATTTTCAACGATACTGACCATATAAAATTTGAGAACGTGACATTACATCCTACAACAATCAATGATTTATATTTTCTGTAGTATAGTCCCCAATTTGAACTAAATCAGCCTACCAAATATCATCCTTTTCTTTCATTATATTTCTACAATACACAATCTATTTTAGAGATTGCTTATAGAGTTGCATTACTAAATTTCATTGACATTTAGTTGTTTTCCAGATTTTTTGGAATGTGAACATGATTTCATTTTTAGAATGTCTTTTTCAATTTTACAACTCTCTTCTATACCTAATTTATTTCACGTTGTAGTACATCAATTTGCATTTAATTATTCCAGAATATTAATGCCCTAAGCCATATTATTAAATTTTCCTTTAGTTTGTCGATTTCAGTTTCCAGAAACAATTTTCTGATAACATCGTTCTCCATCAGTGAACGATAATGATTATGTATGTATACAGTAGTAGTAATTAAAATCTTTTTATAGATTTCGAATTAAAATTTATAATAATTTTTTGGTATTTTATGAAACATTAGAGGAAATACTCCTGGTGTTAGAGCCCATATTTGCCCACCAACTTGTATTTTATCTCCATTTAGTTTGAGGTTGCTATCACCAATTTTCCATGCACTATTTAAATCTTTATATGGACCATAGTTTGTATCTAATTTATTTCTTCCTTCCAAGACAGATACGTCACTATAAGTGTCTTCGGAATTGAAAGTCTGTGAATAAAAATCATCCTCATCATTATTTTCAGTATTAGCATCATTTAATAAGATGGTATCATCAAATATTGTTCCTTCTGCTAGTTTCTTTGGTGTACTTGTCTCTGTCTTGACTGATGGATATCAGGCTTTAAACTTGTGTTATTTTCAACTACTGTCTTGATTTTACTTTATTCTTTCATGGACATTCTTTAAATTTTTTTTAGAACTATTTATGAATTCCTTGAGAGGTTCTGTTATAGGTTTAAATATTAAATGTCTCTTAGTTGTTCACGTATATCTATTTCACCAGTTTTTATACAACGAAGCTTTTTCTTCAATACATTACTTGTCAACACCAACTGCTTTAAAACCTTATCATCCATGTTTGATAATAGTAAATAACAGGTATCAGCTTATCAGGAGCTGGTATGGTTTTCAGATCAGCTTTTCAGGACCTGTTCTGGTTTTCAGATCAGCTTTTCAGGACCTGGTCTAGTTTTCAGATCAGCTTTTCAGGACCTGGTCTGGTTTTCAAAACAGCTTTTCAGGACCTGGTCTGGTTTTCAGATCAGCTTTTCAGGAGCTGGTCTGGTTTTTAGATCCGCTTTTCAGGACCTGGTCTGGATTTCAGATCAGCTTTTCACGACCTGGTCTGGTTTTCAGATCAGCTTTTCAGGACCTGGTCTGGTTTTCAGATCAGCTTTTCAGGACCTGGTCTAGTTTTCAGATCAGCTTTTCAGGACCTGGTCTGGTTTTCAGATCAGCTTTTCAGGACCTGGTCTGGTTTTCAGATCAGCTTTTCAGGAGCTGGTTTGGTTTTTAGATCAGCTTTTCAGGACCTGGTCTGGTTTTCAGATCAGCTTTTCAAAACCTGGTATGGTTTTCAGATTAGCTTTTCAGGATCTGGTATGGTTTTCAGATCAGCTTTTCAGGACCTGGTAGGGTTTTCAGATCAGCTTTTCAGGACCTGGTCGGGTTTTCAGATCAGCTTATCAGGACCTGGTCTGGTTTTTAAATCAGTTTATCAGGAGCTGGTCTGGTTTTCAGATCAGGCTATCAGGTACCAGATCAGGCTATCTGTAAAACAGATCAGACTATCAGAAGCTATTCAGATTTGTAGATCAAGCTATCTGATTCAGATTGAGTTATCAGTATACAAGTGGCTGGCCATTTATAACATTTAGATGCATGAAGTTTAAGTTCAGATGAAATACCAAAAGGTAAACTTTTATGTAGTAAAATTGTTTTCTATAACGATCATCGTTTAATCAATATCTTTGTTTATAATCAAAAATCCATATTTAGCCTTTCAACATGCTTTATATTTTTCTCACCTTACCTAAACATTACAAATACATTATGATGATTTCGTATCAAATGTTTGAGGATTCTGCTATAAGTTTTACATAAGTAGAATGATTCAAGATTCGTATCTCACCATTTACAAAAATATGCTTCTCACACACAACATCGTTAAATATCATATTAGAATTGATTTTGCCTTTTTTAGAAGAAATAACCGATTCACTATCTATAAATGTGTAATATCCCATTATTTTAATTGATAAAATTAATTTCTACAGGTATTCATATTTAAGTTGATATAGAGACTTTGAGTATAAAAAATGTAGATATTTTCAAATTTTAGTTCACAAGGACTTTCTAGCAAGCCAATCATAACATTAGTATTTTTTCTTTCACAATTTGACAGACCAACTATTCTTGTATGAAAATAATTTCGTAGACGGGAATTAGGGTTTATTTTTGAGCTAACATTCGATGATTCATCAAAATTTTGTATCAAGCTATTTATATTTATGTTGTTTTGACCAGTAGTATGGGTCAATATTTATGAAATCCATTTAATAAATATTGGTGCATACTCATAGTCAAAACAAAGTATGCTTTAAGTGTTTAAAACCAGTTAACATAAGAATTATTGTTTAAAACTCTTAAATTATACTTAGTTAGTTTTACTAACCACATTTGGTAATTAAATGCACTTAGTTACAAAATGCGGTTAAAAAAACAACATAAATACATATAGCTTGACATGAAATTCCGATGATTCATCGATATTTCGTGCGAACCTATTTTTAGGTTGTTTTGACTATGGGATTGAGCCAATATTTATGAAATGTACTTCATATATATTATTTCTTTTTTTAGAAGAATTTTTTTTTATACATTTATTTATTTATTGTATCTTTAATTATGAACTAACAATAAGTATTCAAAGCTTAAATCTAAAATATACGTATAAGGCCCGACCACTGTCGCACATAAACTTAGTGATAGTTATAAATAATACATAAGTAGTGATAATTAAAAAAAAAAATTCAAGCAATCCTATCTGGAGTGTTGAGTATAAGAGCCCTTGTGTCCTTCTTTTTCAAGCGGATGTGGCCAGTAAAATTCAAGATGTTACGACCAAGCGGATTAGGATGTGACTCGAGTTTTGTTAAATATATTTGCCTGCATATTTTGCTATTTCTTCAATCACTTGTGGCATATTCAAATCACGATGTATATTTGAGTTTTTGATGTACCATGGAGCCAATGTTATCAAACGTAAAATTTCGTTTTGCCTTCGTTGGATTCTCTCGACGTTAGAAGCTGAAGCAGTGCCCCATAACTGAATTCCGTAGCACCATATTGGCTTCAAAAGCGACTTGTGTAATAAAAGTATGCAGTCTAGTCTGAGTGTTGAATTTCTACCAATCAGCCAATATATCGGAGTTAGTTTAAGTTTCATTTGTATTAGTTTTTAGTCAATATGGTGTTTCCATCAAAGTCGTCGATCAAGGTGTATACCAAAGCATTTTACATGTGAATGTTGAGGAACAGCTTGATTGTTGATTCGAATTGGGGAACAAGTATCTCTTCGCAGGGTAAATGTTACCTGAACACACTTTTGCTCGTTTACCTTAATTCTCGATAATTTTAACCCTAGTTCCAGTTGTGTAATATGTTCTTGTAGATATCGGGAAACCTCGTGAGGGTTTTGTGCATACTTAGGCAGGCTGTATCATCGGCAAACGTAGATGTATGGATATTATTGCTCAAAGGCATATCACAAGTATAAATCAAATATAAAACTGGCTCCAGTATGCTCCCCTGTAGCACACCGGATGATATAGATTCGGCCACACTCATGCATTCTCCTTTCACAACCTTAAAGTTCCGGGTAGTAATGTAACTTTCTTTTAAATTCACCAAATTTATTGGTAGATATGATTTTAATATTAAAATTAGGCCTTCATGCCACACTTTATCAAATTGCATGCAAAACGTCAATAAACAGTGACGAACAGTACCTCTTTTCTTCAAATGTTCTTCTTATACATTGAACCAATCTATGCGTTTGTTCAATGGTGCTATGCTTACTTCTAAAACCAAATTGATGGTGTGGGATGCACCCACTACCAATTAGAATTGGGGACAATTTTGAAAAGAGCAGTTTTTCGAAATGTTTTGACATTGTTAATAGCAGACTTATTGGCCTGTATGATTCTGTTTTGGTAAGATCTTTGAATTTAAAAACAAATTTTTATACAAAATTTGTTATAAAAAGCTTTTATAAAGCCTTAATAATTTTATAAATAAGTCTGTTAAAATATACATTGTTTTACTGACCTTATTTTTGTAAATAAATACATTTCATAAATATTGATGCATACTCGCAGTCAAAACAAAGGATATTTTATGCTGATTTGATTATGAGTATGGATCATTATCTCTTATTATAGAAAAAATCAACTAATGCACCTATAAAGTATCAGAAAATATTTTTTGATATTGTATAGCTGTATTATTTTATTTTTTTATAATAAGAGATAATATTTATAAAATGAATTTAGTTACACAAATGCGGTTGGTAAAACAACCTAAAAAAGGTTGGTACGAAATTTTGATGAATCATCGAATATTAGCTCAAAAATAAACCCTAATTCCCGTCTACGAATTTCTTTTCATACAAGAATAGATGGTCTGTCAAATTGTGAAAGAAAAAATACTAATGTTATGATTGGCTTGCTAGAAAGTCCTTGTGAACTAAAATTTGAAAATATCTACATTTTTTATACTCAAAGTCTCTATATCAACTTAAATATGAATACCTGTAGAAATTAATTTTATCAATTAAAATAATGGGATATTACACATTTATAGATAGTGAATCGGTTATTTCTTCTAAAAAGGGCAAAATTAATTCTAATATGATATTTAACGATGTTGTGTGTGGGAAGCATATTTTTGTAAAGGGTGAGATACGAATCTTGAATCATTCTACTTATGTAAAACTTATAGCAGAATCCTCAAACATTTAATACGAAATCATCATAATGTATTTGTAATGTTTAGGTAAGGTGAGAAAAATATAAAGCATGTTGAAAGGATAAATATGGATTTTTGATTATAAGCAAAGATATTGATTAAACGATGATCGTTATAGAAAACAATTTTACTACATAAAACTTTACCTTTTCGTATTTCATCTGTCCTTAAACTTCATGCATCTAAATGTTATAAATGGCCAGCCACTTGTATACTGATAACTCAATCTGAATCAGATAGCTTGATCTACAAATCTGAATAGCTTCTGATAGTCTGATCTGTTTTACAGATAGCCTGATCTGGTACCTGATAGCCTGATCTGAAAACCAGACCAGTTCCTGATAAACTGATTTAAAAACCAGACCAGGTCCTGATAATCTGATCTGAAAACCAGACCAGGTCCTGAAAAGCTGATCTGAAAACCAGACCAGGTCCTGAAAAGCTGATCTGAAAACCAGACCAGGTCCTGAAAAGATTATCTGAAAACTAGACCAGGTCCTTAAAAGCTGATCTGAAATCCAGACCAGGTCCTGAAAAGCTGATCTAAGAACCAGACCAGCTCCTGAAAAGCTGATCTGAAAACCAGAGCAGGTCCTGAAAAGCTGATCTGAAAACCAGACCAGGTCATGAAAAGCTGATCTGAAAACTAGACCAGGTCCTGAAAAGCTGATCTGAAAACCAGACCAGGTCCTGAAAAGCTGATCTGAAAACCAGACTCCTGATAAGCTGATAGCTGATACCTGTTATTTACTATTATCAAACATGGATGATAAAGCATAAAAGCAGTTGGTGTTGACAAGTAATGTATTGAAGAAAAAGCTTCGTAGTATAAAAACTGGTGAAATAGATATACGTAAACAACTAAGAGACATTTAACATTTACACCTATAACAGAGCCTCTCAAAGAATTCATAAATAGTTCTAAAAAAAATTTAAAAGAATGTCCATAAAAGAATAAAGTAAAATCAAGACAGTAGTTGACAATAACACAAGTTTAAAGCCTGATATCCATCAGTCAAGATAGAGACAAGTACACCAAAGAAACTAGCAGAAGGAACAATATTTGATGATAACATCTTATTAAATGATGCTAATACTGAAAATAATGATGAGGATGATTTTTATTCACAGACTTTCAATTCCGAAGACACTTATAGTGACGTATCAGTCTTGGAAGGAAGAAATAAATTAGATACAAACTATGGTCCATATAAAGATTTAAATAGTGCATGGAAAATTGGTGATAGCAACCTCAAACTAAATGGAGATAAAATACAAGTTGGTGGGCAAATATGGGCTCTAACACCAGGAGTATTTCCTTTAATGTTTCATAAAATACCAAAAAATTATTATAAATTTTAATTCGAAATCTATAAAAAGATTTTAATTACTACTACTGTATACATACATAATCATTATCGTTCACTGATGGAGAACGATGTTATCAGAAAATTGTTTCTGGAAACTGAAATCGACAAACTAAAGGAAAATTTAATAATATGGCTTAGGGCATTAATATTCTGGAATAATTAAATGCAAATTGATGTACTACAACGTGAAATAAATTAGGTATAGAAGAGAGTTATAAAATTGAAAAAGACATTCTAAAAATGAAATCATGTTCACATTCCAAAAAGTCTGGAAAACAACTAAATGTCAATGAAATTTAGTAATGCAACTCTATAAGCAATCTCTAAAATAGATTGTGTATTGTAAAAATATAATGAAAGAAAAGGATGATATTTGGTAGGCTGATTTAGTTCAAATTGGGGACTATACTACAGAAAATATAAATCATTGATTGTTGTAGGCTGTAATGTCACGTTCTCAAATTTTATATGGTCAGTATCGTTGAAAATAAAGGCTGCACTCTAAAAAACCAAGGTAATGGAAAATATTTTTGAACTGGTACGAATACCAAAAAACTTAAAAGCAGATGATGGTAAAGAATTTTTTAATAAACACTTTGGAAAACTCATTTACAAATATAGGACTTAACATTACTCAATATGAATGCCTGAATAGTAGAATGATTTAATAGATTATTAAAAGAAATGATGTGAAAAGAATTTTTCATTAATGGTTCATATAAGTTGATTGATATATAAAGACTTAAAAGATAAAGATAGAAAAGTTCATCTTACCATTAAAATGTTTGCGATTAAAGTTAACTCAACAAATGAGAAAAACAAAACTGCTAAATACAGTAATTTGAAGATGATAAAATGTTTATATATAAAATTATATAAAAATAAAATTACAAAGGAAAAATCTAGTTTGTATTGTTTTTGAATAATTGATTAAGAATGATAGGTCTTAGGAAAGATAATTCACTTAATGTTTTGTAATTCTTGTTGGTAAGTATGAAATATTGAGAAAACTTAAGCATTCAAAATGAAGTAAAACACAGTGTAATATTTAGCAACGCATCATATTATAAGTTTTCATAGTTAAAGATGTACATTTTCCATTTTGAAAGCTCTAAGCAAAAAATTTTAGAAATACGAATATGGGCCTAATATAAAAGATCTTCACTTTGTTCATTTCTATAGCTATTAGATCTTTAGAAAATATGAATAAACTAAAGAAATTGGACTTTGGTATCCATTCTTAAAGAATGTAGATGTGTATAAATGAGTATCAAACAAATTTAGTGAATAAATATGGTCTTCAACAAGAAGCGTGCATAAATTATAAAATGCAATTTAAACATATATTACTTTATATCTGTATGAGTATCAAATAAATTTACCGAAAAAATGAAAGCATGTCGGAGCATGTATAATTAAAAAAAATTCCTCACTTCATAAAATTTTTGGAAATGAAATACATATGTACATCTGTATCTACTGTGTACAAAATTCCAAAGAGTGAATTCGTAAATTCTAATAGTATAGATTTTTAATTGAAACACCACTACATCTCGGACTTTCGCGTCACTATCGATAGAAACATGCTAACACATCCATGGTAGCAAAAAATATGAATAAAGCTGTTAGATGATGATGATGATGAAAAGCTCTTTTTAGGGTTCCGTACACCAAAAGTGAAAAAAGGCACCCTATTGTTTTCGCTACGGTGTCCGTCTGTCCGTCACACGGTATTTTCTCAGGAACCGTAAGAGCTACGGACCTGAAATTTGGACAGAGTATGTAGATCATTGGCCACTACAACAACAAATACATGAGAATTAGAAATTAAAGGGTGGTCCAAAACGAGCGACGAAAAATTTTAAAATCTCATGTATTATACATACAATTGTATGTACATATGTATATTGACACTTAAAATTTGTAACATTAGTGTATTTTTATATAGACTACAACAATAAACATTAAAATACTAAAAAATTTAAATCAAAGGGTGGTCCATCAGTTAATGCAATTTTGACTATGTAATTTTGACAACTTGCTATATCTTGGCGACCGTAAGAGGTAAACTCTTAAAATTTTCAAAAACGGTAAAACTAAAAAATCCGAAAATTATAAAATCGCCAAACCGAAAAAAATCGCCAAAATCTGAAAAAATTACCAAAAATTTAAAAAAAAAACGCCAAATCGATTAAATTAAAAAAAATTCTATCACTAAAATAAATCGCCAAATTCGAAAAAATCGTTTAAATGAAAAAAAATCGCCAATATGAAGAAAACGCCAAAAACCGAAAAAAATTGCCAAAACGCGAAAAATGCGCCAAAACCAAAATAATTGTTTATCAGAAATAATTCATAGTTAGGCTCAAGTTCAGTAATTTTAATTCTTATTGAATGAAATATTTTTATTAATTAATGTGAGTTTCTAAAGAAGAGAAGAAAAATTAAACTTAGACTTTAAGCTGGGGGAAATACCGATACTTTTCTGTGCAGCCACGCACTTCATCAGCACCCTAGTCTATCTACTTGGGTAGAGATTCTTATTAACATCAGCTATTTAACTTAAATTTACAATGAAACGGAATACGAGAAACGATTGTTGTGTATACAATTGATTTACCTTTGGTAAACACATTTATAAGTGTCACTATTAATTTTCTGTTTTTTCCATTTTTCTATTTAGGTTAGCACGTAATTATATTACTCTACCTCAGTATGTTTAACTATTCTTACTTATATTTTTTACGATCATCACATTAATTATTTTTACTTATTCGATGTACCATCGGTACATGCATGTAAGTATTATTGTAGTGGACTTATGTTACTTGTTGTTGCATTCTACAGTTTTATTTTAGTTATTCCAGCCTTCTGAAACTGTGATAACCAAGTGAACAGTGATTGCCAAGTGAACATATTTTGTCACGTGAATTCACTACAGTTCAATTAAAGAATCTAAAAATTTCTCAAATAATTGTTTATGTAAAAAAAATTGCCAAAATGAAAAAAAATTCGACAAAATTAAAAAAAATTGCCAAATTTAAAAAAAATTCGCCAAAACGAAAAAAATCCCCAAAACTTAAAATAAACGCCAAAAACCGAAAAAAATCCTCAAAAGGAAAAATGTGCCAAAACTATGGTTTATATTGTTCGTATTGAATACATATCTCGTGCCCATACGGAACCCTTCGTGAGCGGGTCAAAGTCGCACTTCACTGAATTTATTTAATAATGAATTCGCAGACAGCAATTGTATCTGTATCAATGCAACTCATGAATGTGTTGTATAGGGTATGATTGATGGTGATGAGGACCATTTTTAAGTGAAAAATCATTACATCTGCATGCGATACAAGCAAGCCTACGTTAACAAGAATTACTTCAAGGGGTCAACCAGTAAACCTCATGTTGGAACACTTGAGGTAAAATTCTCCCAAACATAGATATTTCAATGTTTCTGACACTTTATGCAAATACTTATGGTGAATTGCTTGCTGGTGGAGATAACTGAGTTCTTTGCGATTGATTTTCTAGAATAGTTGATTATTAGACATGTATTTCCTTGTATATGAACTAATTTTTACATACATACATATATTTATATGTATACTTTTAAAAATTATATATGTTAATGTTCTCTATTTGAAGTAGTAAAATTAGTGACACATTAGAAGGAAAAATAAATAAAAATAAAGAGTGACTGACTAACTTATACTTACAGTCTGCTAACAGACACACAAAGCACAATTAAATTAAAGATATCAAAAATATGAATACAATAAGCTGAACTTTAATAAAATGAGAAAAAATTGTATCTTCTAGAACATCAAATAAAAGCTAAAGCTGATCAGCCTTCATAAACTAAATATATATCGTATTATCCATAATTAATTAGTTCGTGTAGTATACGCGGTTCCTCTTTACTTTAGAAACCGCCAAGAGAGTAGATTTAAATTCTTAGAAAACGAATTTGTTTTCTGTTGTTCGCTATTCTAGAAGAAAATTAGTTTGTTTATTATGATTTAACTAATTTAAAAGTACATTCATATATATACTTCTTAACATAAAAATCAAAAGCAAACGTTATTCAATTCTATATTATATGTAACTAAAATTACAAAAAAGCTGTTACATATATGTATGAAAGAATCTCCAGCGCTCCTAACTGCATCAGATTTTAAAAAAAAGCTCTTTTTATTCAATAGGGGACCAATTGAATAAAATTTTAATTTGAAACAGTAAGCAAAGACATTAGCTTACTGCATTCTTATTTATAATCGTATAATAGAACATATAACCACCGAAGGCCAAATTTTTAAAGTGTTATAAATTAAGCAATATTTAAAATAAACATAAATTTTATAGAGGACTAAGGTTTCAAAAGTAATTCAAATGATTTCATTGCAAAAGTAGTGTTTATTTTTATCAATTATGAAAATTGCAATTTCATTATAATACTCCCCTTTGGTTTTAATGGTTTATCAAAAAAATAAAAAAAGTTAAACCAGGCTAACAAAAAAAAAACTGTCATCACTAAAGCTGGAGGTGCTGCATCAGTTTCATTTAAAAATGTTTATACATTTTTAAAAGGTTTTGCAATGTACATCCTCGAAAAATTGCTAACGTTGACTATATAGGCTGCATCAACTTTAAGCAAATTTAAATTAAATATAGGAAATATTTCTATTATAGTTACTATTACTTTAGAGTATGTATCTTCGGGAATTTAGCTTTACTTAAAAGAGAAAATTCTCACAAACTTTTAAGTAAATGCAAAT
Source organism: Tachina fera (assembly GCA_905220375.1). Classification (NCBI taxonomy): domain Eukaryota; kingdom Metazoa; phylum Arthropoda; class Insecta; order Diptera; family Tachinidae; genus Tachina; species Tachina fera. Next base: position 110,911,588 of record LR999963.1, read on the forward strand.
GCAAATTAAAACAACGTTTTTTAATTTTAAATAAAAAAACTGAAGATATTTCACATCTATACACACCAACATCAGCAACAAACTCAACAACAACAACAACAATAATAACAGCAACAACAAAAGACATGACATGACGAAAAAAATATGTATTCAAAGATTGAGATAAACTCTTATTTGTATGTACATACATACATACATACATGCAAACATAAAATCAATTTGTAGATATGTATGTATGCATATCAAATTTCTTATCAATGCTCAAGTATTTATTAGATCTTCACAATCACACTTATATATCTACATCATGTAAATATATTAAGCATAAATTTGCATGATCTACACTCAACAAAATTATACTGCTTAAAAATTAGAATGCGTTACATTAATTCAATATTTTTTTATATAATAGAAAATGTATGTTGAGATACCTAAAACCTAATAAATGAATACTGTTAACTAATATTTTTCCATATTGATGTAAGAAATTTCAATATGACTAAACCTTCGCTAATGTTTCTTATTAATTCAACATGGTGTTTACTGATTTTAATTTGGTTTTTTCTGTGTGTAAAAAAGTCGTCCAGCAAAAGAAGGTGGATGTAGTTAAATAAACAAAATCTGTAATATAAACAAATTTCTCAAAGGCAGACTTTAACGCGAGACAAATTTAAGCAAGAGAAAATGTAAAGCAATCGTAAGTATAAAACCATACAAGGATTAGGGAAGCTCAGATACATGATAGTATTTTATAGTACCAAATGTCCATATTGAAAACAATTTATTTCTATCTACATATAAATACAAGCACGAGAAACTCATATACACACGCACACATACACACACATAACAGAATTCATCTAAGAAAAATCCAACAAAATTTTAACAACACTCTACCCGCACAAATTAAAACCAGTCTGAAATCCCCATAGATATACATTTACAAACATACATACATATACAATTCATAAAATTAATCTATACAACAGAACACTCTCACCTACCTGAATTATGGATAGTCTTAAACTCCCACAGACATATATACATATAGATTCCCACGGCTACATATAACAAGAACATATCGCCTCCAATAAATCACAATCATCTTAAATTCTCACAGCCCTACATACATACACACAATCAATCTACCTCAACAAAATCCTCACCCAGCTCAAATCACTACCAGCATTAAACTTCTACAGACAGACACACCTACAAATCCCTATAGCTACATATTATGTCAACAACCCTACCCACCCAAATCACGAACAGACTTAAACTCACACATACATACAAACATACAGATACCCCCGGTTACATATTACTAGAATACCTCGCCCCTCATAAATCGCGATCAGCCTTAAGCTTCTACAGAAATATATATATTCCAATTACTAGAGAAATACACACACACATATAGACAATCCATCCACAACTACCCCACGCCCCCCCCCCGCTTATCATAGCCTCGATTAAATTCCTGCAGGCAAATACATCAACAAACTCCTACGGTTACATATTACAACACCTACAAACACCCATCCACCCAAACCACAGTCTACCAACACCTATATTAGCATTAGAAAAAATAACTTTCACGTTTTCCTGTCGGCATAAGGACAAATCATTTCCATGATTTTCCTTCGGTATTAGAAAAAATAACTTTCACAATTTCCCGTCGGCATATACACACATAAAAACCTCAAAACTATGAGTCACCTTAATACATTCACACAAAATATTCTACACAAAAATTCCCACGGTCAGGATGATAGTCAGAGGGACAGACAGAAATAATCTTAATATAAAAAAAACTCCTAATGTAAACAAAGAAACACAAATTTCCAAGAATTTAACAATTTCAGCCACAATTTAACAATTTCAGCTACAATTTTGCAAGTTTAATTGCGGCAGAACCGCCATTTCACTACTACTGAAACTTATTTATGCAAAAATACAAAATGTATCACTAAATACAAAACCGGTTCAATGCTTTTCAAAAATTACAAAATGAATAAAATAACATTTTTACTTTAGGGTTTTTTCAGCATTTAAGACGTACGACAGTAACGTTCGTCATCCTGGAAATGCCCATATGCAATATCAGAATTATTAAAATATGCATATTTACATTAGTTTGGTTGTGCTGTCAGGTACTTAAATGAACCGTGGACACTGACAATATGTTGCAATAGTTGCAGAACTGTGTTATACAAGATGTCAAATGGCAAGATCTATTTCATTTTTTTAATTCCAGAATTTTAGGACGAAAGCATGCTGGGAGACTGGAATTTTTTTGAAAATTCATTAATTTTTATGTAAAAAGGAATAAAAGCTTTTTTATTTCTTGAAAACCTGACATGATAGAGAAAAAAAAATTACACCAAATTACCTTAGGAAAGATATTTGTTTGCGCCAGTCCAAAACCTTGTAGGCTAGTGTTATTTTAGAATTAAGACAACCTGATTGATGTGCCTTGTTTCGGCATGAAATATCAGATTCACTGAGTGGACAAGTAATTCGACACATTGAACATACATCACATTAAATAATAAAGAGTCAGAACTTGAATTATCAAAATGGTTTTGTTTTTTATAATTCACTGAACGAATTTCCAATGACTTGGAAAATTTCTTTTGCAACACAGTCTTCCTGTATAAAATACCGGTATGCCTGTTTTTATGTTACATACTTGCGTAATTTGTAAAGTATGAACACTTTTTTGCCACTCCTCAACATCTAAGATTTTTTGTGATTGCTTATAATTTAGAGTGCAATATGTACTTTTTTCAGTATTGCCAGGCAAAACCAGTTTTGAATAATTATAATTTATATTATATTTAACATCAAGTTGACATTTTCGAGTTTTGAGAAAATAAAACTTATAATTTTGGAGTTCAAAGAAAAAAAAGTAATCAATTAATTAAATAAAAGACTCTGAAAAAAATTTAAAACGACATCGTGTTAAAACAAGGGCTATCCCTAAAAAAAAGACGAAAGTCCACCAGAATCATTTATAAGGAAAATTATTGGTTTTTCTTGTAATGTTTCCGAAAAGTATGTTTGGAATGTTACTTTTTAAATATGTTTATATGTATGTATTGGAGAAAGCCAAAAGGTACTTTTTGAATGCTCGATACATATCGATACTCCATCGACTATGAATTTAATAGCACCCTTGTATCAACAAGCATTCTTATAAACCGGCATATATAAAAATAGCTTTCAGCACAAATAAGTGAACATATCGATAGTTTGCTAGTGCTATCAAAACAATGTACTATAGATATTCGTATGAATACGTGTACGCACAAGCATGTAATGACGAGTAAAGCAGGGATACCACTATCGGCACAATGTACCGATATTCGTCGGCGCACTGAAATAAAGTCATAAATAATAAGCTAAATTGGCCTTATTTTTCAACTGATTGAAATATAAGGACATAACTTCACCACACTGCATTGGTAATAGAGACTGTTTTGGTTTATTACTTATGAGTGAGCCGACGAAAATCGGTACATTGTGCCGTAAGTGGGATCCCACCTTAAGACTATATGAATAATGTTACCAAATTTGAAGGTATATGAAAAAAATCATTGTTTATAAATTTAACAAATACCTAATTTATATTATGCATTTTTTCATGAAATATTTTTTACGAAACTTTTTACTTTGGCAAATAAAGCGCTACAAAAAATGACGTAGCATGAATCTCTGAAGCATGTAAGATAATGTTTTTGATATAATTTGGTTTTTCGGGCCTCCTACTGACACATGAAAAAATTTTCATAAAACCAATTTTTTGCAAAAATTCGTAAATGAGAGGCGGTAATTTTTGGAAGATTTCCTCTAAAAAAGCAACAATTATATAAAATCGCAAGGAATAAAACAATAGAAAAAAATCCCCCAAATCCTCTAAAATTGGCTTACAGCAAATAAATCGCGAAAACTTGCATGATGCGATTATATATAAAAAAAATTTCACAAAGTAGATTTCAACTATCAAAAATCATCCATATACGAAAAGTTGCGAATAATTTTTTAATTCAAAAAATAAATAATAATTTATCAGAAAACGCTAAAATTGCAAGGAATGTCAAAAATTTGGAAAAATTTGCGACGATATCGAAAATTCGCCAAAATTGGTTAAAATCAAAAAGATATCAAGTATCAGGATTCAAAATCCTAAAAACTGTAAAAACAAATTGTAAACAAGCCCTAAATAACTTTCGAATACATAAAGATCTAAGGAACGGCGAAACAGCGAAAATTCGTTCAAATTGGCTTACATCAAATATATATATATATATATATATATATATATATAAATGGATTACAAATTGGTAAAAAAAATCAAATTTTGGCTAAAAAGTTACTTTTATTACGAAAATTTACGACAAATTGCAAAATTCAGCTTTAGCTTAGATATATTTAAAATGGAGCGTGTTTTCACAGTCACGGTTACTTCCGTATATATTTAGTAGGGCATAGGTATAAGGAAGAAAGAGTATATAGGTAAAACAGCTTTATTGAATTTTGTGTTAAAATAGTTTGAGAAAAATGCTAGTACTTCAACAACTACAAACTAGTATTTCTGGCAACATTTTTGAAAAAAATATCAAGAAAATCAAGTGTGTGACAAGTCATGGGTATGTCGATAGATATGCGGGACGTAACGAAGAATGCGAATCGATACATACAAGTATGAAATAAAGTGCGCAGGGGTATACGCAAGTATGAAAATGAATGGGTGTCAATACGCACTAGCATAATAAATATTCGATATGTGCTGGAATATTTAAAAATTTGTATCGATTGGCTTTCTCTGACATGTATATCTTTATATGAAATACCATCAAATGTTTACTATATTTAGTGGTTTATGAAACTTAGTGAATGAAATGCATTATACAATTTTCATTTGCTCATTGCAATTTTATTAATCTATGTTAAAAGATTGGAGCATGCATTTCTTTAAAAACAAAAAGCTATTTGGTACTTACCTCTTCACATAGTGCCAACATTCGACGTGTACTTTCCAGCGACTATAAGAAAGAAAAAAAAAAGAAAATTAGGTTAGCGTTATTAACACATGTGATACCTCCTTATGCAGGTTGCTAATAAAAGTAGAATTATTTTTATTTCATATTCATATAAAACAAAATGTTCGTAAATGTAAACTGCAAAGTCTTTCTTGGAAGCACTTGTTGCTTGAAGAATTTTGGTTAATGGGATTCTCACAAGCACTTGCACTTGGAGGCAGTGCTCAATAAAACTATTTATTCATTATTCTACAAAACACTAACATTTTAACTTTATTTTGCTTTCTTTTATATATAAAATTAACGAAAAGAAATCCTTACTCTATAAATGATTAATTGTTTTGTTTTCTCTTTTTTGTGTGTAAAATTAATAATTGATAACTTAGCAATGACCTACTTTTGAAAATTGCAAATTGTAATACGTAAATATTGTAATGTTTGCATAAAACATTTTGTGCAATACATGGTCATTGACTTGGTATGGTTACAAACAAAAAATTTATTCTTAAGGTAGGATCACACGATTGTCGCAAGTCATCAATTTTACAAAATTTTTATTGTGTTGATTTTTTCCACAATAAATAAATTGTCCCAATTAAATTCTTTGCGGTCACATGATTGTCTCATTTTACATAAACTTGATTGTCGCGATTTGTCGCAAAACCATAACGTGGCAATAATTGTCACACTCCAGTCACACGATTGTTCTACTGCATGGCAACTCTGAGAAACAGCTGTTGTGCTAGATGCCAAAGTTTGTCTTGTTTATATTAGCGTAAATTGTAAAACATTAAATATATATTTTTTACGTAAAGATGGTTAGTTCTCTAAAGAAAAAGAAAATAACATCAGCTTTAATTATTATGTATGTGCTTGAAGATATAAAAACTAAAGGAAAGAAAATAAGAAAAGTTAAAAGAAGTACGTGGGTCAGGGATTGGCTTACAAAAAGAAGCACTGATGGCGCATATGAAAAAACATTGATGGAGTTTCGTGAAACAGAAAACCAAAACTTTTTGTTCAAAAACTTTATTCGGATGAATGACGAGACGTTTAAAGAATTGTTGCAACTAGTGTCACCATATATTAAGAAACAAGACACTAATATGCGTAAGGCAATTCCAGAACAAGAACGCTTAGCTGTGACACTTCGATTCCTTGCTTCTGGAGATAGTTACAAAAGTCTTTCGGTCTTCTTCCGTATTGCTCCTAACACCATATCACTTTTCGTGCCAAGTGTTTGTAATGCAATTTATAAAGCATTGAAAGGTGCATACTTAAAGGTATGAGAATTTTAATTACATGCATATGTATGTTTTTTTAGTTGCACTACTTGTTTCTCTTTATATGTGCATATGTAGGTACCATGCACGCAAGAAGAATGGAATGAAGTAGCTTTCAAATTTAACAAGCTGTGGAATTTTCCAAATTGCATAGGAGCGGTTGACGGCAAACATGTGCAAATAGTAGCACCACCGAATTCAGGAAGCACCTTCTACAACTACAAAGGTACACACAGTATAGTGCTAATGGCTGTTGTTGATGCCGAATACAACTTTTTATATGTTGATGTTGGCTGTAATGGTCGTGTGTCAGATGGTGGAGTTTTCGGAAACTGTTCTTTTCAACGTGCTTTGGACAATAATGACCTAAATTTACCACTACCAAAACCTCTGTCAGGACGTCAATTAAACGTTCCATTTGTTTTGGTTGCAGATGATGCTTTCCGCATGCAGAAACATTTGCTAAAACCATACCCTGGTAAAAGTTTATCTGCAGGACAGAGAATATTTAATTATAGGCTATCCAGAGCACGACGTATCGTAGAAAATGCATTTGGTATTATGGCGAAGCGCTTCCAAATATTTTCATGTCCTTAAAAACTAAATGCAGAAAAAACTACCTCTACAACTCTAGCTTGCTGTGCCCTACACAATTTTTTGTTAAAAAGAAAGGTAAATTATACCAGGCCGTTGCTTACTGATCGCTATGATGATAACGGTGCTTTTATTCCTGGCACATGGAGAAATAACTTTAAACTGGCTGCTGTGAATAGAACAGAAAATGCTCCAAGTTCTTATATAAGTAGTGAAGCAAAGGCTGCTCGTGAAGAAATAGAAAATTATTTTATGTCTCCAACTGGAGAATTGCCTTGGCAATATAAATATATATAAGTAATGCAATATGCATATAAAATAAAATTTAAACTTTTAATTTTATATCAAAAAATTCATTTTATTTTTAACTCCAGCGATTTTATTAAAATTTGCATACAAGTTGCACTTATGGAAAGGTTTGTGTTTTAGTTTTTGAAGAACACGGACTAGAAGCTTTAACACATTTTAACACAGTTTTTATAAAACATAACTTAAAAAGGAGTGAGATCCTCACAAAAATATAAATGTGTTCTTGTTTGGTACACGTTCACATTTATATTTTTGTGATTATAGGTACTTCAATATTACAAAAATAAAAATAAAAAATATCAAAACAAACACTTAAATATCAAAAATAGCAATAAAAAAACAGATTTATGCATGAAGGCTCAAGTTTCTTCTTCTGCTTCCAAAGTTGCTTCCACTACGGCTTTAAGAAGCTGCAAATGCAATTTGTTGGCAGTCTTCTTGTTTTTCTTGGCAATTTCTCGCATTTGTGATGCCAAATACATCGCAATAGCATGCCAATTGTCTTCTTCCGCCTCTAAGCACTTGACTGCACGCTGCAACATGTCAGTTTTGTCTAGTTTGACTATTTCAGGGAGGGAAGAATTTGCTGTCTCAGGGAGGGAAGAATTTGCTGTCTCAGGGAGGGAAGAATTTGCTGTCTCAGGGAGGGTAGAATTTTGTGACTGACTTTCTTCCAAATCTAGCGTCGACACAGTACTTGAGCTTTTTGATGTCGAATGGCGATTATAAAATTGCATAGCAGTCCAATGGAGCCAATGTGGCTTGATGTTTTCGGCTCCCTGGCCAGATTTTACTTTAAGTTTCTTTTTAACATTTTGAAATGCCGTTTTGACATTGGACCATTTGGCTTTACAATCTTCCACCGTGTGGCCTGTACAAATTGTTTCAATTTCCCGTCATGCCTGCTCCCGTTTATATCGATCTTTGTACTCTGAGGAAGAATACTCCCAAACACATGGATGCTGTTCCACAGCTTGTATCAAGTCCTGTATACCATTGTAGGTCCAATATGAAATTACACTTGGTTTTTTTCTCTTTTTGGGCAAAGGTGTTTGTGGTTGCTGATCGAGGGAAAAGTACACAAGTTCAGTAGGATCATCCACTACAATGCAGTCATCAAATTCCATATTAAAACTGCAATTAAAATGTAGATAATTATGGCACGTACAATAATTAAAATTCATTTTACTTTACGCAAAGAAATGTTGACCGCAGAATCACAAGAAAAATTTTATTATAAAAAAACTATTGGCGCCAATTGACTTCCTTGATTGACGCACGAGAAAACAATAAATATTGACGCACTTTTGACATCTTTATTGACGTATGGTTACCTATAAACCGTTCACACGATTGCCATACCAGAGTTGCATTTGATTGCGGCAAATCGTTACAATTTTGTTCTCGATTGTCGTATGGGGCAATAAATTGTGAAATCACACGATTGACATATAAAATGAACCAATAATTGATGCATTGCGGCAATCGTGTGATCCTACCTTTAGTTATGAAATTAATTCAATTAATAATAACATAAACAATAATCTGTATATCCCAATGAACAAATAAGAAATATATTAACATACTCCCCCCGTTGAGTGCAAATCAAAAAATACAAAATAAAAAAAACATTACAAGAAACAATTAATAATGACGTAAACAGTAATATGCAAAAACAATGTAATATAATAATGAAATAAAAGAAACTGATAACAATGGACAATAATGAATTTCAGCTACACTGTGAGTCTATGTGTTGTCTTCTCTTGTTTAAAAATGTGCTAGGCTGGCATTCCTTCTTATGTGATGTAAGACCTTGTAGAATTTTATTTTTAATTTTTTAATCATTTTGGTTGTTAGATGTGTACAGTGAAGTCTGAAGTTGTTTGTTGTTGGCTCTGGAATTGTAGTTAAACGTCTTCAACATATTTTCTTGCTGACTAAGTATATGTATTAAAATATAGAAAGTACCTATTAATGCTGAATAACCGACAGTCATGTGATGGTAATTGTGAGTGTCAATTCTGTTTGGAAGCTACAGTATCTCCTGTGCCTTTAGTGAGTTTTGTAAATTTGTTAAGCTCTGCATTTGTGAATTGTAATCGCTTGTGTGTATTTTATCCAGTAGTGGCTTCAGACGAGTTGCATGGGTTTGTTCTCTGATTTCCCAAAGTCTGGTGTATGATGACTTAAGGCTGCATTACCCGACTGTAGAAATCGCAGATGTAACGTAAATGTTAAATGTAAGCGCTTGTGCGATTATAGAATGCTTAAAAACGTGTCATGTGTTTTCGACATAAACAAGAAAACTTCTTTGTACACACATACATACATGATAATTACTTTGTGCCCAGCAAACACGCAGTTTTGATTTTAAATTGCGAGTTATTTGAAGTCAAACGTGAAAATTCATATACATATGTACTATGTATAATATTTAAATTCGTGGAATTCATTTTGATTGAAATGTGTATGTACTTATGTAAACATACGTACGTATGCATTAGAGCTCATATGTAAATAATATATGTAAATACATATAAAACAGTAATGTTTTAATTAATCAAAGATTTTTTTAATAATTTCGCTGAAACTATTGCAAGTTTGATTGCAAGTTTTAGCCCGTTAGAAAAATAATCATTGTGAGTTTTTGAAATATGTACATAAGACAACTTTTAGATAGAAAATGCGCCTACACGCAAAGAAAAAACATGATTCAGAAATGATCACTACGTTAATTTTGTGTTTAGTTCTGCCTCATATGGTTGAAAGAATTAAGTTATTCTAATAAAAATAGAGTTCGAACATTATATTTTTATTCTAAGCATTTAAATGTATGCAAATTATTACAATATGGTTGTCATTGCTCAATTATTCATTATAGTTGATCCAATCATACTAAACGGGTGGCGAAGAAAATTCTGAAGAACAATATACCTACATACATACATACATATGTACATACTTCAACAAATACAAGTTAAATTAAATTTAATTTAAAAGCTTCTTACTGTTTTAAAAGAAACTAATAACTTTCGCATGCATGTTATATTAAATATATACATATGCATGCATTTGTGTCAAAAATTTATATTGTTAACAATTTACAATGTTACATAAAAATAGAATGTTTATCGTCATTATTATATTTTCCTTAAAAAATTGTATTCTTGTTAAGGTGATAGTTTTGCTAATAAAAACTAATTATGGTTGTATAGAAAACACCATACCAAAATATCAATTCTTCTTCTTCAGTTTTCTCAAATTAAATACAAGCGTCAGTCAGACTTTAGATCGCAAAGTAAAAGAAAATAATAAAATATATTACCGGTGAAAGTGAGTCAAATAAAATTAATAAAAACCATATTCAAAGAAAAAAAGGAGTTAGTTCCATGCACCTTAATTATTATATATTTATTGAAGCAGGTACGAAAAGCGTTAATTTTTATTCCTTTTGCCATATTATTTACATATGTATGTATGTGCAATGTACATACATATGTACATTAGAGCGTCTCGCCATATAGGCAAGAAAAAAAAGTTCGCCGTACACCACCGAATACGAAGTAATGTTGTAAGACATTTTCAAAAAAATTTTTTTTAATTTTTTTTGCCGAAAGTAGGGGTCGCCAAAATACATTTTTCGTTATATCTTCGGCATTTACAGTCGGATCTCAAAGTGTGATATATCGATGTTTTTGTCTCAAAGAGACCAATGTTTTGCTTTAATAGTCAATGGTAGTTTGTATCCCGTTCTAGTATTTACCCACCAGATCTCATTTTCTACCACCCTAATGTACCACCCTAATAGCAGAAAATTAAAAGTACGCGTTATTTTCTATCGACGGACGAAGTATCTGTTGAACATCTTGTGGCAGTTGACGAATCCAAGATATATATTTAAAAACGTGGCGACTTCCGTGAATTGCAAGTGGTTGGCTTTTCACAAGAAACCAAAATGGCGCGTAAACTTTCATAACAAACTCAGCCAGTTTTTTCAATATAACTGGGGGTTTAGCGCACGTTACATAAAACCGGAGAATTCTAGAGGCAGTTGTCAACCAGCGCGCTGTGCTAATAGCTCCGGGTTTCTCGCTGGCTAATCTGTCATCGCATTCTCCGGTATGGACAGTTCGAACCATACGATACAAGTACGACTGATCGCCTCGAATACTCCATCCTTCTATGTTTGCTGGCATTTCTCCCATTTCAATTCGCTCGAAATTTTTATTGACCTAACAGAATGGAGTAAACAATAGAGATCCGAATTGTTAATGGCATGATTAAAATTTCATTGAAGAAAAGTATGCGAAACTTACAGAATACTGCGTACAATTCTGAATTCCTTCTCCAATACTTCCTGGCCAGAGTCCAGGTCCTTTCTGTTTGCCAAGCAATGATCTCAATAAAGCACTGAATGGTAGTTCATTGAAGTGGAATAGGCACACGAACCATTGCAACGGCCTCTGTAACTGGCGTTCCATTCTTGGAATGATTCCATTTTTGTAACCAGTGTTGGTAGGAGTTCCATCGCAGCTAATAGCTACTAAGTTATCCGTACTGAAGTTTCCATTCCTTAAGAAATCTACTATACTTTTTTGTATTTCCATAGCGGTGCTGTCAGTGGGCGTAGCATAGCCAATGAATTTGGAGTGTGGCTCTTTCAATATAGTGATATGCTCTTCATTGACAACAACATTCCGAGTCACATTTGCCTCCGTTATTCTTTTCAAAGTAGGCTCTTTTTTACCATCGAAAGAAATGCACGTTATTAAATCGTTACATTTTGCTGCGACTGTTGCTTGCTTACGGAATTTTACACGTTCCCTAAATATTTTGTTTTTGTCGATGACAAGTCCATCAAAAAACTGGCATATGCTTTCGGCAGTTTCTTGTGATAACTCTTCATTTGCTTTTGCGGTAATCGACAACTTTAAATCTTTAATTAACATGGTCGCAAGTAAGGCACCGTATCGAACTGATGTGTCGCTGCGATCCAAAGCTGAACTAAAATTATGCAATGAAATGTCAGCCACTACAAATTCTTTTAAAGTCTGTGATACATCGTTAACATTTTCCTCAAACTCCTGCTCTTCTTCACTGTCTACATTATACCCAACGCTGACAAATTCGTCACGCAACCCATAAGATGATTCAACAGTCTTCGACATTTCTTCACCGTTGCTACTCGTCGACATCATATCAGCAACATCGATATATCACACTTTGAGATAGGACTATAAATGTCGAAGATATAACGAAAAATGTGGTTTGGCGACCCCTACTTTCGGCAAAAAAAATTAAAAATTTTTTTTTCAAAACTGCCTTGCAACAATACTTTATATTCTGTGGTGTACGGCGAACTTTTTTTTTTCGAGACGCCCTAATGTACATTCTTATTTCTCATTTACAGCAAAAGAGGTGCTCCATATCAATGCCAATCAAACAAATGCCAATTTTGAAATTTTCAGCCTGAGCTTTGCCATAAAACTATGTACATATGTATATACATACATATAAGATAAGTTGTTTTAAGAAAATTTATATTTTCAAAACCTGAGTTTCAATAAAAAATTATGCAAATAAAAAACCATTATTTTTTATACTGTAGTTCTTAGGAACATAATAATATGATCAAAAGGATAATTATCATAATACTGTGAAAAATAAATATTTAGTTAATGGAAAATGGGAGCATACTTGTAATGAACATAATAAAATGTTTAACACGAATATGTATTATAATTCCCATAGCTGAACATATTATATTATATTACATGTTTGATATAATTATAATCGCAAACATAAATGATAGTTTGCTATTGTGATTGTACTAACTATGTTTTTTCTTTGCGTGTAGGAGGTTTTAAAAATTATTATTATTTTATTTAAATGATCTCAATTATAATAATTTTAATATGAGCTGTAACGCTCAAGCCTCTAACCGTAATATCTGTCGTTGTACATTACCAGAACAGATTTTGAGCAACTTTGTCGAAAAGAAGAAGTACTTTGCTCCTTAATTTCCAAGAACGTCTACGCTTGCAGTATCACTTCAATCAGGTAAAAAAGTTTATTATATCTTCACTTTATCGTTTTATCTTTTTCTTATTAATGTTCGTACCTACTTATACTAATTTATTTTTACTCACAAATAATATACATATGCATACATGTGTGTAATTTTTAACAAGAGCACATACATAGGACTTTTATAAAATCAAATAAAATGCAAAACATGTCTTCGAAACATTGATGGGAATTCAATATCTTCACATTATTTTTGATTGTGTTAAAAAAAAGTACGAAAATTATTTAAATGATATCAAAGCATTATTTTATACTAACAAACACTGTAATGACTTTGCTTTTTAGTTAAATTACATTTTTAGCTTTATAAATACATACATGCATTACTACGTATTATAATTATAAAGATATTTATATTTTTATTATCATTATAATTGTTATGATCATACGTACATATTATTATTTTTATTGGTATTATTATTAAATAGAAATTTTACGCTTGTGTGTATGTTTGTACGCACATATTTATGTATATTTTACACATTCATACGTATATAAATATAAGTATATGTGTATGTACATTAACAAAGAAAAAAACTGTTAGAAAACTAAATTTATTAAATATGTCATGTGCGCATAAAAATTTAGTAACTTAAATTATCAAAAGAAACAAAAGTACAACTATAGAGCTATTGTGGCATACTCCCATTCAATATACAAACATCCCATCGCTGTCTACAAATGGCACGTAACCTCGTCATGAAATTCTACTTTCTGCAAGCTCAGACGTTACATTTACGTGACATTTCAGTCATGTAAGCATTTGCATAGCTTTTCATGCAATAGATTCGATCAGCTGACACATTTACATTTACAGTTCTAAATTTACAGTCGGGTAAATCTGCCTTTAAACGAGCTGGAGATTGTCTGTTGACCTTGGAGTGACATGAATTGGTATTTGAGAGTAGATTCTGGTTTCAAGTAAAGTACTCCTGGCCCTTGTAGGGTAAATTGAGTGATATCTCTCTTACACACAGCTGTTGTATGAATTTCTATTGGCAATGCGTAAATCCATATATTTTTCTGGTGGAGGGGTATCCAGGCAGTGGTGTTTTTTATTTGTTGTAGTGGACAATCAGCCTTTGTTTCGTTGTGTTATAAACTGATATAGCAAGCGCATGTTGGAGAACCTGATTCATAACGTATTTGTACATTGGAACATCCAAAACTATCTTCATGGATGACAGAGCATAAATTCAGTTCAGTTTTATCAATGGTAAAATAATGACGATTAATAATATCGACGGCCAATAGGGACGAGTATGGCCTTATTGATACTAGAGTATCGTTGATCCAGTTTGGCACTGGTACAAAGTTGAATACTGTAAACTGAATGCGTTCAACTAACGGTAAATTCATGCAAAATACGACTGTGTTATTCGTGAGTCCACCTTCAACCTTCGTCAGTTTGTGCAATTGTAATACATCATTCTGTTTTACAGGCAACTCAAGTGACTCGGGCAGATGCATTTCAGTTTTTTCTATTTCCTGTTGTAATTGATATCGAGTAAGGATAAGCTGGCTTATGATGCCATGGTTAGTGTTTGTAAGAATATCCAGTATTGCGGATTGTGTATGTTGTAAGTTTGACGTAGTAATTGTTAGTTGAATACACAGTAATGAGAAAATTCGGTATATTCGTTCTTGATAGTTCTTTACTATATATATCATATATATAATATATGTATATATATATATATATATATATATATATATATATATATATATATATATATATATATATATATATATATATATATATATATATATATATCATATATATAATATATGTATATATCATATATATAATATATGTATATTTGCGATATTTTAAGGTCAATTTGGTCAAACTTTTTCTTTACTTGCACTTGGTCTGACTTCAGGATATTCATGGTGGTGTCTACAATTGACGTCTGATTTCTTAAAACGCTTATCAGATGTGCCTTATTTTCTTGAACTTGGAAAATGGTGTTTGCCATTTCTTTCGCGTATTTGGAATTCAGTACGCCAAAAGTGAATGCGCTATGTTCCCAACTAAATTAATTGGCCCCCTTTTGTATCTTTTGCCTGAAAGTAGAGTGCTCACTTTTACTATGTTCAAGTGAGTTACACTTTTACTATGCTTTGAACATAGTAAAAGTGTAACTCACTTTTACTATGTTCAAAGTATTTGACTATGTTTTTCCACGTTGAATTTTTTTGTATGTCGCAATATAAATTACTTTTTTTTTTTAATACATGTATTTATTTATTGTATCTTCAAATATGAACTAACAATAAGTATTCAAATCTTAAATCTAAAATATAATTAGTAGGACCGACCACTGTCGTACATAAACTTGTTAATAGTTATAAATAATACATAAGTAGTGATAATCCAAAAAAGAAAAAAATGTATAAAAATTATAAAAAAAGTATTTTCAAGAAATCCGATCTGGAGTGTTGAATAATAGAGCCCTTGTGTCCCTCTTTTTTAAGCGGATGTGTCCAGTAAAGTTCAAAATATTACGAGCAAGCGGATTAGGATGTGACTCGAGTTTTGTTAAATATTTGCCGGCGTATTTTGCAATTTCTTCAATCACTAGTGGCATATTTAAATCACGATGGATATTGGAATTTTTGATGCACCATGGAGCCGATGTTATTAACCGTAAAATTTTGTTTTGCCTTCGTTGGATTCTCTCTATTTGATTTGATAAAGTGTGGCATGCAGGCCTTATTTTAAAATTAAAATCATATTTACCAATAAATTTTCTGAATTTATTAGAAAGCTACATAACTACCCGAAAGTTTACGATTGTGGAAGGAGAATTCATGAGTCTGCCCTAATCTATATCATTCGATGTGCCACAAGGGAGAATACTGGGGCCAGTTTTGTATTTGATTTATACTTGTGATATGCCTGTGAGCAGCAATATCCATACATCTACGTTTGCCGATGATACAGCCTGCCTTAGTATGCACAAAAACCCGCACGAGGCTTCCCGATATCTTCAAGAACATATTACACAGTTGGAAATCTGGTTGAACTTATGGAGAATTACAGTCAATGAACAAAAGTGTGTCCATACAACGTTTACCCTAAGAAGAGATACTTCCCCCATTCGAATCAACAATCAAAATATTCCTCAACATTCCCAAAAGAAATACCTTGGTATACACCTTGATCGAAGACTTACATGGAAACATCATATTGACTTTAAGCTTACTCAGATGAAACTTAAGTTATCTCAAATTCATTGGTTGATATGCAGAAATTCAACACTTAGTCTGGACTGCAAACTTTTAATATACAAGTCGCTTTTGAAGCAATGCTTGTAGATGTTCTTCACAAATGTTATCAAGGACATAGTGTTTGAGTCTTGACTTAATTAGAATTGCTGAGCCACCGCATGCTCTCCCCCTCTGGTCCTTTGAATCATATAGAGTGTAACCATTTATTTTAAATAAGTTCCTTGAAGTCAAATGAGTCTCAGAGACCAACATTATATCAATATTTTTTTCCAATAGGAAGTGCTCAAGTTCATTTTTATGCTGGCGAATGCCGTTTGCGTTCCAGAAACATATTTTTAACATGTTCATGGGTTGTTAACTAATGCTTGAAGCAGTGTATTTTGCATTCGCAGCATTTCTTGCATCATGCTAGTCATATTTGTTGTAAAGTTGTTCATAGTTAGCACCAGATTCTCAATAGTAGCTTCAAGGCGACTAAAGTTAAAGCCTGAGTTTACATTCGCTGAATTATTTTGCGGTGAAACATTTTGTGAGGGACCAGAACTAACCTTAGCAGCATCGGTATACGATACACGGGAAGTAACTGGTTGGGTCATTTCTACAAAAGTGGCGGAGTAAGCGTTTCTGATTGACCATAGGCTGTTTGACAAAAGAGCACACAGGACAACCTATGTAGTTAGCAGTATGATTACCTCTACAATTACTGCATTTTTTATCACTTTGATCTTTTGACTTATTGCAACTAGCAGTGCCGTGTAATTCGCCGCACACAACACAAACAATGGGTAATTTGCAGTATGTTTTTGTGTGGCCATGTTCTTGGCAATTGTGGCACTGTACGGGACCTGATCGCTTATGTGGCTCTTCAACTGTGATTTTTCGGTACAAGAGGTATTTTAGGCTATAAATTGGGTGTGTCTCGTTTTTTTTCAGCTGTATATCATTCGGCTCCAATTCAACACGAAATAGAGGCTGGGAAATCTTCGCCCTATTGATTATGTTGGTAACATTTTTTACCTTAAATCCTTGTATCATGAGTGCATCTTCGGGATTAACATAATAGTCAATACCCTTCAATACGATCTGCATACCTTTGACACTCTTAAGCTGGTACGTATAAAAACTTGTTTTATTTTTTTCGAATTCAGTCACTATTTTGCGGAAATCGTTTTCTTTCTTTTCTTGCAATAATGAAAAACGATTTTGACGATTGGTAGATGATGCGCTATTATCCCTGGACATCTTTGGAGCGGATGAAATTTTTAAAGAATTTGGGCTTCGCCCACGCTTTACCACTGTTATGTATCTGCCCATTCCGACTTGTACCTTGGGTTTTGAGCTACTTTTATCTGTAGTGATAACTTTATTAAGTGATGAACACGAATCTGAAGGAGATGGTATTACTGATTTATATGAAGAAGTACTAGGCAACTGTAATGTTAATGAATCACTATTCGGCATTGGGCAAAGCGAAGTTGATCGCTGATGAAAAATTGGATTTGTCGTTAAAAAAATACTTTCATTAGATTTATTATTTGTAATATTTTCATTGAGAGCTTCAGAACTCACAGTAAAAAAGGCATTTCTGCAGTTAGAACTCACTTCATACTTTTTTGTATTTGAGGTACTCACATAGAGTATTCCTCAAGGGCACTTTTTGTGTTTTTTTGCTTACGGTTTTTTTTTTTTTCTAATTTATGATTGTTTAATTGTTTTTGAGTTACTCGTATAGAGTATTCCTCAATGTCACTGTTTGTGTTTTTTTGTTTTCGGTTTTTTTGTTTTTGTTATTTCCACTATGTAAAAATATTAGGAAAGCACATAAAGCTTATTTATTAAAGTCAGTATGTACCTATTACGAATAATATGCACTACGAATATTTTTTTTTGTATAATTTTTTGTTTGTTTAATAAGAATGTAAGAAAAATTCCGCTAATCGACTATTCACTATGAAGGTACAACGAGAAGTGATAAATTACTTAACGCTCTTTTTTCTTCTGCAAACATTTACGATTCGGCCCCAAATTCTTGTAAGTCATAATAAACTAAAATCTGCCAATCTGAGAACGAAATTGCTGCTGATACAATTTCTTAAAAATGAATGCCCATCTGATTCCTTACTGCTGCTGATTTGTAAGTTGATTTTTTGTACCAACAAAATTAGTCGCATTGTCAAAATACAGCTCTCTGCATTGACCTTGCCTAAATCGTTCTAGTGCGCCTATGAATGCTTCGGTGGTTAGATCGGTAACCAATTCCAGGTGAACAGCCTTTGTAACAAAGCAGCAAAATACAGAAATATATGCCTTATGGGGCTTCTTCCCTCTTAATTTGTAATGAACTCAAAGAGGACCACAAAAGTCGACACCGCAGTTGATAAAAGGTCTAGCTTGTGTGACGTGTGTTGACTGTAAGTTACCCATTATTTGATTGAACAATTTTGGTTTGGCTCTGGTGCATCGTATGCAATGTTGTACGATTGATCGTGCTGTTGTATTACCTTTAACTGGCCAATACCTTTGTCTTACATGTGATAATAGTGCTTGGGGCCACAGTGTCGATTTTTTTCATGTATCATTTGCATTATCAACTGTGTTAGTGGATCATTATAGGGAATCAACATTGGATGTTTTGCATCATATTGCAGTGTTGATGATTTCAACCTCCCCCAACTCTGATGATGCCCTTATTATCTAAGAAGGGGGTAAGATTACTATATTGACTTCCTCTACTTACTTCTTCAAGCCTCTGCAAGTTATAC
Organism: Tachina fera; assembly: GCA_905220375.1. NCBI lineage: Eukaryota > Metazoa > Arthropoda > Insecta > Diptera > Tachinidae > Tachina > Tachina fera. Next base: position 110,930,905 of record LR999963.1, read on the forward strand.
AAATCGTTTTCAAAATCGGATCGTTGCATTCCACGTATAATGACTATGAGAGCCTGTTCCAATTCTTGAGCTGTTAAGTTTAGATCGGGATGCTGTTTGATCCTTCCCTTACAATTAATGAATCGCAGCTTATAAGCGACGACTCTCTGGAGTGTTCGAAATAAATCATTGTGTTGTATTTTGTAAATGATGTCTGTTGAAGTTTCATCTACGGTTGCTACTGTAGTCACCCTCTTTCGCTCCATATCGTGCTTATTTATTGTGAGTGTGTTGGAAGTATTTTTCAGGCAAACTTCTTCTCTTCCATGCAAAAATATAGACCCATAGAGCCACAAAGTGCTTGTAGCTAGTTTTGCCGGGGAGAGACCTCTTGAAATAATATCTGCCGGGTTTTCATTTAACTTGAAGTACCTTTACTACTCAGCTATGGATAATTCATGTATTGCAGTGATTCGATTAGCCACAAACGTTTGGTAAGCTGACAATTTTGAGTTAATCCAGGCCCTAACGATCTCTGAGTCTGTCCATAGGTAAGTAGGTGTGTTCTCAAGATTTAAATCACATTTTGTTCTTCAGTTCTCGTGGTACATTCATAGCGAACAGTCGATTAGCGGAATTTTTTTTAAATACCAAACAAACAAAAAATTATACAAAAAATATTCGTAGTACATATTATTCGTAAAAGGTACATACTGACTTTAATAAATAAGCTTTATTGGTTTGATAATATTTTTTACATAACAAATACAAAAAAAAATTCAAACAAAAAAAACATAAACAGTGACATTGAGGAATACTCTATACGAGTACCTCAAAAACAGACAAACAATCATAAAGTACAAAAACAAAAAAAACCGTAAGCAAAAAAACACAAAAAGTACCCTTGAGGAATACTCTATATGAGTGCCTCAAATACAAAAAATTATGAAGTGAGTTCTAACGGCAGAAATGCCTATTTTACTGTGAGTTCTGAAGCTCTTAATGAAAAAAATATAAATAATAAATCTAAGGAAAGTGTTTTTTTAACGACAAAGCCAATATTTCGTCAGCGATCAACTTCGCTTTGTCCAATGCCAAATAGTAGTGATTCATTAACATTACAATTGCCTAGTACTTCTTCATATAAGTCAGTAATATCATCCCCTTCAGGCTCGTATTCATCACTTAACAAAGTTATCACTACAGATAATAGTAGCTCAAAACCCAAGGTGCAAGTCGGTATGGACAGATATATAACCGTGGTAAAGCGTGGGCGAAGCCCGAATTCTTCAAAGATTTCATCCGCTCCAAAGATGTCTAGGGATAACAGCGCATCTTCAACTAATCGTCAAAACCGTTTTAAAATTTTGCAAGATGAGAACGACAAACCCGATGTATCCTCGAATAAAATATCCAAGCCGCCACCAATCTACTTGAGAGAGAAAAATGCAAATGCACTTATTAAAAAATTAGTTTCGGTCATTGGTGAAAATAAATTCCACATTGTCCCAATAAAACGTGGCAACATCGATGAAACGAAAATTCAAATTTATGATGAAAAGGATTTCCGCAAAATGGTTTCTGAATTTGAAACAAATAAAACAAGCTTCTACACATACCAGCTAAAGAGCGCTAAAGGCCTGCAGATAGTATTGAAGGGCATAGATTCTTATGTTGTCCCTGAAGAAATAAAAGATGCACTTGTCCTCCAGGGATTTAAGGTAAAGAATGTATCAAACATATTTAACAAAGAAAAAGTACCCCAACCCCTATTTCGTGTTGAACTGGAGCCAAATGATATACAGTTGAAAAAAAACGAGACTCATCCTATTTATAGCCTTAAATACCTTTTATACAGAAAAATCACAGTTGAAGAGCCACATAAGCGTGCAGGTCCCGTGCAGTGTCATAATTGCCAAGAATATGGCCATACAAAAGATTACTGCAATTTACCTACAGTGTGTGTTATCTGCGGTGAATTGCACGGTACTGCAAGTTGTACCAAACCAAAAGATCAAGCGGAAAAAAATGCAGTAATTGTGGAGGAAATCACACCGCTAACTACAGAGGATGTCCTGTGTACTCTTTCGTCAAGCAGGCTATGGTGCAAAAACCTAAATTAGCTCCAGCTCAACCATTAAACGCGTACTCCGCCACTTTTGCTCCAATGAGCCAACCAGTTACTTCACGTGTATCGTATGCCGATGCTGCTAATGCTAGTTCTATTCCCACACCAAATGTTTCACCGCCAAATAATTCAACGAATGCAAATTCAAGCTTTAACTTTAGCCGCCTTGAAGCTACTATTGACAATTTTGTGCAAACTATAAATTATTTTACAACAAATATGACTACTATGATGCAAGAAATGCTAAGAATGCATAATACTCTGCTTCAAGCATTAATTAACAAGCCATGAACACGTTAAAAATATGTTTCTGGAACGCAAACGGCATTCGCCAACATAAAAATGAACTTGAGCACTTCCTTGCGGAAAAAAATATTGATATAATGTTGGTCTCTGACACTCATTTGACTTCTAGATGCCTCTTTAAAATGCATGGCTACAGTTTATATGATACAAAGGACCCTAGAGGGAGAGCATGCGGTGGATCAGCAATTCTAATAAAGTCAAGACTCAAGCACTATATTCTTGACAACATTTGTGAAGAACATCTACAAGCAACAAATATCTGCATTGAAAATTTTTGTACAAATTTCGTGATATCTTCAATTTACTCCCATCCCAGATTTTCAATTACTGAGGACCATTATGAGAAATTCTACAAATCTCTTGGACCTTGTTTCGTAGCAGCTGGCGACTAAAATGCTAAGCATACGTTCTGGGGTTCGCGTCTTATTACGCCTAGAGGTACGGCGTTGTTCAACACAATTTCAAAAATGGGCTTGGATATTATTTCGAGTGGGGAGCCTACTTACTGGCCTACTGACGTACGAAAAATTCCGGATGTTATAGATTTCGGCGTCATAAAAAGTATTTCTAGGGAATTAATTCACGTTGAAGCTTCCCTAGATCGTCCGATCACTCTCCGACGATCGTTACAATCTGTAGTCCACTGAGAAGCGCTTTAACTCACCCATATGTCAAGATGATAAATCGTGTTAATTGGCTGCGATTCAAAAAATATCTTAGTAGTCATTGCACGGAAAATATTACGCTAAGAACACCCAATGATATTGAATCGAACATTGCAAATCTTAACGAGAATATTAAACAAGCTTCTGAACATGCCACTACCTCCCATCCGCATACTGGGTTCAATAAAATTTATTCTACAGACGTTGAACATCTCGTACGTGAAAAAAGAAGAGCTAGAAGGGAATGGCAACAGCACAGATCACCTCAACACAAAATCAGATTTAAAGAGTGCACTAAACGACTCGAAAAAACTGCATCTTTCAAAAATTATCTGGAAGGCCTTGATGTCACACCAGCATCTAATTACTCTTTGTGGCGCGTTGCTAAAAAGTTTAAAACACCCGTTGAGTTTAAGCCACCTCTGCGCACATCTACTGGAGGTTGGGCAAGAAGCGATACTGAAAAAGGTAACATATTTGCTGAGCATTTAAAATCCGTATTTACACCAAATACATGTACCGGTGTTGCTGATTTGCCGAGTGTAGTTGCTCTACCCCCTCGACCCTTAAAATTTACGATGTGTGATGTACAAAAACTAATTGCCGAACTCAACCCGAAAAAAGCTCCCTGTATGGATGGAATTAGTAACCAGATGCTGATTAAGTTACCTCGTACTGCAATTAGAATCCTGTTATTCATTTTTAATGCCATTTTACGACTGGAGTATTATCCAGACTGCTGGAAGCTTGCCAAGGTTAAAATGATTCCAAAGCCAGGTAAAGATCTTTCCAAGGCTGAGTCATATAGGCCAATAAGTTTACTGTCAACAATGTCAAAGCTTTTTGAAAAGCTACTCATGACAAAATTGTCTTCAATTTTAACTGATAATGGGTGCATCCCGGACCATCAATTTGGTTTTAGAAGCCAACATAGCACCATTGAGCAAACGCATAGATTGGTTCAATTTATCAGAAAAACATTTGAGGAAAAGAAGTATTGTTCTGCCGTATTTATTGATGTTTCTCAGGCATTTGATAAAGTGTGGCATGAAGGCCTGATTTTGAAATTGAAGACATACTTACCAATAAACATTCTAAATCTTTTGGAAAGTTACATTGTTGCACGAAAATTTACAGTTGTGGAAGGACACTTTACGAGTATGCCTGAAACTATCTCATCCGGTGTGCCACAGGGGCCATTTTTATATTTGATTTATACTTGTGATATGCCTGTGAGCAGTAGTATCCACACTTCTACATTTGCCGACGATACCGCCTGCCTTAGTATGCACGAAAACCCTGATGAGGCATCCCGAAAACTCCAGGAACACATTAGCCAGATGGAACTATGGTTAAACTTATGGAGAATTAAGGTAAATGAACAAAAGTGTGTCCATATAACATGTACCTTACGAAGAGATACTTGTTCCCCCATTCGGATTAGTAATCAAGTTGTTCCTCAACATTCACATGTGAAATATCTTGGTATACACCTCGATCGACGGCTTACATGGAAACATCACATTGACTATAAGTTAACTCAAATGAAACTAAAATTAACTCAGGTACATTGGCTGATTGGCAGAAATTCAACACTCAGCCTAGACTGCAAACTTTTAATATACAAGTCGATTTTAAAGCCAATATGGTGTTACGGTATCCAGTTATGGGGCACTGCCTCAGCTTCCAATGTAGAGAGAATTCAACGAAGACAAAACAAAATTTTAAGGTTAATAACATCTGCTCCATGGTACATTAAGAATTCAAATATACATTGTGATTTAAATATGCCACTAGTGACTGAAGAAATTGCAAAATACGCCGGCAAATATCTAACAAAACTCGAGTCACATCCTAATTCGCTTGCTCGTAACATTTTGAACTTTACTGGACACATCCGCTTAAAAAAGAGAGATACAAGGGCTCTAATACTAAACACTCCGAATGAAGTTGCTTGAAAATACTTTTTTTTTTTAATTATCACTACTTATGTATAATTTACAACTATCACTTAGTTATGTCTGACATTGGTCGGACCTATTAATTATATGTTAGATTTAAGATTTGAATACTTATTGTTAGTTCATATATGAAGATACAATAAATAAAAAAACATGCATAAAAAAAAACTTTGTTCTTGCTGTTAGTTGAGCACATAAGAGTGCTGCGCAAAGCTCTAGACAAGACAAAGTCTAGCTTTTTAAAGGAGCAACACGAGATCTTGCACACAGCAGCCTTACGATAACCTGCCCGTTCTTCATAATAGATCTGATGTATACAGCTACCAGGAAAAAACATGTCGTCCTCCTCTATTAATACATAAACGATGGCAACCCTAATACAAATGGCGGGATTTTGGGGATTTTCATGCTGAAATTTTCTTGGCTATGTGTGTGTATGGAAGATTGATTATTTCTGTATATATGTATGTATACTTGTGTGCACAGCTTTTGTTGTTATTGTAGAGAAACGTTGTGCTTACAGTGCATGGAAATATCTATATGTGGGTGTTTGTATGTGTGTGTGTGTGTGCATATGTGTGTGTATTTTTATATTTACTTGTGTGTCTGCCAGTGTCCGCTACTTGTGTTGTAGTGGTAGACAATAGGAAATATCGATTTTGAAAAATATATTGGCTCGCTTTCGACTTGTCACCAGTACTACTCTATAATTATTACCCATACAATACGTTGTGCTATAGACATCAGTTCTCGTGGTACCTTCATAGCGAACAGTCGATTAGCGGAATTTTTTCTTACATACCAAACAAACAAAAAATTATACAAAAAATTATTCGTAGTACATATTATTCGTAATAGGTACATACTGACTTTAATAAATAAGCTTTATTGCTTTGATAATATTTTTTACATAGTGGAAATAACAAATACAAAAAAACGCAAACAAAAAAAATATAAACAGTGACATTGAGGAATACTCTATACGAGTACCTCAAAAACAGACAAACAACAAATTACAAAAACAAAAACCGTAAGCAAAAAAAACACAAAAAGTGCCCTTGAGGAATACTCTATATGAGTGCCTCAAATACAAAAAATTATGAAGTGAGTTCTAACGGCAGAAACGCCTATTTTACTGTAAGTTCTGAAGCTCTTAATGAAAAAAATAATAAATCTAATGAAAGTGTTTTTTTAACGGCAAAGCCAATTTTTCGTCAGCGATCAACTTCGCTTTGTCCAATGCCAAATAGTAGTGATTCATTAACATTACAATTGCCTAGTACTTCCTCATATAAGTCAGTAATATCATCCCCTTCAGGCTCGTATTCGTCACTTAACAAAGTTATCACTACAGATAACAGTATTTCAAAACCCAAGGTGCAAGTCGGTATGGACAGATATATAACCGTGGTAAAGCGTGGGCGAAGCCCGAATTCTTCAAAAATTTCATCCGCTCCAAAGATGTCTAGAGATAACAGCGCATCCTCAACTAAACGCCAAAACCGTTTTAAAATTTTGCAAGATGAGAACGACAAACCCGATGTATCCTCGAATAAAACATCCAAGCCGCCACCAATCTACTTGAGAGAGAAAAATTCAAATGCCCTTATTAAAAAATTAATTTTGGTCATTGGTGAAAATAAATTCCACATTGTCCCAATAAAACGTGGCAACATCGATGAAACGAAAATTCAAATTTACGATGAAAAGGATTTCCGCAAAATGGTTTCTGAATTTGAAACAAATAAAACAAGCTTCTACACATACCAGCTTAAGAGCGCTAAAGGCCTGCAGATCGTATTGAAGGGCATAGCTTCTTATGTTGTCCCTGAAGAAATAAAAGATGCACTTGTCCTTCAGGGATTTAAGGTAAAGAATGTATCAAACATATTTAACAAAGAAAAAGTACCCCAACCCCTATTTCGTGTTGAACTGGAGCCAAATGATATACAGTTGAAAAAAAACGAGACTCATCCTATTTAAAGCCCTAAATACCTTTTATACAGAAAAATCACAGTTGAAGAGCCACATAAGCGTGCAGGTTCCGTGCAGAATATGGCCACACAAAAACTTACTGCAATTTACCTACAGTGTATGTTATCTGCGGTGAATTGCACGGTACTGCAAGTTGTACCAAACCAAAAGATCAAGCGGAAAAAAATGCAGTAATTGTGGAGGTAATCACACCGCTAACTACAGAGGATGTCCTGTGTACTCTTTCGTCAAGCAGGCTATGGTGCAAAAACCTAAATTAGCTCCAGCTCAACCATTAAACGCGTACTCCGCCACTTTTGCTCCAGTGAGCCAACCAGTTACTTCACGTGTATCGTATGCCGATGCTGCTAAGGCTAGTTCTATTCCCACACCAAATGTTTCACCGACAAATAATTCAACGAATGCAAATTCAAGCTTTAACTTTAGTCGCCTTGAAGCTACTATTGAGAATCTGGTGCTAACTATAAACAACTTTACAACAAATATGACTACCATGATGAAAGAAATGCTGAGAATGCAGAATACTCTGCTTCAAGCATTAATTAACAAGCTATGAACACGTCAAAAATATGTTTCAGGAACACAAACGGAATACGCCAACATAAAAATGAACTTGAGCACTTCCTTACGGAAAAAAATATTGAGACTCTGAGACTCATTTGACTTCTAGAAGCCTCTTTAAAATTAATGGCTACACTTTATATGATACAAAGAACCCTAGAGGGAGAGCATGCGGTGGATCAGCAATTCTAATAAAGTCAAGACTCAAGCACTATATTCTTGACAACATTTGTGAAGAACATCTACAAGCAACAAATATCTGCATTGAAAAATTTTGTACAAATTTCGTGATATCTTCAATTTACTCCCCTCCCAGATTTTCAATCACTGAGGACCAATACGAGAAGTTCTACAAATCTCTTGGACCTTGTTTCGTAGCAGCTGGCGACTACAATGCTAAGCATACGTTCTGGGGTTCGCGTCTTAGTACGCCTAGAGGTAGGGCGTTGTTCAACACAATTTCAAAAATGGGTTTGGATGTTATTTCAAGTGGGGAGCCTACTTACTGGCCTACTGACATACGAAAAATCAAGTCGCTTTTAAAGCCAATATGGTGTTACGGTATCCAGTTATGGGGCACTGCTTCTGCTTCCAATGTAGATAGTATCCAACGAAGACAAAACAAAATTTTAAGGTTAATAACATCTGCTCCATGGTACATTAAGAATTCAAATATACATCTTGATTTACTAGTGACACTAGTGACTGAAGAAATTGCAAAATACGCAAGCAAATATCTAACTTAACTCGTGTCACATCCTAATCCGCTTGCTCGTAACATTTTGAACTTTACTGGACACATCCGCTTAAAAAAGAGAGATACAAGGGCTCTAATACTAAACACTCCGAATGAAGTTGCTTGAAAAAATTTTTTTTTGCTTATCACCACTTATTATTTACAACTATCACTTAGTTATGTCTGGCATTGGTCGGGCCTATTAATTATATGTTAGATTTAAGGTTTGAATACTTATTGTTAGTTCATATATGAAGATACAATAAATAAAAAAAAACATGCATAAAAAAATAGACATCTAGCATGTGTCATTGAAACCCTACAAATAACACTGAAACAATTAAGTAAGTATTGATTACTAAGTTTTTATAAGACGTGGAGACATACCAATCAAACTATTAGTTCCAGTAATTTGTGTACATACAAATGCATATATGTATGTATATAGACAAGTTGTTGACAATTTCTATATTTCTTTTATAATGAGGGATAGAAACAAACTTATTATATCAAAATTGTCTCTAGAATTTTAGTGTTACTACAAAGACACTTGGTTCTCAGTTTGAGTGTAGGGCAGTGACAAGGCATCTCTGTAATTGTGTGTATATAGTGATTGTTATTTGATAGGTTTTGGTTAGCTGCTGTGAGTTCTCGTTGCTATGCGTATGTATGGTTATTATTTTATGTATGCATTAATTTTTATTTTTTATTTGTATCTCTGGGGAGATAGTCTTATACCTCCAGAGAGTGGCAACCCTGATATCTGTTCTAAATGGAAGTGAAGAGGGAATGCATTTGATAATGGGTGTATATGTTTTTGGATTCATGTATGTGATCGTATCTATTTTTGCTTTGAAGAATATCATTGCTTGTGTGAATTACATCATCACTTTTTCATACATATTTACAAATGAATGTATATATGTTTTCAAGACTATTGACGTTGCTTTTCTTATGGAGATAGAAAATATTGTATTGACATAGGCTTTATCACATATTTCAGATGTTAAATGCTTTAAATCCAGTCAGGTTGATACGAAGAGCTTTTGAATAGGGGTAATGTTATTTTTTTCTTTTCAATATATTTTACTTTAATGAAACAATTATATAAAATAGCTTTTAGAGCAATATATCAAAAACTGCTCGTACCTTTGTATTACAAACTAATGCTAGCGATTTTTTTCTGGTTGTTGCTGTGCATATGAATTTCATCATATATCGTAATACCAAAAGAAAATTGTGGAAATGTATATGTGTGTGTGAGTATGTACATATATATGTGTGTGTGCGTGTGTGTGTGTGTATGAATTTCATCATATGTCGTAATAAATTAGATTTGATTACTACTACGCGATTCTCATATAAAGTATATAAGTAGAATAAATAATGTAGACTGTCATCAGTCTGCTCTGATATCTCAACAAGTGACAACCTAGTTTCCCAGCTAAAATTTCTAAAGTGTTTGAAATCCAAAAACTATAAAAGTGCTCGAACTAACTACTGTTTGTTAAACAAGTTTATACTGTATAAAAAATAATTAAATAAATTTTTTATAAGTGAGATAAATTGATTATAAATAAAATAATTAAATCAATTGTTTATAAATAAAACAATTGAATTAATAAACAAATAAATAATTAAATAAAATGAGTACTGCAAGTTGTACCATCTGCAATAAAGTCTTTATGACTCAAACAAAACTAAATCAGCATATGGAAACGCACTCGTATGCTAACCAATCAAAGGCTGCCCTTGGAAGTAGTAAGCTAAATCTTCAAAACAAATATTGTGAGGCTCATGTCAGAACCACAAAACACAAAAACAGTTGTCACCAAGAACGGATTGATGATTTTCTCACTAAAAGAGTAAGCAACTTCAATGGAAGGATCGATACATATATCCTCCTCAACAAAAATGTGGCTATCTTGTTTCCGGAGGAGTTTCTGAAATCTGCCAAGAGCTCCATAGTCCAACAACTTAATGAATGTAGTAAGATACATATTACATTTAAATTTAATATGGAACTCACATGTGATATATGAAGATGGAGAATAATGAGATGAAAGTTTCCCAACTTCTACATATTTCGAAAATGATGTTGGTGACTTTGTCTGATGACATAGAAGACATGTACAAGAAACAGACGGAGGAGCTAAGAGCCAAAATGGAAGAATTTCAAGAGAGGGATAGCGGATGGACTTTGACTTCAATAAATTTTCTTGAAGTTAATATAAACAAGGCGTCCATAATAAGAGGATCGAGCTTTATCCCTCTCGCAAAAATTTTTTGCAGCAAAATGTGCATGCATAAATGTCGAGAGCAATGATATTTATTGCTTTAAATGGTCTCTAATTGCTGCTTTGTACACAGATAGCAGTCTAGATCGAAGACAACGGAAAAACTATAGAAATTACAATATTGCAAACATTTCTGATGAGAATATTAATATAGGAGCAATTGCATTAAATTTTGAAGGCCTAGAGTTTCCACTCCCATTGAAGCAGATAAAACAATTCGAGAATCAAAATGATATGAGCATAAATGTATTTGGTCACAATGGAATATCGCTTATAGGGCCATACTACATAACAAAAGGAGAAAAACACATTCATATTAATCTCTTATTGCTCCAGTCTAATGAGAACTTCCACTATGTGCTCATCAAAGATATATCAAAGTAAGTTTCGTTAGTGCATTTATGCAAAATGTGTTCCCTATTTAAAAAGTTATTTCTTATTGTTATATTAATTTATATTTTATTTTATTTTTCTCTCTTCTTCTTTAGACTTCTTCGTTCCAGCATTACAATGCATGATCACAAGATTTATATTTCCAACACCTGCCTTTATCATACACATGATGCTTATGTGTACAGTCAACATAAACATTTTTGTGGTAAAAAAGTCATCAGGATGCCTGAAGATGGATGTATTATTAAGTACAAAAACTACTACAAACAGCTAGATGTACCATTTGTCATCTACGCAGACTTCGAGTCTATTTTAGAAAAACTCCACGATCCTGTAAGTAAAAGCACTACAAATGTACAGAAACACCATGCGTGTGCATTCGCCTATTTCATTACTTGTAGTTTTAAGAAGGAAAATAACTTATATAGACATTATTTTGGTGAAGATTCGGCAAATGTATTTATCAAAAAATAGTTGAAGATTGTACAGATACCTATCTAAATTATTTACTAAAAGTTAAGAAAATGTTCATGACCCCAATAGAAATAGCTCAATATAATAATGCAAAAAATTGTCATATATGTAAGAAAATATTAAATAACGATAAAGTTAGAGATCATTGTCATCTTACGGGCAATTATCGTGGGGCAGCTCATAGCGAATGTAATTTAAATTATAAAACACCTCAGTTTATTCCGGTTATTTTCCATAATCTTTCTGCATATGATATGCACCTATTTTTCAAAGAACTTTGCCACAATAAAAGTGATTCCCCAGAACACAGAACGTTATATTTCTCTTTCAATTTTTATCAGGTTATATGAAAAACATGGATTCGAAATAAGATTTATAGACTCGTTTAGATTTATGGCTTCGAGCTTAGATACGTTAGCAAAAAATCTTGATAGTAATGATTTTAATACTATTCGATCATGTTTCGTTGATGAAGCTCATTTCAACCTGATTAGAAGAAAGGGTGTATTTCCGTACTCTTACATGGATTCTATGACTAAGTTTAAGGAAATTAAACTCCCTAGTAGAGAAGAGTTCTTCAATATTCTAACGAATGAAGAATTTGATGCTGTCGAGTATGAACATGCTCAAAAAATATGGAGAGAGTTTAACTGTAAAACCCTCCTTGACTATACTGAACTCTACTTAAAGACAGATGTTCTTCTTCTAACTGACGTGTTTGAAAATTTTAGGAAAATTTGTTGAGGTTTATACGATTTGGACCCCTGTCATTGTTATACAGCACCAGGCTTATCATGGGAGGCAATGGTAAAAACCAGAGAAGTTTCATTGGAACAGTTGACTGATTCCCAAATGTATATGCTTCTGCAAAATGAAATTCGAGGTGGACTAGTTGAATGCTCGCAAAGATATTCGAAAGCGAATAACAAATATTTGGAAGATTTTGATGCATCAAAGCCATCAGAATTTCTTGTCTATTTAGACGCTAACAATTTGTATGGTTGCGCGATGTCGGAATATCTTCCTTACGGAATCATCAGAGCATTAATTTCGAAACCAAATTTTATGCAGTTGACAAAATTTTCTGATGATATGTATGCGGAGAGTTAGAAATAATGGAAACACTATATGATAAACCCATATATGTTGGCTTTACAGTACTGGACTTATTCAAGTGGAGAATGTATGACTTCCATTATGCCTTCATGAAGCCTAAATTTGGAGAGAACATTTCTCTTATTTATATGGATACTGACTCGTTTATTTATTCAATTAAATCTGACGATTTTTGCGATGACATCCGTAATGATATTATTTTGAATTTTGATACGTCAGAATATCCTTTAGATAATCAATTTCGTTTGCCGCTACTCAATAAGAAGGTTTTAGGTATGATGAAAGATGAAAACAGTGGGGATATAATGACAGAGTTTGTTGGTTTAAGAGCAAAAATGTATTCTCTGTCGACTTTTCGCTAGGAAGCTGTTCAAAAATATAAAGGGGTCAAAAAGTCTGTTATTAAAAAGTTGTCCATTTATGCTTACAAAAGTTGCTTATTTGAATCCAAAATTATCTCAGATGAAATGTTTTTGTTTAGGTCTAAAACACATCAACTATATACTCAAAAACTAAATAAAATAGCTCTTAGCTTTTCTGATGATAAAAGAAATATAATGAAAGATAAAGTAAAAACGCGTGCATGGGGGCCGAAATAATGAAACAATGGATGTAGAATAGAATGCTTCCTACTAAATTGCATGTAAGATGACAACAAGAATTTAATTTTGTACTAATTATACTTATTTCATTATTTATTAATTTATTTATTATTTACTTATTTGTATATTAATTTATTTATGTATTTATTAATTTATTTATTGGTTATATGTATATATATATATATTTGTTTATAAATGTATCTATTAATTTAAGTATTTTATTCACACAAAAGCAGTTAAAATTGAATGGTCTAAAACTTTTATCTTTTTGCCTATACCTAAATTATTTGTAAATAAGAATCAAATATTAGATTAATGATCTTTTTTCTCTCTTTTTATTTATATCATATATTTTTATACATACATAGAGTTAAATTTGTATTAGTACTAAGATTTTTAAGAAAAAATTTTAAATAAAATATTGAAAAAAGAATTAAAAATATGAATGGTTTTTATTTCTTTATTGGCTTTACTTCGTTGGATCAAAAAAGTTTTGTTTTTCCTTATGTGCAAATTTCTGTTTTCATACTGCTTAAACATGCACAGTCTTGTTTTCATGTTACTAAAACATGTGCCACCATGTTTTCTTTGAGAGGTTCTACACAAGAGGAATTGAATTTCACAATATTATGAAATTCCATTAAATTTCATCAGATATTTTCTTATCGACACTAACTGCTTTAACATCATCTCATTATTTTTTGCTAACAGAAAATAGCAGAACAGGTATCAGATCAGCTTTTCCAGCTATCAGATCAGCTTATCAGGACATGGTCTGATTTTCAGATCAGCTTTTCAGGACCTGGTCTGATTTTCAGATCAGCTTTTCAGGACCTGGTCTGGTTTTCAGATCAGCTTTTCAGGCTCTGGTCTGGTTTTCAGATCAGCTTATCAGAACCTGGTCTGGTTTTAGTTCAGCTTTTCAGGACATGTTATAGATTTGGGATCAGCTTTTCAGGACCTGGTCTAGTTTTCAGATCAGCGCTTCAGGACCTAATCTGGATTTCAGATCAGCTTTTCAGGACCTGGTCTATTTTTCAGATCAGCTTTTCAGGAGCTGCTCTGGTTTTCAGATCAGCTTATCAGATATCAAATCAGCTTATCAGGTAGCTGGTCTGGTTTTCAGATCAGGCTATCTGGTTCAGATTATTTCGAATCCATGTTTTTCATATAATCTGATAACAATTTAAAGAGAAATATAACGTTCTGTGTTCTGAGGAATCACTTTTGTTGTGGCATTTTTTATAGTAGAAAGTTCTTTGAAAAATAGGTGCATATCATATGCAGAAAGATTATGAAAAATAACCGGTATAAACTGAGGTGTTTTATAATTTAAATTACATTCGCTATGAGCTGCCCCACGATAATTGCCCGTAAGATGACAATGATCTCTAACTTTATCGTTATATAATATTTTCTTACATATATGAAAATTTTTTGCATTATTATATTGAGCTATTTCTATTGGGGTCATGAACATTTTCTTAACTTTAAGAAAATAATTTAGATAGATATCTGTACAATCTTCAACTATTTTTTTGATAAATACATTTGCCGAATCTTCACCAAAATAATGTCTATATAAGCTATTTCCCTTCTTAAAACTACAAGTAATGAAATAGGCGAATGCACACGCATGGTGTTTCTGTACATTTGTAGTGCTTTTACTTACAGGATCGTGGAGTTTTTCTAAAATAGACTCGAAGTCTGCGTAGATGACAAATGGTACATCTAGCTGTTTGTAGTAGTTTTTGTACTTAATAATACATCCATCTTCAGGCATCCTGATGACTTTTTTACCACAAAAATGTTTATGTTGACTGTACACATAAGCATCATGTGTATGATAAAGGCAGGTGTTGGAGATATAAATCTTGTGATCATGCATTGTAATGCTGGAACGAAGAAGTCTAAAGAAGAAGAGAGAAAAATAAAATAAAATATAAATTAATATAACAATAAGAAATAACTTTTTAAATAGGGAACACATTTTGCATAAATGCACTAACGAAACTTACTTTGATATATCTTTGATGAGCACATAGTGGAAGTTCTCATTAGACTGGAGCAATAAGAGATTAATATGAATGTGTTTTTCTCCTTTTGTTATGTAGTATGGCCCTATAAGCGATATTCCATTGTGACCAAATACATTTATGCTCATATCATTTTGATTCTCGAATTGTTTTATCTGCTTCAATGGGAGTGGAAACTCTAGGCCTTCAAAATTTAATGCAATTGCTCCTATATTAATATTCTCATCAGAAATGTTTGCAATATTGTAATTTCTATAGTTTTTCCGTTGTCTTCGATCTAGACTGCTATCTGTGTACAAAGCAGCAATTAGAGACCATTTAAAGCAATAAATATCATTGCTCTCGACATTTATGCATGCACATTTTGCTGCAAAAAATTTTTGCGAGAGGGATAAAGCTCGATCCTCTTATTATGGACGCCTTGTTTATATTAACTTCAAGAAAATTTATTGAAGTCAAAGTCCATCCGCTATCCCTCTCTTGAAATTCTTCCATTTTGGCTCTTAGCTCCTCCGTCTGTTTCTTGTACATGTCTTCTATGTCATCAGACAAAGTCACCAACATCATTTTCGAAATATGTAGAAGTTGGGAAACTTTCATCTCATTATTCTCCATCTTCATATATCACATGTGAGTTCCATATTAAATTTAAATGTAATATGTATCTTACTACATTCATTAAGTTGTTGGACTATGGAGCTTTTGGCAGATTTCAGAAACTCCTCCGGAAACAAGATAGCCACATTTTTGTTGAGGAGGATATATGTATCGATCCTTCCATTGAAGTTGCTTACTCTTTTAGTGAGAAAGTCATCAATCCGTTCTTGGTGACAACTGTTTTTGTGTTTTGTGGTTCTGACATGAGTCATATAATCATTTGATGGGATCATCTCATCACAATCCTCACAATATTTGATTTGAAGATTTAGCTTACTAGTTCCAAGAACAGCCTTTGATTGGTTACTATACGAATGTGTTTCCATATGCTGATTTAGTTTTGTTTGAGTCATAAAGACTTTATTGCAGATGGTAGAACTTGTAGTATTCATTTTATGTAATTATTTATTTGTTTATTAATTTAATTATTTTATTTATAATTATTTTATTAATAAACAATTTATTTCACTTATAAACAATTTATTTAATTATTTTTTATGTAATATAAACTTGTTTAACAAACACTAGTTAGTTGTAGCACTTTTATAGTTCTTGGATTTCAAATACTTTAGAAATTTTTGGTTGGGAGAATAGGTTGTCACTTGTTGAGAAATCAGAGCAGACTGATGACAGTCTACATTATTTCTTCTACTTATATACTTTATATGAGAATCGCGTAGTAGTCACCAAATCTAATTTATTATGACAAATACTAAAATTCATAACCACACACACACACTCACACATACACATTTCCACAATTCTCTGTTGGTATTACGATATATGATGAAATTAATATACACAGCAACACCCAGAACAAAATCACTAGCATCCGTTTGTAATATAAAGGTACGAGAAAAATCGTGACACGTGAAAGTAGGTATTTCTATAAGTTTTTTGCTGTATTTCTCCAAAAGCTATTTCCTATAATTGCTACATTAAAGTAAAATATACTGAAATAAAAATATCATTACCCCTACTCAAAGGCTCTTCGTATCAACCTGATAAGACTCAAAATATTTAATACTTGCACTTGTACATATGAAACCTATGCCAAAACAATATTTTCTATCTCAATAAGAATAGCAACGTCAATAGCCTTGAAAACATATATTCGTTCATTTGTAAATATGTATGAAAAAGTGTTGATGTAATTCACACAAGCAATGATATTCTTCCAAACAAAAATAAATACAATCACATACATGAATCCAACAACATAAACATACATTACCAAATGCAATCCCTATCCACTGCCATTTACAACATGGTTGCCACTCTCTGCACCTATTAGATTATTTCCCCAGAAATCGCTAACATAAATGCGATAACTTAAAACAGCAAACTAAAGTCTATCAAATAATAATCACTACATACAAACAAATATACAGATCCCTTGTCCCTACCCTGCAGTCAGACTGGGAGCAAGTGTCTTTGTATCAACATTCAAAATCTAGAGGCAATTGTAGTATAATAAGTTATTTTCTATCCGTTATTATAAAAGAAAGAGAGAAAGCAGATATGATCAACACAAATACGGTGGAATTGTCAACAACTTGTCAATATACATACGTTCATTTGTACGTACGTAAAATATAGAAATTTACCAGTAATTAATTGTCTTGTTGATATTTCTCCATGCTTCCAAAACACCTACGTAGTCACTACCTAGTCAATTAATTCAGTATTACTAGTAGGTTTTCAATAAAAAGCACATGTTAAAAGCCTATAGTACAAAGTTTTGTATGGGTGATATTTAGAGAGTAGTACTGGTTGCAAGTCAAAAGCGAGTCAGTAAATTTTGAAAATCGATATTTCCTACATGGGTATAATGTTTGTCTACCACTACAACCAAAGTATCCGACACCGGCAGACACACAATTAAATACATAAGCACAAACACACAATTAAATACATAAACACACACACACACATACATACACACACACAAACACCAACATATCCATATATCCATCTACTGTAAGCAAAACGTTTTTCTACATTAACAACAAATGCTGTACACACAAGTACATACATACATAGAAAGAATCAAAGTCACACACACACATACACACACAAAATCTCGGCATGAAAATCCCCAAAATCCCCCACATTCGGAACAGGATTGCCATCACTTTTGTATTGATGGGGGTCTGAGTCCTGTTTTTTCCGGTTTTTTATTCCTAAAACAGGACGCAGGCCACCATTACCACTCTACTATTGTTTTAAAGAAAAAAAAAATAACATATCAATGCGAATATGTACATTTTTTTTTATTTCATATCAATTATTTTTTTTTGTCGTAAATCTATTTAATTCGCAGTTTGTTTTTTTTCCAAGTGAATACTAGAAATACATTGCGAGGAAACTCAAGTAATTTTAGTAATCGTGTAAAAGGGGGAAAGGTTTCTTCAGCATCTCGAAACAACATTTCTAACGAACTGCAAGATCCAATTCCTAGTACATCTGGACCATTAGTGGTGCTTTCCTCAACAAATAAAAGAATGAGCCAAACAAAATCGATTGAATAAAAAACAGTAAAAATTTGTCTACCTCCATGTCATCAGAACCAAAATTAATAGGGGAAAGTCAAAATTCTAATAATTTTCTTCATGCTCCTTCACTATTTCAAGAAATAGAATTATTAGAGAATCAAGAACTTCCAGCCCCTACGCAAACCTAGATCAGCAAATTGAAGCGTTAGCTTCTAGATCGAAAAGACAAAATTTTGATTATTCCATTATTCAATGCTGGAACTGCTCCTTGTATGGGCATTCGTAAATTTATTGTTCAGAGGGCATTAATCAGTCATTTAGTTTAAAATGTGGCAACAAAGACGTTTTGACTCCAACATGTTCTAATGACCACAAGCAGGGAAACAAAAAAATGGGCGAACTGGCCCCCGGGGACACTCGTCCATCCCAAAATTCCCCGCAGTCAAATTAGATGTAAAAGATATTAACAATTCTTTTAATTACCTTGAAGATACTACAAAACCAATATTTTATAAAACATCAACACAGACAGAACCATATGACAACCATGCCCCTTCAATTTATCTTGATCGTTAGAAAACAATTACTAAAGGTCCTAGTTTAAAAATCAAGAAATGTAGACATCGATTTAAGATACTTAAATAATTTAGAAAAATTTTAGAATCTACCTTTATTCATGGACCTGATGACAAACCTTTTGTAAAAATAAAAGTTTTCGATCAAGACTTAATAGGCTTGTTCAATTCTGGGGCAAAAGTATCAGTCCTGCAGAAAAATTGCATTGCATTTTTAGGAGCCTTAAATGTTTCATATAAGCATATAAAGTGCTCAATTAAAACAGCCAGTGACGCACACCAAAAAAGTTATTGGTTTTTGTACCTAACTAATATTCTTCAAAGGAATTACCCGAAATTTTAACTTTTATTAAGTTCCATCACTGAGTCAAGAAGCATATTTTGGAATCGACTTTTGGCGCGAATTCGCCTTGGCGCCGAAAATAGTTCCTTTGAAGTCTTCGTATGCTGCTGAACTGTCTTGTGTTTCTGCTGATAACTTCCATAATCTTTTTGCTGAAGAAAACATAATATTATAATAATATTAGGCGTATTGGTCAGAAAACCTGGCAAGGTGAGATTGGACATAGAGTGAAGAAAACAGAACTCAGCTACAAAAAAGGATTCTTACCCGCTGCCGCATATAAACGGGTTATTAAATAGGCTTAATGATACATTCTTCATAAGCGGGATAGACGTAAAAGACGCTTTTCTGCAAATTAGGCTCACAGAGTCGTCGAAAGAGATAACAGCATTTGTTTTTCGGGGAAAACCCTTTATCACTATAAGTACATGCCTTTCGGGCTTTGCAATTGTCCACAGACTATGAGTCGTCTCATGGACAAGGTGATCATCGCGTATGAGAGAAAATGTTCTTATAATCGCATATGAAACTTTTATCTCAAGTTGCCAACTCTTTAAAAACTGCCAAGCTTACTATAAATGTGGGAAAAAGCAAATTTTGTCAAAAGGAGACTCGTTATTTAGGGTATATAATAGAGAATAGTTGCCTTAAAGTAGACCCTGAGAAATTTAGATCAGTTGTTGAATTTCCCTTCCCAAGGACTCCAAAACAAGTGTGCAGATTCATAGTAATGACCAATTGGTATGGATGTTTTATTAAAAAATGTTCCAACCTTGCCAGACTGCTTATCGATTGTGTAAAAAAAACTATTAAACCATTCCATTTGACTGATGTTGCAAGATCAGCTTTTGAAAAACTAAAGCTTGCCTTGTGCTCAGCTCCGGTACTCGCTCAACCTAACTTTGAAAAAGAGTTTATTATTCAGTGCGATGCATCTAAGGTTGGCGTGGGTGGAGCTTTATTCCAACATGATGAAGAGGGTAATGAGCATCCTATATCGTACGTTTCTCAAAAGATAAACCAAGCACAGAGTAATTACACTGTTACTTAGCTTCAATTTCTGGCAGCTATAGTCTATGTAAGAAGATTCCGTCCATATATCGAAGGTTTGCCTTTTTGCGTTCTAACGGATCACCCCTCCTCAAAGTGGCTCATGTCACAGAAAGATTTGAGTGGACGTTTAGCTCGATGGAGCCTTCAATTACAAAGGTATGATTTTGTTATTGAGCATAGGAAAGGAAGTCTTAATGTAGTGCCCGATTGTCTATCTAGGCTGAACGTCGATGAAATGTGCTTATCAAAAGTGTGGCATGGAATAGATCTATTATCTCTTGAATTCTACGATAAAGAATACAATGAGCTCAGAAGAAATGTTGTAGCCAATAAGGAATCGTTGCCAGACCTTAAAATATTTCATAACCTCTTTTATAAACGAGTAAAATTTAGAGGCGGAAATGTAGATGAAGAGGCAGAACTGTGGCGGCTGTGCGTTCCAAAATCTATGTCTCAAAATATTAAAGGATCAGCTCATGACGCAGATATAGCGTGCCATGGAGTGTTTCTGAAAATTTTAAAT
This sequence comes from Tachina fera, assembly GCA_905220375.1. NCBI lineage: Eukaryota > Metazoa > Arthropoda > Insecta > Diptera > Tachinidae > Tachina > Tachina fera. Next base: position 110,951,800 of record LR999963.1, read on the forward strand.
GGGGTTCGGCAAAAATATTTTCAGCCTACGATGGTGCAAGATATTAGATCATTTGTTATTAATTGTGATATTTATTAATGTATTAAATCAACAAATGAAATTTCAAGACCTTTAATGGGGAATTAAATTTTAACGAACAGGCCTTTTGAGAGAATTTACTGCGATTTTTTCGGTCCGTACCCGTTAAAGAAGGCGAGAAATTTAATGATTTTTGTTTGTTTAGACCACATGTCGAAATTTGTGTTCTTAAAGCCACTTAAGGCAGCCACATCTTCAAATGTAATTCTTTTCCTCCAAAATGAATTATTTCCAACACTTGGCGTTCCAAGATGCATTCCTACCTATAATGGTAAGCAGTTTGTTTCGAAAGAAATAACAGATTTTTTTACATTATATGGAATAAAACAAGTAACAACTGGGCTTTATGCACCTCAATCAATTCATCGGAGCGAGCAAATCGGCAGATTGTGACCAAAATAAAATTTTTTTTGATGGATCAGAAAGATCATGGGGACTGGGATACGTATATACCTCAAATACTAACCGTTTTAAGAAACGATTATCATTCCGGTATCAATTGCTCCCCATATTATATGACGTTTGGGCAAAACATGGTTTTGCATGGTTCATCATACAGGGTGGCCCAGAAAGACCGAAGTGGTGTGAATTCCTTATAACTTTTTATTTAAGACATATTTTTTTAATTTTTTGTTTTTTAAATACAGTAAATTTATAGGGAATATTTTTAGATTAGTTATTAAAAATTGTATCCCGCAAGTGGTGGCCATTTTCTGCTTCGCACAAATGTGCTCTTTCCATTTCCATTATTCATAACTTATTTATGAGTGACGAAGCCCATTTCCAATTAAATGGGTTTGTTAACAAGCAAAACTTTAGGATATGGGCTAAGGAAAACCCGAGAGTACTTCATCAACGACAATTACACCCAGTTAAGTGTACTGTTTGGTGCGGTGTTTTTTCAGAAAGGATCATTGGTCCATATTTTTTGGAAAATGAAAGAGATGTCGCCATTTCCATCAATGGTGATCGATATCGGGCCATGTTGGAAAATTTTGTAAGGCCAGCCGTGGAATACCATCCGCAAATATGGTTCCAACAGGATGGAGCCACAGCGCACACTCCGAGGGCCACAATGGCTATTTTACGCGACATCTTTGGGGAAAGAATAAATTCGCGTAGAAGCAATTTTAATTGGCCTCCGCGTTCCCCGGATTTAACCGCTCCAGACTGTTTCCTTTGGAGTTATTTAAAAGGGAAAGTTTATGTTAATAAGCCTAGGACTATTGAGGAATTAAAAACCAATATTCCAGACGAAATTAACAACATAACACCGGAAGTTTTGCGAAAGGTCATGGAAAATGTGTTGAAAAGAGATCATTTGTGCGAAGCAGAAAATGGCCACCACTTGCGGGATACAATTTTTAATAACTAATCTAAAAATATTCCCTATAAATTTACTGTATTTAAAAAACAAAAAATTAAAAAAATATGTCTTAAATAAAAAGTTATAAGGAATTCACACCACTTCGGTCTTTCTGGGCCACCCTGTACAAAAACCTAAGATGCATATGCGGTGAAAACATTGTATACTTATGTCTTCACCAGAAATAATAAAAAATAATAATATTGACAAACTAACGAAAATTAAGGAAAGAATTTAACATCATTTATGTATTGCGCATGAAAAGCCAACAAAAACCTATAATCGGCGAAGCCGACCAATAGATTTTCAAGTAGGACAAATCGTGTATAGAAAAAACCGACATGTTTTTTAGTAAAATGTTCAAACATATAAATTGCAAGTTTTTACCAAAGTTCATCAAATGTAAAATTAAGGAGAAACTTGTAAAAAATCTTTATGGAATAGAAGATTTAAAAGCAAATTTTATTGGTAAATATCATGCACACGATTTAAAAAACTAAGGCTCTGCCCGGATTGACGTTGGTCATCCCACACTGTTTAATACAAGCATTAAGCGACACAATTATCAAATAAATAGCGTTAAATAATAAAAATTTTATACTTTCGACAGAAAAATCTTTTCCTGTTCGTCCTTACTTTGGGAAATTTTTGGATCGAATCAGTTTTGTTACGATTTTTATATAATCAAAGTTTATTTATACATCTGAAATCCATGTTTTAGTCAAATAATTTTTAATTTGTATCTTTAGATTAAAACTTTCAAGCAAAATTATTCTAAATTATTGCAATAATTCATTATTTGTTATGCATTGATTTGCTTTCCTTTTTCTTTAAATAACTTTTTTTTACAGCTTTTTGCACACTTTTGGGTATTACAAAAGTCATTCAGAAGGGTAAAGAACAAGTGAAACCACGTATTTGAAAACGAAATTAAAATTAAGGTTGAAGAATTTTTTTTTACTAAGCAACGATTCTCATATATGATTTTCCAGGTTATAAATCACACGTCTTTAAACTATATCCAAGTACCGAAGTGCAAAAAAAGGTAAAATTCAATTCTAGGATAAGGAGGCTTAAGACAAAGGCACATTTGGAAAGAAAGCCTTTGCGTATAACCTCTGCTAGATGTGCAATAACAAACCTGGATATAGATAAGAGTGCCTACATAAATACGTTCAAGCTCTTACTGTAAAAACTCTTTACATATGTATGTATATTTGGTTTCATATTATTAAATATGTATGTATGTCCAATAAATTTATATTTTCAACTTAATAACGTAAAATCCTTAAAAGAAAAAAAGAAACAAAACCACACAAACGAAAAATTAACGCAAAATATAATGTAAAAACTGATTTGTAAAAGTAAGTACATACGTAAATTATATTTCTCATCCGGTTCGTTTCTTGATCGTTCCCCTAAGTGATTATCAGTTTTTTTCTCTCTTAATATTATGATTTTTTAATACCAGATATTATTAATTATAAAATGGATGACTGAATTGTTTTGAAATGAAGTGCTAACTTTACTTACTCAAATGGGAAGGATACCGAAGACAATTATAGATATGTTTAAGTTGAGATATAAAAAAAATATTTTTAGGGACAGAATTAAAAATAAGGGTAACGTATCTGTCAAGCTGTTTTTTTGAAAGGGCGGGAAAATTGTACCCTATGTGGCATATCACCTTGCCATCGTTTTTTGTTTGTTTGTTGTTTAGCTACATGCATATATGTATGGATTTGTGTATATGAATAAGCGTATTAAGATTTCTGAAAAATTTTTTTTCAATACAATTTTGCACACTCTGTGGTATTTTATAAGCATGATTAGAGTGTGTTATACGTTAACGTGATTTGGTACACGGGTTGAGAACTAAATCTATCAAAGAGCTAGCAGGAAGATTTCATTCATGCCACTTAACGACGTTTGACCAACACAAAAAATTCAATATTAGCATCAATTTTTATTATAGCCGCGTAACAAGCGATACTGAAAAAGGTAACATATTAGGTAGTTGCTTTACCCCTCGACTCATAAAATTTAAGACACCTGATGATCAAAAACGAATTGCTAAACTCTACCCGAAGAAAGCTCCAGGTATTGATGGAATTAGTAACAATATGCTAATAAACTTGCCCCATATTGCAATTAGAATCCTGTTATTAATTTTTAATGCCATTTTACGACTTAAATATTATTCACACAGTTGGAAACTTCAGTTGTCATGGTACGTTCATAGCGAACAGTCGATTAGCGGAATTTTTTTTACATACCAAACAAACAAAAAATTATACAAAAAATTTTCGTAGTACATATTATTCGTAATAGGTACATACCGACTTTAATAAATAAGCTTTATTGCTTTGATAATATTTTTTACATAGTGGAAATAACAAATACAAAAAAAAACTCAAACAAAAAAAACATAAACATTGACATTGAGGAATACTCTATACGAGTACCTCAAAAACACACAAACAATCATAAATTACAAAAACAAAAAAAAACCGTAAGCAAAAACACACAAAAAGTACCCTTGAGGAATACTCTATATGAGTGCCTCAAATACAAAAAATTATGAAGTGAGTTCTAACGGCAGAAATGCCTATTTTACTGTGAGTTCTGAAGCTCTTAATGAAAAAAATATAAATAATAAATCTAATGAAAGTGTTTTTTAACGACAAAGCCAATATTTCGTCAGCGATCAACTTTGCTTTGTCCAATGCCAAATAGTAGTGATTCATTAACATTACAATTGCCTAGTATTTCTTCATATAAGTCAGTAATATCATCCCCTTCAGGCTCGTATTCATCACTTAACAAAGTTATCACTACAGATAACAGTAGCTCAAAACCCAATGTGCAAGTCGGTATGGACAGATATATAACCGTGGTAAAGCGTGGGCGAAGCCCGAATTCTTCAAAGATTTCATCCGCTCCAAAGATGTCTAGGGATAACAGCGCATCTTCAACTAAACGCCAAAACCGTTTTAAAATTTTGCAAGATGAGAACGACAAACCCGATGTATCCTCGAATAAAATATGCAAGCCACCACCAATCTACTTGAGAGAGAAAAATTCAAATGCCCTTATTAAAAAATTAGTTTCGGTCATTGGTGAAAATAAATTCTACATTGTCCCAATAAAACGTGGCAACATCGATGAAACGAAAATTCAAATTCATGACGAAAAGGATTTCCGCAAAATGGTTTCTGAATTTGAAACAAATAAAACAAGCTTCTACACATACCAGCTTAAGAACGCTAAAGGCCTTCAGATCGTATTGAAGGGCATAGATTATTATGTTGTCCCTGAAGAAATAAAAGATGCTATCGATTTAAGGTAAATAATGTATCTAACATAATGAACAGAGAAAAGGTACCCCAACACCTGTTTCGTGTTGAACTAGAACCGAATGATATACAGTTAAAAAAAACGAGACTCATACAATTTATAGCCTAAAATACCTTTTATACAGAAAAATCACAGTTGAAGAGCCACATAAGCGTGCAGGTCCCGTGCAGTATCCTAATTGCCAAGAATATGGCCATACAAAAGCTTACTGCAATTTACCTACAGTGTGTGTTATCTGCGGTGAATTGCACGGTACTGCAAGTTGTAACAAACCAAAAGATCAAGCGGAAAAAAATGCAGTAATTGTAGAGGTAATCACACCGCTAACTACAGAGGATGTCCTGTGTACTCTTTCGTCAAGCAGGCTATGCTGCAAAAACCTAAATTAGCTCCAGCGCAACAATTAAACGCGTACTCCGCCACTTTTGCTCAAGTGAGCCAACCAGTTACTTCACGTGTATCGTATGCCGATGCTGCTAAAACAAATTATATTCCCCCACAAAATGTTCCACCTCCAAATAATTCAACGAATGCAAACTCAAGCTTTAACTTTAGTCGCCTTGAAACTACTAGTTACAATGTGGTGCAAACTATAAACAACTTTACAACAAATATGACTACCATGATGCAAAAAAATCCTGAGAATGCAGAATACTCTGCTTCAAGCATTAATTAACAAGCCATGAACACGTTAAAAATATGTTTCTGGAACGCAAACGGCATTCGCCAACATTTAAATGAACTTGAGCACTTCCTTACGGGAAAAAATATTGATATAATGTTGGTCTCTGAGACTCATTTGACTTCTAGAAGTCTCTTTAAAATGAATGGCTACACTTTATATGATACAAAGGACCCTAGAGGGAGAGCATGCGGTGGATCAGCAATTCTAATAAAGTCAAGACTCAAGCACTATATTCTTGACAACATTTGTGAAGAACATCTACAAGCAACAAATATCTGCATTGAAAATTTTTGTACAAATTTCTTGATATCTTCAATTTACTCCCATCCCAGATTTTCAATTACTGAGGACCAATATGAGAAATTCTACAAATCTCTTGGACCTTGTTTCGTAGCAGCTGGCGACTACAATGCTAAGCATACGTTCTGGGGTTGGCGTCTTATTACGCCTAGAGGTAGGGCGTTGTTCAACACAATTTCAAAAATTGGCTTGAATGTTATTTCGAGAGGGGAGCCTACTTGCTGGGATTCAAAAAATATCTTAGTAGTCGCTGCACAGAAAATATTACGCTAAGAACACCCAATGATATTGAATCGAACATTCCAAATCTTAACGAGAATATTAAACAAGCTTCTGAACATGCCACTACCTCCCATCCGCATACTGGGTTCAATAAAATTTATTCTACAGACGTTGAACATCTCGTACGTGAAAAAAGAGCTAGAAGGGAATGGCAACACCACAGATCAGAACAACACAAAATCAGATTTAAAGAGTGCACTAAACGACTCCAAAAGTTGCTTGCATGTGAAAAAACTGCATCTTTTAAAAATTATCTGGAATGCCTTGATGTCACACCAGCATCTAATTACTCTTTGTGGCGCGCTGCTAAGAAGCTTAAAAAAAAAGTAACATATTTGGTGAGCATTTAAAATCCGTATTTACACCAAATACATGTACCGGTGTTGCTGATTTGCCGAGTGTAGTTGCTCTACCCCCTCGACCCTTAAAATTTACGATGTGTGATGTACAAAAACTAATTGCCGAACTCAACCCAAAAAAAGCTCCCGGTATGGATGGAATTAGTAACCAGATGCTGATTAAGTTACCTCGTACTGCAATTAAAATCCTGTTATTCATTTTTAATGCAATTTTACGACTGGAGTATTATCCAGACTGCTGGAAGCTTGCCAAAGTTAAAATGATTCCAAAGCCAGGTAAAGATCTTACCAAGGCCGAGTCATATAGGCCAATAAGTTTACTGTCAACAATGTCAAAGCTTTTTGAAAAGCTACTCATGAAAAAAATGTCTTCAAGTTTAACTGATAATGTGTGCATCCCGGACCATCAATTTGGTTTTAGAAGCCAGCATAGTACCATTGAGCATACGCATAGATTGGTTTAATTTATCAGAAAAACATTTGGGGAAAAGAAGTATTGTTCTGCCCTGTTTATTGATGTTTCTCAGGCATTTGATAAAGTGTGGCATGAAGGCCTGATTTTAAAATTGAACACATACTTACCAATAAACATTCTAAATCTATTGGAAAGTTACATTCTTGCACAAAAATTTACATTTGTGGAAGGACACTTTATGAGTATGCCTGAAACTATCTCATCCGGTGTTCCACAGGGGAGTATACTGGAGCCATTTTTATATTTGATTTATACTTGTGATATGACTGTGAGCAGTAGTATCCACACTTCTACATTTGCCGAAGATACCGCCTGCCTTAGTATGCACGAAAACCCTGATGAGGCATCCCGAAAACTCCAGGAACACATTAGCCAAATGGAACTATGGTTAAACTTATGGAGAATTAAGGTAAATGAACAAAAGTGTGTCCATATAACATGTACCTTACGAAGAGATACTTGTTCTCCCATTCGGATTAATAATCAAGTTGGTCCTCAACATTCACATGTGAAATATCTTGGTACACACCTCGATCGACGGCTTACATGGAAATATCACATTGACTATAAGTTAACTCAAATGAAACTAAAATTAACTCAGGTACATTGGCTGATTGGCAGAAATTCAACACTCAGCCTAGACTGCAAACTTTTAATATACAAGTCGATTTTAAAACCAATATGGTGTTACGGTAAATAACATCTGCTCCATGGTACATTAAGAATTCAAATATGCATCGTGATTTAAATGTGCCACTAGTGACTGAAGAAATTGCAAAATACGCAGGCAAATATCTAACAAAACTCGAGTCACATCCTAGTTCGCTTGCTCGTAATATTTTGAACTTTACTGGACACATCCGTTTAAAAAAGAGAGACACAAGAGCTCTAATACTAAACACTCCGAATGAAGTTGCTTGAAAATACTTTTTTTTGCTTATCACTACTTATGTATTATTTACAACTATCACTTAGTTATGTCTGACATTGGTCCGGCCTATTTATTATATGTTAGATTTAAGATTTGAATATATGAAGAAACAATAAATAAAAAAACATGCATAAAAAAAAAAAGTTTTAAACTTGCCAAGATAAAAATTATTCCAAAGCCAGCAAAGACCTTAACAAGCCTGAGTCATATAGGCCAATAAGTTTACTGTACAAAATGTCAAAGCTTTTGAAAAAATACTCATGATAAAATTTTCCCAAATTTTAAATGACAATGAGTGCATCCCGGAACATTAATTTGGTTTAAGAAGTCCGCATAGCACCATTAATCAAACTGATAGATTGGTTCAATTTATAAGAAGAAATTTTGAAGAAAAAAGTATTGCTCTGCACTGTTTATTGACGTTTTTCAGACATTAGATAAAGTATGGCATAAAGGCCTAATTTTAAAATAGAAGACTTACCTACCAATAAACATTATAAATCTTTTGGAAAGTTACATTATTGCCTGGAAGTTCAATATTGTGGAAAGAGACTTTATGAGAATGCCTTTAATTATCACATTCGGTGTGCCACAGGGGAGTACTGGGGCCAGTTTTGTATTTGTAATATATATGTATATATATATATATATATATATATATATATATATATATATATATATATATATATATACGTAAAAAGATTCATACAGGGTTAATGCAAAGAACTAGAAGTATTTAACTAAAGCAACAAACGTACACACATATTCGCGTGCAAACACTGTAGCAAAGAACTAAATTAACATGCGTAACACGTAAACAAGCAAAAGCAACAACAACAAGCGTCTTCTTATTAAGAAGATTCGCATATTTACACACATACATACATGCCAATTCAAACGAAAGGCAAAAAGTAAACAAGCACCACGCATTGCTTAGTTACGATGTACACACGTATGCATATACACATGTATGTACATAGTTACCACATGGACTTAATTGGGAACTTAGTAAAGCCCCGTTCAGACTATTATACAAGTATTAATACTTTTGTGAAAAATGCAGCTCTGACATGTTGAGTTATTATTGTTTTTTTGAAATTTTTTAAACAAATATGAGACCAGGGATGCATTTTCGTCAAAAGTATTAATACTTGTATTATAGTCTGAGTCGCCCTTAAACAACATTTAAGATGATAATGATCATCTGGACCATGCTTGAAACTTCTAGTGGTATTGGTGCACAGTATAAAAAACGCAACGCAACCAATGGCAACTCAGTCGTAAATAAGTCAGTTGTGAAGAAGTTACAGTTGTGAACGAACAAGTTGCGTACAAGTCAATTGCGAGTAAACAAGTCAGTTGATAATTAAGTTGTGAGTAAATAATAGTCTGGGATACAGTAGTGAGTTGATAGTTAAGAGTAGTCTGAGTTTTACAATACGTGGGTTGATAATTGGAGAAACTATAGAACAGGCTATAGTGACAGAAAAGTCTGTCGGGGAATTGAGATATTGTGGAGTCTATCGTGTCGACTGGTAGAGGGAACAGTGCAGCGAATAGACGTCTTTAAAGGTGTAAGTACAGCCAGCGAGCTGTTATTGGTGTTTCAACCGTGAGTGTCGGCAGAGTGGGTCTCGTGTGTGACGAGCGGCAGACAAAGAGAATAGTGTATCAACTGTGAGTGTCAGCAGAGTGAGTCTCGTAAGAGACGAGCAGCAGAAACAGAGGTGTCACGTGAATACTTGCGCAGCCAGCTAAGATACGTGTGTAAACTACAGCGAGGAAGGCGTAGTGCAGAGTAGCAAGCCGTACCGGCGTGGCTGGCGGCTAGCCAGTCAGCCGATTTTTTTCGACAAGCCGAGCCGCCGCCGAACCACTTGGCTTATCGGCGGCTTGGTACTAGCCGTTATTTTGTCTTTTATTTTTTATACTTTTTCAAATTTCGTATTTAATATGATAGCGAGCGTCCCAGAAAGATAGTTATTTTTGCTTCCACATAAAAAGAAAATGTTTATGTGAACGGTAACGAAGCTGCGACACCACTTAAGTTCTCTTTTGGAGTCCTTCTTAAATACATTCACGTTTACATAAACTTTTTTGTTTAAGCGACTTTTTGATAATTAATTGTTCAAAGCTAAGAAATTTACTATCCGACACATTGTCATAATGGATTTCGGATTGTTCAAAGCTTTTTGTTTGTTGATCCGTAGCAGTGTTCCAATAAAGTAATTAATTTTTAATTCAATCGGAAAGCTTAAATAAAATTTATGTAGAAGGCAATCATGAATAAAATCCCACGAGAAATTTTTCACGGGGAAAAATTCCAACTAATAGCAAGTAATAGGGAAAAAAATCTAATATGAAAAATGAGAAATTTCTCGCGAAATTTTATTCATAATTGCCCTGATAGTCTAGAATATGTTTCTATGGTTTAACAAATAATTAACGAAGCTATTTTTTAGGACATCAATTACTGCAATATTCAAACTATTGCAAAATGAATAATGTTACAACATGGTGATTCAATAATTCACGTATTTTTCTAAAAACAGACTGGGTTAAAACTTTTTTTCTTCAGCCGCCGCCGCCAAATATATTTGTCTTTCAGCCGCCGCCGAAATTTTTTGCCCGGCGTGCTACTCTGGCGTAGTGGTAACCAGTTGTGAATATTTCTGTATAATTCAGTATTTTAAGCTGTATTAGTTATTTAAGCTCTTGATTAAGTTAGTTTTAAGTGTATTTGTAAATAAAACTTTTATCATTCTTAACCCTAATTATTACACTGAGTCTTGTATTCATTTGCAAATCTTCGGGTCCACGGAAAAGCGTTTTTAAACAGATAAAAACGTAGATATATATATATATATATATATATATATATGATATGCCTGTGAGCAGTAATATACACAATTCTACATTTGCCGATGATACAGCCTGCCTTAGTATGCAGAATAACCCACACGAGGCACCCCGATATATTTAGGGCAATATTACCCAGCTGGAACGATGGTTAAACTTATGGAGATTAAAGGTAAACGATCAAAAGTGTGCTCAGGTAGCATTTAGCCTACGAAAAGATGAGTTTTTCCCATTAGAATCAATAAGGATAATAATTATATTTTAGCATTAAGAATTTATTACTTATTGTTATTTCATATTTTAAGATTGAAACACTTCATTTTTAATTATTCATATTTACTCACTTTTAAATCTAATTTTGAAATTAACGGATTTATATTAATGCAATATTAGTTAGGCAACTCTGTTTAACACTAAATGTTGCTACTTCAGAATACATCTCTACCAAGTATATAATTGCAGACTTAACGGATTTTATTGAAGTACGACTCTGTTATTTATCTTGATATTTTATTCCGAAATATTTACAACCATGTTCTGAAATAGTATAAAAGCAGCACCGCTTGCATTAATAAAATCACTTTGCTTTGTGTCTTCGAACGATAAACATCTTTATCCGGCATTAATTTATCGGATGGGTTGAATATTTTTTTTGAGGTATAAAATAAAGTAGTACAAATAAAAAAACCAGTTTATGTTTTATTCAACAAATGAATAAAGTTTATAATCTTAGAAATAAGATTATTTCATTGGCGCTAAACTTAGTGGCTACGGAAAATACCACACCAGAAGACTATAGAAGTGACGAGGAAGATTCAACGCCATTCAGCTGAACAGTTTTAGCAAATACTAGCTGCAATGGGTGTGAATGCCCAAAGTGGATCATTTACTCAATGCAGGGCTCTTTTTAGAGGACAAAGAGATCCCGCCACGGTAGAAGAGTTTTTATCAGCAATCAGCGTTTTCAAGGATATTGAAAAAATTTCTGACACTGATGCCTTGCGAGGAATGCCGCTACTTTTAGAAGACTACGCTGCATCTTGGTGGATTGGGGTAAAAACAACGTTTGAGCATGCCGCATAACTTATTCGTACCACGTTTACGCCTCCTTTACCCGATTGGCGCATAATCGCACAGTTTTTTGATGACAAGCAACAAAAAAATGAGCCGACTGACAGCTTTGTTTGCAAGAAACGCCTACTACTTTCACAGCTTAAGGAACAACCAAGTGAAACAATGCAACTAAATATGGTATATGGCCTTCTCAACATCAACATAAGGGACCGTGTGCGTCGCGAAAATATTAAAAAATTTGAAGACTTAATTTCTGCCAGCCGTGAAGCAGAAATGTTTTTTTTGGAAACCCAACCTTTGACGATAGCTCCTACAGAAATGAAGAAAGAAGTCAACACAACTCGTTGCAGTTTTTGCCGAATCAAAGGTCATTCCGCTGAAACTTGTTTCAAAAAGAAAAAACGCGACGAAGGGCAACATCATCAAACAGCACCACAAACACAGCAGTATACATTACATCAACAACAAAAGCCAGAATTGATGAAAAACCTGCATTTTCCTGTTACGGATGTGGCGCACCTGGCGTATATAGGTCCAACTGCAGCACCTGCAATAAAATTGGTAAAAACAGCCCTCAAAACCTATCTTTTAATTCGATTTCATCTACAGTTATTGGACATTCCTTGCCAACAACACATGTTGAGTTTTTTGGTCATAAGGGTGAAGTTATATTTGATAGTGGAGCGGAAACTAGCGTTGCCGGTCCGGAACTAAAAAAGATTCTTTCTAACTATAAATGTGAGTTTCAAGATGTGCATGCGGAAGTTACTTTGGCGGATGGGTCGGTCTCTACCAACAGAGTTATGTCTACTATCTGTGATATTACCATAGGTAATAGAGTTAGAAGAATAAGGCTAATATTCCTACCAAATGCCACGAAAAATAGAACTCTTCTCGGTGCAGATTTTCTTGAACAGTCAGGAATCGTACTTAACATGGCGCAAAAGTTCTGATATTTCGAAGAAACACCCAAGCAGAAGTTCCCATTTAATAATCCGATGGAAACCACTGTTTGTTCAATGCAAATTACTGCAGAGACATCCCCATGTACACGAGCTATAAAAGATATGTCACTGTTTCTAAAGTTTGCTGAACAAAAAAATGTGCTATCACCCTTACTTTTGACGCCAAAATTACACAGCACAAAGATGGATGGTTCCCCTTTACCTAAAACACCGAAATTTTTAATTCAAGAACGATTCTTCTCATGCTCTGGAAAGACTTTTAAAAGAAAAAATTGCTGAAAGTCAAAAAAGTAGACCCCTTTCACCAGATTCCGATAATTATTCTCCGCAATTCATCCAACCTATATTCAGATCAACAACACCTGCAGAGGAACAAACTCATCTCAATGGATTTTCACCACCAAATAAAACTCGGAAAGTGGAAAATACAGATGACTATTCTACACCCCTATTCTCGATGGACATAAACTTTTTAAAAGAAACTGATGGCGCTAGTCTTACTGCATGTCAAAAGTATGAATTAGAGAAAGTTCTACTTCTAAATGAGTCAATTTTCAAAGAATCATCTGGCGTCACACCCTATGCTATACATAGAATCCACACAGAAGACCATGATCCGATTGCTATTCCTCCGTATCGGTTATCGGCGGCTAGGAAAAGTCAACTGAAGGATGAAATTAATAAAATGATAGAATCTGGAGTAATTTCAATCTCCCTGGGCTGCACCGGTAGTGATGGTACGTAAAAAAACTGGCGAAATCCGTGTATGTATTGATTACCGTGAGCTAAACTCAATTACAAAACCAGATCGCTACCCATTGCCAAGAGTAGATGATATACTGCACGAGGCCAAAGTTACCAGCTACATGTCAACAATTGATCTACAGAGTGGTTACTGGCAAATCGGCGTTCATCCTTCAGACCAGGAAAAAACAGCATTCGTAACACCTTTTGGAATGTACAAATTTACACGTATGCCATTTGGTTTACGAAATGCTCCTGCAACTTTTCAAAGACTAATTGACCAATTGAAGGCATCTTTGGGGGAAACTGTATTATTGGCATACCTGGATGACATCATTTTTTGCTCACCCAGTTTTGAAGAACATCTCCAAGATCTACAACACATTTTCCAGCGGCTTAAAGAATTTGGTCTTAAAGTTAACGTGGAAAAATGTCGTTTTGCGTGCAATGAAGTAAAATATTTGGGCCATGTGCTTACACCGGAAGGAATTATGACAGACGCCGACAAGGTAGCAGCGTTATATGATAGAAAGAAACCTAGAAACGTAAAAGAAGTTCTATCATTTCTTCAAGCATGCTCATGGTACCGCCGGTTTATACCATCATTTGCCGACATTTCTAAGCCATTGACATATCTCTCAAAGAAGAACGCGGTATGGTGCTGGGGCCCAGATCAACAGTTGTCATTTGATAAGCTGAAGACATTACTCACATCATCCCCTATTTTGAAACAGGTAATTGATAACGAACCATTCATTCTCAAAACAGATGCTAGTGGTTATGCTTTAGGGGCAGTTTTGCTCCAGGCGAAGGGTGCAGATGAGCATCCTATTGAATATGCCAGCCGGCTGTTATCTGATGCAGAACGCAATTACCCTACGATTGAACGAGAAGCACTCGCAATTGTTTGGGCTGTCCAAAAATAGCGTGGCTACATTGAAGGAGCTCCAGTGAAACTTGTCACTGATCACCAGCCCTTAAAGTGGTTGATGAGTATAAGGACACCAACTGGACGTCTAGCCCGCTGGGCTTTACAGCTACAATCATTTGATATTCAAATCGAATACAAGCCAGGAAAGACAAATGTCATTGCCTATACTCTTTCCAGACCACCATGTGAAGATAATCACAGTGAATTGAATCCTTGCGAAGTTTGCTCATTTGCTATTGACATGCCAAAGAAAAACGCAAGTGAAATCAGACAGAGTCAACTTAGTGACCTACAACTACAAACAATAATACGATGTCTGGAGAATAATTCCGAAGATTTACCGTATTGGTCCAAAAGAGGGTACATTATGAATGCTGGCGTTCTTTATTGCTACAGTAACGATGACTCCACAGATGATCAACTCGTGATACCCACGGAAGAAAGGCTGACATCCTTAAGTACTACCACAACGATGAAACCGCCGGTCACTACGGCATTGAAAGAACAACACACAAAATTACATCTAGGTACTATTGGCCTGGAATCCGAAAAGATATAGAAAAGCATGTCAAAGAATGCATAGAATGCCAAAGGTACAAGGCCACCAATCTAAAACCAGCAGGACTTTATCAAAAGGTATCATGTAACCAGAGATTCGAAATAGTTGCGATTGATCTCTTTGGTCCATTGCCTGTGTCTCCAAAAGGGTTTCAATGGATCTTTATTATAGAAGATATTGCCAGTAGGTGGGTTGAATTTTTCCCTTTAGAAGTCGCCACAGCAGAATCCTGTGCTAAAACACTCATCAACGAAGTATTTCTACGCTTTGGTATTCCTAGAAAAATTATCAGCGATAATGGAGTACAGTTTGTGTCTGCAGTTATGCAAAAAGTTGTTTTTTGCTTAAACATTAAACATATATTAGTTCCAGTTTATCACCCTGAGGCTAACCCGGTCGAGCGTAAGAACCGGGATATGAAGGCACAAATTGCGATTTTAGTTGGAAATAATCACCAATCCTGGGACGAAAAATTGCCTAGTAATCGGTTCGCAATGAACACAACCATATGTCAAAGCACAAAAAACACAGCGGCATATTTAACATTTGGTCGAGAGCTTCGTACACTTGATGATATACAGCACGATTTGAGATCAATAATTCAGTCTGAAAGTTTTGTGGCTGAAATTACACCGTACCTACAAAACCCAGCAAATACTTTCAAAGATGTTAAGGAGAATGTTCATAAGCAACAAGACCACAACAAGAAGAACAGTAATAGCCAAATACGTACCCAGCCTCCAATAGGAATTGGGTCAAAAGTTTTAGTAGACACACACATTTTAAGCAACAGCAATAAAGGCGTTACGTCCAAATTTTTTTTCCAAGACGAGACGGTCCCTACATAATCATAGATAAGAAAGGTACAACCTGCTTCACGATAGCTCATGAAGATGATTTGAATATACCATTAGGAACTTATCATGCCTCATCCTTGACTCCAATAGTAGGGTCAACAAATCAATCAGCTCAGCCCATGAACAAAATAAGAACCAGAGGACGGCCAAGAAAATACATTTTGATGCCTCATCGGGAAGATTTTAGCATCAAAGGGGGAGACTGAAACACTTCATTTTTAATTATTCATATTTACTCACTTTTAAATCTAATTTTGAAATTAACGGATTTATATTAATGCAATATTAGTTAGGCAACTCTGTTTAACACTAAATGTTGCTACTTCAGAATACATCTCTACCAAGTATGTAATTTCAGACTTAACGGATTTTATTGAAGTACGACTCTGTTATTTATCTTGATATTTTATTCCTAAATATTTACAACCATGTTTTGAAATAGTATAAAAGCAGCACTGCTTGCATTAATAAAATCACTTTGTTTTGTGTCTTCGAACGATAAACATCTTTATCAGGCATTAATTTATCGGATGGGTTGAATATTTTTTTGAAGTATAAAATAAAGTAGTACAAATAAAAAAACCAGTTTGTGTTTTATTCAACAAATGAATAAAGTTTATAATCTTAGAAATAATATTATTTCAAGATACAATTAATAAATATATTTTCCTTAATACATATATTTATTTATTGTATCTTCAAATATGAACTAACAAATAAATACATGTATTAAAAATATATATATATATATATATACTCGCTAAGGCTGATAAGATTATTTATCATATTGAACTTTTATTTAAGGGTTGCGTAAAAGACGAGTTGCATTTCATTTGAATTGAAACAACACAAATTTTTTTAGAATTTTCTTAAGCTAGGGTCACCGTAAATTCATGCTTAAGGGGCAAGGAGACTACATAACGACCATCGGGTTTTCTATATGTTGTCGATTGATAGTGTTGTTCACAGAACTTATTAGAATCAGTCAATTGGGCTACTTTTGGAACTTCTTCAAGTTCCCAAAAGCGGGCAAGCTGATTATTTAAATCAATTTGATTGAAATAGGATTTAATCAATTTTAGGGGGTTGTTGTGATACATCTTTTCATTCACAATCCATCCGAGCATGATATTCTGAGCAAGAAGGTTGCCATTCGGGTGCTTTTCGACCTCGTGCAATAATATCTGGCGATATAGCGTAAACTTAACATCATTCGTACTAATTTCTGTGAAATCGGAAGATGGGATGTTAGAAATCGAGCATGTAG
Source organism: Tachina fera (assembly GCA_905220375.1). NCBI lineage: Eukaryota > Metazoa > Arthropoda > Insecta > Diptera > Tachinidae > Tachina > Tachina fera. The sequence continues at coordinate 110,968,889 of LR999963.1, forward strand.
GTAACCTGCCAGTCAATTTCTCCACAAAATATGCGTCACACTGAATTCTAAAATCGAGGTTTGTTTTAGATCCAATCGTGATACAGCATGTTTCAGAAGCTGTCACTGATAAACTGCTGCTAAAGCCTGTAATTTTTACAATTTCTTGTCATATAAACGTTGCTTCAGACTCAGGATGAATGAACGCTCGTGTCACATATTTAATATCGTCAACATCGACTTCAGAAGTTATCCCTAGCAATACTGTAGATTGAGAATTGTAATATACATGTGAGGCAAACTTCTGGAAGGATCTAGCGGCACTTGAGGTAGATGGTTTATCATCAGGGTTGTGTTGGGGTGTACTATTAATAAAAACATGGGCGCCAGAGCTTCGGGAGCTACTTCCATTATAATGAAAATTGGAAGGGTTTAAGGGATAAGGAGCTGTTTAAGTTTCGGCTAAGGTTTCTGTGCAAAAGCGAGTGGTGTTTTTGTTTGCAAATGAAGCAGACATGAAAATTTTTGTATGTTCTGTATTCGTGGGACGATGCCAAGCAGTTAGTACAAAATTTCATGCTTTCCACAGTTAACAGACAGTAATCAACACTTTTTCCTATAATTATCGGGCATAGTCTAATGGGGTGTTTTTCTAGGAAAAAAACCCATTTAGTTATTTTCTGGCTCAGACTGGACTAAGTATCATATGCCTTAACTTTTTTGGAATCAGAGGAAATTTATGGGTTGTAAAAGGTTTGATTTTTGCCATGATTTTAGGAGGGTTTGAATTTGATTCTTTAATGTCATACACTGAATTCAGAGTCTTATAACGTAAAGTCCAAAATTTAAAAAACAAACAATAAATTATACAAAAAAATATTCGTAGTACTTATTATTCGTAATTAGTACATACATACTGACTTTAATAAATAAACTAGCTTTATTTGCTTTGCTAATATTGTTTACATAGTAGAATTAACAAAAACAAAAAAAACGCAAAGAAAAAAACACAAATAAAGTGCCCTTGAGGATAGAGTATTCCAAAACAAAAAATTATGAAGTGCGCGCTAACGGCAGAAATGCCTATTTTATTGTGAGTTCTGAAGCTCTTGATGAAAACAATACAAAACAAAAAATCTGATTTGAGGCTTAGTGTGAGTTTTGAAGCCCTTAATGAAGACAATAAAAATAAAAAACCTGATGACAAACTTTTTCTAACGGCTGGCACTACTTCGCTAGCTATCAACCTCGCTTTGTCCAGTGATAACTAGTGATTCAGGACAGATATATTGTAGTGTGTGTTTATCTACTTTTGGTTACTATGTCCACGCACTTATGTGTTTGACGGTAAAAGTGTGTTTCACTAAGTTGCTGCATGCCATTAGCATGTGTCACACGACACCATCGTTATTTTGTAAACTATTTGCACACACATGCACTGAACTTGTGTGTGGGAATATGCAACGTTTGCATATTCCCACCGCACTAAAATGTATTAGCTTAAGTTAGAACTAAGAAATAAAATAAAATAATGGCAGTAAATAAAGAATAATCAAAGGGGACAGTTGCTCCGGCTACTGTCCCACTGAATCAAATAATTGTTTTATTACATGGCGATCCTGCCAATCACAAAGAAAATGTATAAACAAATTTAAATGTTTTAATATTTCTTAAGTATAAAATAAATAATACTACAAAATATAAAAAGAAAACAAAGAAAACACGAATAAAGAACAACGTAAAGATTTATTAAACAGAAGTTATAAAATGTAAACGATTAAAAAGAAAATCAGAAATCAACAGAGAAGAAAAATTAAACAAATCAATTAATTTTGAATAAAAAAACAATGTTGTAGTGGAAAGAAGTTAAATAAATTGAAAACAAAAAAAAGGAGAAACTTTACATACTATGAAAATAAGAAACAAAACAGCACATTTGAAGGTTGTGCAAGTGCTCTGAGTGGTGAAATATTGTTTATACAACGAGAACAATCCACATTGGGATAATTAACACAACCTTTGGCAGCGAACTCGTTTTGCGTTGTGGGAACAGCAGTTATCAGAAGGAAGTGAAGTTTGAACGATAATAGTGGTAAATCCTAAATTTAAAATGTATTTGAAAGCTACTTGAGAAAATTATTTGTACAAAATTTTAACTTAAACGCATTTCTAGCTAACGTTAGATTTTTTAATACAAGAGTTAATCTTGGCATTTCTTTTTTATATTTAAAAAAAACGTATTTCAAACTGAATTACAAATTAATGCTTATTGTGGCTGAAAGGAAAAATTTAGTTTTAATCATTTATTTTATTAAAGATAAAAAAACAAAAGAAAATAAACTTAAACAATAATAATTCAAATAAATTTATTATTCTAACGAAATTGAAAAAAAAAGAAGAAAAAAATTTTTAATTAACTTTATATTTTACATGTTCTTAAAATTAAAAAAAAATATTAAAAAAAATCTATATTAATTGTTTGACATCCTATTTTAACATTAACTACTAAAATCAGCATCACTGCGATACTTACGAATCCCTCCAGTAATGCCTGATGACAAGTAGACGGTGCGTAATATTGTACAGTTAACTGAAACTCATAGAGAATTCTTAATCGAAGGAAAAGAAAAGAGAAATTTTTAATAAAATCAATGATGAAAAAGACTAACTAACATAAGAGAATAATTTTTCTTGTAAACAAGCATATGAAATACGAATGTGACATTACTAATTGGATTTCATCATCACTCGTAATCGGATTTTGTCATAGTTGTCGCAGTTAATTCCCTCGATGACTCGATGGGGACACTAGTTTTTTTTCTATATGAGCATAGCAAATATCTGATTTCTTCTTTCACGCACCTCCAAATACAAAAATAATTATATATTTTTTTTTTTAATATTACAGTCAACCCTGGGTGGATGTATCCATACCGAATCCTTAGTATTTTGTTTGTTTCACATTAATGGCAACAAAGTGAAACTAATCTATTCATACACTGGTAACAGATTCAGATCTTCGATAAGGTGACACAAAAGTTAAATTGAGAAATTGTATTTGATGTTACTGAAGAACATTACTAATGTCTTGAATTGTATCCCCGTCTACATTTCAGTTATATATATATGTTGTACAGAATATATAATATCCTTAAATAAACCAAACACGTTACTGATGTATTAACCACTTTGATTTTTGTATATGTTGTGCAGAATATATAATATCCTTAAATAAACCCAACGCGTTACTGATGTATTAACCACTTTGATTTTTGTATATGTTGTGCCGAATATATGATATCCTTAAATAAACCAAACACGTTACTGATGTATTGACCACTTTGATTTTTCCATTAAGAAATTGGTTGCTTTAGATGGTTATTCACCATGGGTGGTCATGAATCAAAGATTGAAAACCCGAATGCCAATGTCATAAATGAGATAATGATAAAGGTTGAGTATCCCGTTGTATATTTGGGCATTATAATTGCTCTCCTGGGAGAGCAAATCCTTGTAACCCTATATGAGTTGCACAAAAGATCTTTAAAAAAGAATTATGCAAGAAATGTTTCTATTGCAAGAGGCTTAGATGCAGTCTAAGCAAGATTTCATGTATATGCTTCTACATATATGTATGTACTCAGTTTTAGGATCTACACTTGAGTTAAAAAAAAAAATAATAATATAAAATTTTATTGGGACGCAACCAACATCCCCAATTATTAATTAATAAACTCACTTTATATTAAAATTTCAAATCAAACAATTAATTCTTTATTTAAGTTATTCAAAATTTAAAATTATCACACTGAACCGAAGGAGCTCGCAAGGTCCCATTATTTTAAAGTGGATTCAGTTTGCGTTCGAACATGAAATTACCTTTTTAGCTTCTAGAAACGGCTCTTTTGAATCAATTAAAGAATATATTTTTTTTGTGTGTGTTTCCTTGTACACAGCAATAAAGCCAAAAATAAAACACTTATGATCAAATAGTTAAACCACTACATTATCCATTATCAATAACACAAGACTAAGCCCAAGTTAAAATTTTATGGATTGGGATGAAATTGGATTAAAAGCTAGATTTATTAAGGAAGAATTTCTTAAATCTTATAAATGATTAAATCAAAATAGGGACACAAGAGACGAAACAGTAAGTAAACATGTTAAAAATCTTGTGGATAGTTTCGAACAGATACGTGTACTACTTAACGTCAATTATAACAGGCTTACGCAAGCACACAAAGCCGCTGCTGAATCATTCTTCCTTGACATACGTGCAAAACTTATATCAGTTACCCAAAAAAGGGTGTTTTTAAAGAAATACCTACATCACTTCATGAATCAATTAAATTTGTTTCCTTGATTAACACTGATCATAACGTAAAAATGCCACAAACAAACTTTGAATTTATAGGCACGGCCTCGAAAATCCTACCGGATTTCGATGGAGGGCCAAAAAACCTACATAGTTTTATAGATGCTCTTGAACTACTAAACTCTATAAAAGAGACACATGAAACTATAGCTATAAACCTTATAAAGACAAAATTAAAAGGTACAGCTAGAAACCTAATCTCAAATGAAGCCACTATTGACCAAATCATTTCAAAGTTAAAATCCACTGTTAAAGGAGAATCGGTGGAAGTAATTAGCGCAAAACTTTTAAAATTAAAACAACAAGGCAAGAACGCTAATTCTTATGCCACTGAAATTGACAAATTAACAAAGAAACTGGAAACCGCCTATATATCTGACGGTTTACCTAACTCAACACCAACAAAGTATGCTACCAATGCTGCTGTTACAGCTATTATAAAGAATGCTTCTAACGAAAGGGTAAAATTAATAATGGAGTCAGGTTCGTTTTCTAATATGAACGAGGTCATGTCAAAATTTATAAGTAGTTGTACCGATGTATACGGACAACCTAACTCTATACTCACTTTTCATAATGACCGTCATAACTCTAATAATAGGAATAACAATAGGCCACGTTACAAAAGTAACGGACCAAATAATATCAATAGAAGCAATAACAGCAGAGAAACTCCAATGGGTATAGATTTTCAAATAATAATTTCTAAACTCAAAATAGAAACAATGGCAATTGGAACTATAACAATGGCTTCAGAAATAGGATCAATAATCCTCCTCGCAACAACCACGGTAGTATAGGAACAAATAATATACGATGTGTAACCGATAATGCTTCGGAAAGCTAATAGTAGCCTCTAAATACTCTATATATACAATTAACCTAGGTCTATACAGTTATCTAAAAATTGGAACGTCTATGAACAATAACACCTCAATGTTTTTGGTTGATACAGGGGCAGACATTTCAGTAATTAAACATAACCAAGTTCTACACGAACCAATAAATACAAATAAAAGAACCAATATAAATGGAATCGGACAAGGAACGATAACTACACTGGGAAAAGTACAAAGTGATTTGAAAATTGAAGACCTCCTGATAGCACATGAATTTCATGTTGTAATGGACGACCTTCCTATCCAAGTAGATGGAATAATAGGAATGGATTTCATTAAAAAATATCAGTGTACTTTGGACTTTCAAACTGATAAAGATTTCATACTTTCTTTTAAAATCAAATGATGTTCCATACGATACAGTAATTCATCTTATGAACGCTCCAAAAATTAATACTGCAACTATCCCAGCCAGATGTGAAGTAATTAGACTAGTTCAATTTGAATCCTCAGTAAACGATGTACTTATTCCACAACAAAAACTTCAGGATGGAGTATACATTGCCAACACCATTACTTCACATCCTCTTGTAAAAATAGTTAATACTACGGACAATGATTTAACTGTTAACAATGTTCTAGTTCAAGTTGAAAATCTTAGTTATTACGAAATAGCAAACAAAAACTTTAACTCATTAAATAAAACAGAAAAACTTAATAAGTTGTCAAAAAATTTTCCTGCCTTTGCAGAAAAATAACTAAAAATACTATGTTCTGAGTTCATAGATGTGTTCGCACTGGAAGCAGAAAAAATCTCTTCAAATAATTTTTACAAACAAAAACTAAAACTGCATGACAAACAACCTGTATATATTAAAAATTACAGAATACCACACTCTCAAAAAGAGGAAGTGAATAAACAGGTATAAAGACTAATCAATGATGATATAGTTGAACCTTCAGTTTCTGACTATTATAGCCCTATACTTTTAGTACCTAAAAAAACTTTGCCAGGTACTGCTCAGAAAAGATGGAGATTGGTGGTTGACTACAGAGGTGTCAATAAAAAATTAATAGCAGATAAGTTTCCACTGTCACTAATAGATGACATACTGGATCAATTGGGGAGAGCAAGATTTTTTTCTTGTTTGGATTTAGTATCTGGATTTCATCAAATAGAGCTCGAAGAAGACTCTAGAAATGTTACGTCCTTTTGAACTGAGAAAGGATCCTATAAATTCAAGAGATTACCATATGGTCTTAAAATAGCACCGAATTCGTTTCAACGAATGATGTCCTTAGCATTCTCTGGCTCACCACCAACTAAGGCTTTCCTTTATATGGATGATCTGGTAGTAATTGGTTGCTCAACTTCACATATGTTACGAAATTTGAAAGATGTATTTAGTCTTTGCAGACAGCACAATCTAAAACAACACCCTGAAAAATGCGCATTTTTCCGTAGGGAAGTAACATTCTTGGGCCACAAATGCAAAGATAAAGGCATTTTGCCTGATGACAGCAAATATTCCGTAATTAAAAACTACCCTACACCTTAAAATGGTGACGAGGCAAAACGCTTCGTGGCATTTTGTAACTACTACAGAAGATTCATTCCGAACTTCGCTGAGTCATCGCGCCATATCACTCGACTATCTAAGAAAAATGTACAGTTTGAATGGACCGATGAGTGTGAAAAATCGTTTCAATACCTCAAAAGCCAATTATTGAGTCCAAGACTGCTATAATACCCAGATTTCACAAAGCAATTCTGAATTACAACAGACGCTAGTAAACACGCCTGTGGAGATGTCCTTAGCCAAAAGAAAAACGGTGTACAAACGCATCCAGATCATTCACAAAAGGTGAATGTAATAAATCCACCATTGAGCAGGAATTAACTGCAATACACTGGGCAGTGCAACACTTCAGACCATACTTATATGGTACAAAATTCTTAATTAAAACTGATCATAGACCACTCACATATCTGTTCTCAATAAAAAACCCATCCTCAAAACTAACACGTATGAGGTTGGATCTAGAAGAGTCTGACTTTGTAATAGAGTATATTAGGGGCCAGGAAAATAATGTGGCAGACGCGCTATCACGCATTGACTTTGACGATATTAAAAATATCAACATAAATCATATACTGAAGGTAACAACAAGACTTCAGGGAAAAACAAGAAACAGTGACTCGGATGAAAGGACACGGGAAAAAGAATTGGTCGGCTTAAAAGTATACGAATCTATAAATGCCAGTGAATATTTAAAAATGCCTCAGTTGCATTTCACAAAGGATACTTTAAATATCCTCGCCGGAAAGAAACAACTTTTCGTGTATAAGCTGAATGACTTAGTTATTAATGGAAATGTCGATCTAGATCACCTCTTTCCAAAGCTTGCAAAAATAGCTGATAACATAGGTTTTTCAACATTTAGATTATCACTAGATGATAACCAGTTAAAAATCCTAGGAACAAATGTAGAAAAATTTAAAGAAACAGGTAACCGCATTTTAAAAGATTATGAGCTGACCATTGTACTCATACCTAACATAACAAAAGTAACAACTGATCAAGAAAAACTAGATATAATGAAAAAGTGTCATGAAAATCCCATTGGTGGAGGACATCCAGGAATCACTCGTATGATAAAAAAAATTAGGCTCAATTATTATTGGAAAGGTATGACGAGAGATATTACCCGTTATGTGAAGAATTGCAGGCAATGCCATTTAAATAAAGCAACAACAAAAATAAAAAAGCCATTGGTTGTAACACCAACCCCTATTAAACCATTCGATGTGGTCATTATTGACACCATAGGACCACTTCCAAAATCCGAATCCCAAAATGTGTACGCAGTAACCTTAACGTGTGATCTTACAAAATATTTAATTGCCATACCAGTAGAGGACAAATCATCAAAAAGTATTGCAAAAGCAATAGTGGAAGGATTTGTATTGACATATGGCCCCATGAAAAAAAATAATAACTGACATGGGTACTGAATATATGAACCGAATCCTACAAGAGCTTTGTTCAATGATGGGAGTGGAGAAAGTCAACTCTACACCCTATCATCATGAAACTTTGGGAACCGGGGAGAGATCTCACAGAACGTTTAATGAATACGTGAGGTCTTACATCGCATCTGATAAATAAGACTGGGACATATGGTTGAAATACTTCACGTATAGTTACAATACAACACCTTCAACTGCACATGATTACTGCCCCTTTGAACTTATTTATGGGAAAACCCCTCCTTTAATGGATTGCACCAGAGACAATATTGTAGAGCCATTGTACAATGTAGACTCATATGAAAAAAAGTTAAATTCAGACTGCAAGTAGCTTGGCGCAGAGCCTCCAGCCTCATCAATAATACTAAGTTACAAAGGCGTTTGATTTCCCGAGAGAGCGCCAATTCGCCAAATATTGCCATAAACGATCTTGTACTGGCTCAAAATGAAGCTAGTCACAAACTAGATCCTTTGTACAGGGGCCCATATAGGTTCGTGGCCATTCACGAAAACAACAATGTTGACTTAATGGATACAAATAATAAACCTTTTACTGTTCACAAGAACAGAATAAAAAAGATCAATTCTTGAATATCATTTTTTTTTGCTTTTTTTGTCTACTTCATTTTTCGAGTTTGGGAATCTATGACGACTTTGATTGCTTTGTGATTGTCGGATTGGAGAACTATCCGCCTAATGATGAAGTCTGGTAATAATGTCACAGACAATTCTTGAAATTGGGTCAGATGGCTTCAGCCAACTGTAAACTACCAAATATAATTGCAATTTTCTCTTTATCTTGAATCTTTCAATCTCAAATAAATGTTTTGGAATAATCCATCTAAGATTATTCCTACTGTTAAACGGTGAAGGACCCAAATAAAAAAAATAATATAAAATTTTAAATTTTGTAATAGTGTAAGAAACCCCAAAATTTTATTGTAACTTAAGAATGATCAACTGAAATATATTGATCATTCTTTCTGAAAAAGGGAGGTCTAGTGTGTGTTTATCTACTTTTGGTTACTATGTCCACGCACTTGTGTGTTTGACTGTAAAAGTGTGTTTCACTAAGTTGCTGCATGCCATTAGCATGTGTCACACGACACCATCGTTATTTTGTAAACTATTTGCACACACACGCACTGCAACGTTTGCATATTCCCACCGCACTAAAATGTATTAGCTTAAGTTAGAATTAAGAAATAAAATAGAATAATGGCAGTAAATAAAGAATAATCAAAAGGGACAATTGCTCCGGCTACTGTCCCACTGAATCAAATAACTGTTTTATTACTATATAGGCGCGGGCGAAGCCTAAATTCTACTAAAATTTCATCTGCGCAAAAGATATCTAGGGATAGCAGCGCATCCTCTACAAATCGTCAAATATTGCGAGATGCCAACGACAAAACCGATGTACCCACGAATAAAACCTCCTAACCGCTACCAATATATTTGAGAGAATAAAATTCAAACACTCTTATCAAAAAATTAATCTCCGTTATTGGTGAGAATAAATTTCATATTGTTCCTATAAAACGTGGCAACATCGATGAAACGAAAATTCAAATTTATGATGAAAAAGATTTTCGTAAAATTGTTTCTAAATTTGAAAAAAATAAAACAAGTTTCTACACATACCAGCTTAAGAGCGCTAAAGGCCTGCAGATCATATTGAACGGCATAGATTCTTATGTGGTTCCCGAGGAAATAAAAGATGTACTCGTCTTCCAGGGATTTAATGTAAAAAAGGTATCCAATATAATTAATAGGGAGAAGATCCCCCAACCTCTATTTCGCGTTGAACTTGAGCCGAATGATATAAGATTAAAACAAATGAGACGCACCCAATTAATAATTCAAAATACCAAAAAATCACAGTTGGAGAGCCACATAAGCGTTCAGGTCCCATAGAGTGCCATAATTGCCAAGAATATGGCCCTACAAAAACATACTGCAATTTTCCATCTGTTTGCGCTCTTTGCGAGGAATTACATGGCACTGCTAGTGGCAATAAGCCAAAAGATTTAAGTGATAAAAAATGCAGTAATTGTGGAGGTAATCACACCACTTACTACAGAGGTTGTCTTGTATATTCCGTTTTTAAAAAGGCTATGATCAAAAACCTAAATTAGCCCCAGCTCAACCAATAAAGGCGTACTCCGCCACTTTTGCTCAGGTGAGCCAACCAGTTACTTCACATGTATCGTATGCCGATGCTGCTAAGGCTACTTCTATTCCCACACAAATTGTTTCACCATCAAATAATTCAACGAATGCAAACTCAAGCTTTAACTTTAGTCGCCTTGAAGCTACTATTGAGAATCTGGTGCTAACTATAAACAACTTTACAACAAATATGACTAGCATGATCCAAGAAATGCTTTGAATGCAGAATACACTGCTTCATGCATTAGTTAACAAACCATGAACACGTTAAAAGTTTGTTTCTGGAACGCAAACGGCATTCGCCAACATGAAAAAGATCTTGAGAACTTCCTCACGGAAAAACATATTGATATAATGTTGGTTTCTGAGACTCATTTGACTTCAAGAAGTCTATTCAAAATTAATGGCTACATTTTATATGATTCGAAAGACCCAAGAGGAAAAGTTTACGGGGGATCAGCAATTTTAATAAAGTCAAGACTCAAGCATTATATTCTTGACAACGTTTGTGGAGAACATCTACAAGCAACGAATATTTGTGTCGAAAATTTTTGCACAAATTTTGTCATATCATCAATTAACTCACCTCCAAGATTCGCAATTACTGCGAATCAATACGAGGATTTCTGCAAATCTTTTGGCCCTTGTTTCGTAGCAGCTGGCGGCTATAATTCAAAACGTTCTTTCTGGGGCTCGCATCTTATTACACCCAGAGTTCGAACGTTGTTCAACACAATTTCAAAAATGGGCTTTGACGTGATTTCGAGTGGGGAGCCCACTTACTGGCCTACTGACATGCATAAAATTCCGGATGTTATAGATTTTGGCGTCATGAAAAATATTTCTAGGGAATTAATTCACGTTGAAGCTTCCCTAGATGTCTCGTCCGATCACTCTCCCACGATCTTTACAATCTGTAGCCTGCTGAGAAATGCTTTACCTCACCCATATGTCAAGATGATAAATCGTGTTAATTGGCTGCGATTCAAAAAATATCTTAGTAGTCCAGCCTTCGAAGTCTCTCTTGAAAATAGTCTATGGAACCCTTTCTTGTAGAGGAATCCTTTTTAAAGTTTTGGATGATCGTTTCAACCCGTTCTCTTATTTCCTTCTTGTTGTTGACGAGCTCTTCGAAGGATGCCATGTTGTATTGGGTTATCGTGCTGTTTCAATTGTTGAAATCCTGTGCTGTCCTGTGCTACAGGATCACGTCGAGGTCACCAAAAATGTTAATGTAAACTGTAAAGTCTTTCTTGCAAGCACTTATAGCTTGAAGAATTGTGGTTAATGGGATTCTCACAAGCACTTGAACTTGAAGATAGTTGTGGTATAGTTTATTGTCCTCACAAGCACTTGAATTTGAAGGCAGTGTTCAATAAAACAATTGATTTGTTATTGTACAAAACACTAAAATTTAAACTTTATTTTGCTTTCTTTTATACATAAAATTAACGAAAAGAAATGCTTACTCTATAAATGATTAATTGTTTTGTTTTCTCTTTTTTTTGTGTAAAATTAATAATTGATAACTTAGCAATGACCTGCTTTTGCAAATTGCAAATTCTAATGCGTAAATATTGTAATGTTTCCATAAAATATTTTGTGCAGTACATGGTCATTATTATACAACATATAAAAAACTAAAATAAATCAAGTAAATTACAGAATGTTAACTTTTGATTACGAGCCTATTGATGCTAAAAACAAGGCACCAGGCTCCTTTAAACATATGAAAAAATACTTAATTAATTTATTAAAGTTTTCTGCTTCAGTGGACTTTATATTTACTTTTGAGACAAATTCTGCAACTAAACTTTAAATCCGAGCCTCGACTTTGATTCCCAAATTTCATAATATGCAATATTGGTCCCTTAAAAACTATACCATCTATGAGATTTATATTATATAATTATATAATTTTTTGAAGCATATATAGCATAGCTCCAATAACAAAGTTCAGACGTTAAAAAAATTTTAATTAAATACAAAAAAAAAACAAATAAGGATGCTATATTTAGCAGTACCGAATCTTAACGGGCCTATTTACTACAACAGCATGCATGCGCAATCAAGTGCTTGTGTAAGCAGTTTGGTCGTGTATGGTCATTTTGTGTGGTTGTATTTTTTGTGTAGCAATGTCAAATAGAGTTTGATATTTTGTTGATGTACCAGCTTGAGGGTAATGTGTATGGTGAAATTAGTTAAGCAAAGTTGTGAAGGAGTAAATATGCATTTATAAAATACAATTCATTGAAACATAGTTTCAATGGAATTTGTGCACTTTACCTACCATTTAGACATGAAACTAATTGCATGAAAATAGAATTGAATCGTGTATGGGGTGCTTAATAATACGTATACAAAAAATTGCAAGAAAGTGTTTTTGTGTGTAAATGTAGCATTAGTTGTACACAGCTCCCAATATTAACAACATACCAATAATAATTGTACAAAAACTGTGTCACTGTTCATAACCTTAATATTTTTAAGAACTGAATATTTTACCAGCTTTCTGGTATGTTATCGCAAAAATTACTATAATTCGCAAAAAGTTACTGACAGCGGGATGATGACAAATTCTAGTAATGTTAAATGTTTCAAAACTGTTAGGAAGCTAAAAAAATACACAAAAAGACGCTTTTATCACGAACCTTGCAAAAAATTGCGAAATTGAAAGTTAGCGAAAAATTTGCTAAATGTATTGAAGAAATTATATAAACCTGTATGTAAACAGTGAAATTCGCAAAAAATATAAGGAAATGAATTGATTTGCTTATATATTTTTTAATAAACCATTTTATTTTTATTAATGTGAATTATTTGAAAGCGGCATCACTGAAATACATACATGTATTTATATGTATACTCCAGTATCAGGTTCTTATGGTGTAGCTTCCGTTTTTAAATTAATTAAGCAGCTGACTACCTGAAAATATTAATATTATTGTTGCCAGTGGCACTTGTAGTCGTGTAGCCATGGAGCCTGCTGTGGTCTATAAACCTTATTGAGAAAAAAATAATTTAGGTTTACGAAAAGTGTAATAAACAAATTTCTACACAAAATTTGTTCTGTAAACCTTTTGTTAACCAAAATAATTTTTTCTGACTACGGCAGTATGTGTTTAATGCTACATGCATTCATATATACGTAGATATATATCAAGGTTGGCAAACGGTATCGTAAAAATACCGATACCGATTCAAATACCGCTAAAATTAGATATAGGTATCGATACCGATACCGAAATCTATTTCGGTTAGAAAATACCGGTATCCAGAATACCGTTTTTCTCTATACCGCTACGTACCGATTCCCACCAAAAATTAAATTTCAAACATTTATTTCAATTAACTTTCTTTTATAAACACGTTTTGTTCTGCTTTACACATTCTTATGCACCCCTGTTTTTTTAATTAACCGTAAATTGATATCATATAATAATCATCACTAGTGCGAAATACTACCAAACTTCATGAGCTGCTTAAAGACTTTAGGAACAAAAAACATATCCCTAGACATATAAGTAAATGTTTTAAATTTGTCAAAAGAGCAAGGCCATGTTAACCCACAGTTATGTATATGAAATCGGGAAAGTTATTATATTGGCTGTTCCAGATACACAAACTAATGTGGAGATTTAAACTTTTGAAGAGTGCTTTTTAATATGTAGTATATACACAAAGATTTTTTTCTTTAATTGATTTACTATATACATATGTGCCCTTAATTATGAAAGTGGTCTAAGTCAGGGCTATTCAACCTGTGGTACGCGTACCACTTGGGGTACGCGAAATTTTCCCAGGTGGTACTCCAAATCTTCGCCTCCACATATTTATGTAGAACTGGGCTTTTATCAATGGTGGCAATCAAAAATAAATACTGAACACATTGAATTTGGAGCCATATCCTATATTTGTTAAAGTTAACAAACATTGAACCAGATATAAAATTTCTGTTTAATTTTGTTGTTTTTTTATTATTAATAAATGAAATGGATTAAATATTTTAAAATTGTTTGGTTATTTATTGAGCCCATACTTGTTTATACACATAGCATTTTTTTGATGGTACGCGAATTGTTGGTTGTGAGTTTTGTGCTACGCAAACCACAAAGGTTGAATAGCTCTGGTCTGTCATGTGCATTTTTTCTTCGAAATATCAAATAAATCTTTGGAAAACTTCAATAAATATATAAAAAATATTAAATAAATTTATATAAATCGAGACTAGTACAACTCTAAAGTAAAAATATTTCAAACCGAAATTTTTTTTAAGATTACTGTAAATCATGTTGAATTATTATGTTACACATAAGAAGCAAAGTCATTGCCGAAAAATGTTAAATTAACCTTGTTTACGTAGGTTTTTAGCAAGAAGTTTTTCTGTATATCAATTTTATGGTAACAATTTTATAAATTATTGCGTAATTATATTGTAGATTTGAGGGTTCCTTTAAGCAAATAAAAAATATATAATATTTAAAGTTTGTATCGCTTTTTAAGCCAAATAACATGTGATAATTATTAATGAACAAATAACATCAAAGTTAGTTGTAAATATTCTGACAACACATAGTTGAACGGAACAGCCAGCCTTTTTCGAATCCCACTAAACCTTCATCATCAGCGTTCTTCTGTGTTGGTATACTGTGTGTGGTGTCAGTTGATGTAGATTTCTGTCTTATATACGAAACTGTCTTGCAAATGAAATGCGTGAATTTTTTTGATTCATCGTATTTCAACTTGGTGAAACGTGTTTTGTAATGAAAGCCCAAATTTATCATCTCTAATTTACAACAGACTTAGGATTGTCGTTTATTCCTTACTAATTATGAATATGTTACTTAAATTGCTTATTTTTGTTCTACTTAAGACAAACATTTTTGGTTTGTTACCATTAAGTATATTTATTTAATTTTTGCCACAGGTCCATGCCTATTAATTTTAGTTAATTTTAATTATTATTTTTCGAACTTAATTTGTTTCTATATTTATGATTTGAACGGGCTAAAGTTCGTATCGCTTTATAAGCCAAATTACATGTGATAATTATTAATGAACAAATAACATCAAAGTTAGTTGGAAATATTCTGACAACACATAGTTGAACGGAGCAGCCAGCTGTTTTGGAAGGCCACTAAACCTACAAAATTACAAAACACGTTTCAGCAAATTGAAATACGATGAATCAAAACAATTCACGTATTCCATTTGCAGGAAAGTTTCGTATATAAGGCAGAAATCTACATCAACTGACACCACACACAGTGGACCAACACAGAAGAACGCTGATGGTGAAGGTTTAGTGGCCTTCGAAAACGGCTGACTATTCCGTTCATCTATGTTGTTGCCACGGTTGCATCTTCGCATGAGGGAAAATCATGATGACTTTTTTTATAAAATAAACAAAGCTAAGTAAACAATTTCGGGATTGACTGGATAGCGAAAATCACGGGATTAAAAAATTTAAATTCAGGGATTCGGAATTTTCGGTGTCGGGGTTGGCATCCCTTATACGTATCCATCACGAATTTAATTGCAATACGCTTCGCTCAACTACATTTTAAAGTATATTACGGACAAAATATTTCTTAACTTACGCTTCCTTGGTTAATATGACTGTGTGAATTACATCAGGCGAAACTTAAATATATGCAATCAGCCGAAATATGTTCTTCCGAAATTTTTTTTCAAAATACATACATACATAGCTCAGTAAATAGCAAAACCAATAGGGTATCCTTGCATTAATTCACCAGACAATGAAATCTTGAGAAGTCCCCACTGATCTCGCGTGTTGAAAAAAGGTCAAAAGTCACAAAAATAGGCTGTTTGGAGTTTTAGTTTTACGATAAAAATATCTGATTTCTATACGATTTATAATTTCTAAGAAAACAACATTAGAAAGTTAGCTGGATCTGTGCTATATATAATATGCACACGTATCCACACCACCAATGAAGTAGTGTATAGAGTTAGTTAGTTACATTATACGCGGCAGGTCTTATTGAGCTGTATATTTTATTTATCTTAGAAGGTAAGTATATTTTTTTTTGCAGACTCCCTTGTATTAGCAGGTAAGTATAGTCTTATTTGTAGATTTCTTTGTAATGACAGGTAAATATAATTTTATTTGTACATTTCTTTGTATTATCAGTTAAGTATAATTTTATTTGTAGATGTTTTTGTATTAACAGGTAAGTATAGTTTTATTGTACATTATAGACCTTTTGTGTATGTATGGTACGTGCATTAAGCACGCACCAGCCTTTGAAAGACTTTCGGAGAATGTTGTTGATTTGTGAGGTTCTCCTTATACCTTCATAGTGAATAGTCGATTAGCGGAATTTTTCTTACTTTCTTATTAAACAAACAAAAAATTATACAAAAAAATATTCTTAGTGCATATTATTCGTAATAGGTACATACTGACTTTAATATATAAGCTTTAAATGCTTTCCTAATATTTTTACATAGTGGAAATAACAAAAACAAAAAAAAACGCAAACAAAAAAAACATAAACAGTGACATTGAGGAATACTCTATACGAGTACCTCAAAAACAAACAAACAATCATACATTATAAAAACAAAAAACAAAACATAACAGCAAACAAAAAAACACAAAAAGGTGCCCTTGAGGAATGAGTACCTCAAATACAAAAAATTATGAAGTGAGTTCTAACGGCAGAAATGCCTATTTTACTGTGAGTTCTAAAGCTCTTAATGAAAGTAATAGAAATAATAAATCTAATGAAAGTATTTTTTAACGGCAAATCCAATTTTTCGTCAGCGATCAACTTCGCTTTGTCCAATGCCGAATAGTGATACATTAACATTACAGTTGCCTAGTACTTCTTCATATAAGTCAGTAATATCATCCCCTTCAGGCTCGTGTTCATGACTTAATAAAGTTATCACTACAGATAAAAGTAGCTCAAAACCCAAGGTACAATTCGGAATGGACAGATACATAACCGTGGTAAAGCGTGGGCGAAGCCCGAATTCTTCAAAAATTTCATCTGCTCCAAAGATGTCTAGGGATAATAGCGCATCATCTACCAATCGTCAAAATCGTTTTTCATTATTGAAGCCACCGACGACAAGCCCGCTACATCATCGCAAAAGTCTTTTAAGCCAACACCTATATATTTGAGAGAGAAAAATTCTAACGCCCTAATTAAAAAATTAGTCTCGGCCATTGGTGAAAACGCATTTCATGTTATTCCAATAAAGCGTGGTAATATTGCCAAACTAAAATTCAAATATACGAAGAAAAAAATTTCCGTAAAATAGTGACTGAATTTGAAAAAAAGAAAACAAGTTTTTATACGTACCAGCTTAAGAGTGCCAAAGGTATGCGATCGTATTGAAGGATATTGACTCTTATGTTAATCCCGAAGAAGTAGAAGATGCACTCATGATACAAGGATTTAAGGTAAAAAATGTTACCAACATAATCAATAGTGATAAGATCCCCCAGCCTCTATTTCGTGTTGAATTGGAGCCGAATGATATACAGCTAAAAAAACGAGACACACCCAATTTATATCCTAAAATACCTCTTATACCGAAAAATCACAGTTGAAGAGCCACATAAGCGATCAGGTCCCATACAGTGCCACAATTGCGAAGAACATGGCCACACAAAAACATACTGCAAACTACCCACTGTTTGTGTTGTGTGCGGCGAATTACACGGCACTGCTAGTTGCAATAAGCCAAAAGATCAAAGTGATAAAAAATGCAGTAATTGTGGAGGTAATCACACCGCTAACTACAGAGGTTGTCCTGTATACTCTTTTGTCAAACAGACGATGGTGCAAAAACCCAAATTAGCTCCATTTCAATCAGCAAACGCTTACTCCGCCACTTTTGTGCAAATGAGCCAACCAGTTACTTCCCGTGTATCGTATGCCGATGCTGCTAAAACAAATTCTATTCCCCCACAAAATGTTCCACCTCCAAATAATTCAACGAATGCAAACTCAAGCCTTAACTTTAGTCGCCTTGAAGCTACTATTGACAATTTGGTGCAAACTATAACCAACTTTACAACAAATATGACTAACATGATGCAAGAAATGCTGAGAATGCAGAATACTCTGCTTCAAGCATTAATTAACAAGCCATGAACACGTTAAAAATATGTTTCTGGAACGCAAACGGCATTCGCCAACATAAAAATGAACTTGAGCACTTCCTTACGGAAAAAAATATTGATATAATGTTGGTCTCTGAGACACATTTGACTTCGAGAAGCTTTTTCAAAATAAATGGCTACACTATGTATGATACAAAGGACCCTAGAGGGAGAGCATGCGGTGGATCTGCAATTGTAATTAAGTCAAGACTCAAGTACTATATCCTTGACAACGTTAGTGAAGAATATATGCAAGCTACGAATATTTTTGTAGAAAATTTTTATTATAATTTCGTGATGTCATCAATTTGCTCACCTCCCAGATTTTTAATTACCGAAGATCAGTATGAGAAGTTCTAAAAATCGCTTGGATCTTGTTTCGTGGCAGCTGGAGACTACAATGTAAATCAAACGTACTGGGGGTCATGCCTTGTAACACCTAGAGGTCGAGCTTAGTTTAATACAATTTAAAAAATGGGCTTAGATGTTATTTCGAGTGGGGAGCTCACTTACTGGCCTACTGACGTGCGAAAAATTCCGGATGTTATTGATTTTGGCGTCATGAAAAATATTTCTAGGGATTTAATTAATGTTGAAACTTCTCTAGATCTCTCCTCCGATCACTCCCCCACTATCATTACAATTTGTAACCCACTAAGAAGTGACTTACCTCACCCATATATCAAGATGATCAATCGTGTTAATTGGCTGGGATTCAAAAAATATATTAGTAGTCATTGCACCGAAAATATTGTGCTAAGAACACCCAATGACATTGAAACTAACATTGCCAATCTTAAAGAAATTATTGAACAGGCTGCTGAACATGCCACTACCTCCCACCCGCAGTCTGGATTCAATAAAATTTATTCCATGGATATTGAACATCTGGTGTGTGAAAAAAGAAGAACTAGAAGGGAATGGCAACAGCACAGATCACCCAACATAAACTCAGATTTATGGAGTGCACTAAACGACTCCAAGAGTTGCTTGCATCTGAAAAAACTGCGTCTTTCAAAAATTATCTGGAAGGCTTTGATGTTACACCAGCATCTAATTACTCTTTGTGGCGCGCTGCTAAAAAGCTTAAAACACCCGTTGAGTTTAAGCCACCTCTGCGCACATCTACCGGAGGTTGGGCAAGAAGCGATACTGAAAAAGGTAACATATTTGCTGAGCATTTAAAATCCGTATTTACACCAAATACATGTACCGGTGTTGCTGATTTGCCGAGTGTAGTTGCTCTACCCCCACGACCCTTAAAATTTACGATGTATGGATGGAATTAGTAAACAGATGCTGATTAAGTTACCTCGTACTGCAATTAGAATCCTGTTATTCATTTTTAATGCCATTTTACGACTGGAGTATTATTCAGACTGCTGGATGCTTGCCAAGGTTAAAATGATTCCAAAGCCAGGTAAAGATCTTTCCAAGGCTGAGTCATATAGGCCAATAAGTTTACTGTCAACAAAGTCAAAGCTTTTTGAAAAGCTACTCATGACAAAATTGTCTTCAATTTTAACTGATAATGGGTGCATCCCGGACCATCAATTTGGTTTTAGAAGCCAGCATAGCACCATTGAGCAAACGCATAGATTGGTTCAATTTATCAGAAAAACATTTGAGGAAAAGAAGTATTGTTCTGCCGTGTTTATTGATGTTTCTCAGGCATTTGATAAAGTGTGGCATGAAGGCCTGATTTTGAAATTGAAGACATATTTACCAATAAACATTCTAAATCTTTTGGAAAGTTACATTGTTGCACGAAAATTTACAGTTGTGGAAGGACACTTTATGAGTATGCCTGAAACTATCTCATCCGGTGTACCACAGGGGAGTATACTGGGGCCATTTTTATATTTGATTTATACTTGTGATATGCCTGTGAGCAGTAGTATCCACACTTCTACATTTGCCGGCGATACCGCCTGCCTTAGTATGCACGAAAACCCTGATGAGGCATCCCGAAAACTCCAGGAACACATTAGCCAGATGGAACTATGGTTAAACTTATGGAGAATTAAGGTAAATGAACAAAAGTGTGTCCATATAACATTTACCTTACGAAGAGATACTTGTTCCCCCATTCGGATTAATAATCAAGTTGTTCCTCAACATTCACATGTGAAATATCTTGGTATACACCTCGATCGACGGCTTACATGGAAACATCACATTGACTATAAGTTAACTCAAATGAAACTAAAATTAACTCAGGTACATTGGCTGATTGGCAGAAATTCAACACTCAGCCTAGACTGCAAACTTTTAATATACAAGTCGCTTTTAAAGCCAATATGGTGTTACGGTATCCAGTTATGGGGCACTGCTTCAGCTTCCAATGTAGAGAGAATTCAACGAAGACAAAACAGAATTTTAAGGTTAATAACATCTGCTCCATGGTACATTAAGAATTCAAATATACATCGTGATTTACATATGCCACTAGTGACTGAAGAAATTGCAAAATACGCAGGCAAATATCTAACTAAACTCGTGTCACATCCTAATCCGCTTGCTCGTAACATCTTGAACTTTACTGGACACATCCGCTTAAAAAAGAGAGATACAAGGGCTCTAATACTAAACACTCCGAATGAAGTTGCTTGAAAAAAATTTTTTTTTTTGCTTATCACCACTTATGTATTATTTACAACTATCACTTAGTTATGTCTGGCATTGGTCGGGCCTATTAATTATATGTTAGATTTAAGATTTGAATACTTATTGTTAGTTCATATATGAAGATACAATAAATAAAAAAACATGCATTAAAAAAAAATATTATTTACATACAATTCAGTTCTCGTTGTACCTTCATAGTGAATAGTCGATTAGCGCAATTTTTCTTACATTCTTATTAAACAAACAAAAAATTATACAAAAAAAAAAATATTCGTAGTACATATTATTCGTAATAGGTACATACTGACTTTAATAAATAAGCTTTATGTGCTTTGCAAATATTTTTACATAGTGGAAATAACAAAAAAAAACCGAAAACAAAAAAAAACACAAACAGTGACATTGAGGAATACTCTATACGAGTAACTCAAAACAAATAAACAATCATAAATTACAAAAACAACAAAAAAAAACCGTAAGCAAAAAACATAAAAAGTGCCCTTGAGGAATACTCTATATGAGTACCTCAAATACAAAATATTATGAAGTGAGTTCTAACGGCAGAAATGCCTATTTTACTGTGAGTTCTGAAGCTCTCAATGAAAATAATACAAATAATAAATCTAATGAAAGTATTTTTTTAACGAGAAATCCAATTTTTCGTCAGCGATCAACTTCGCTTTGTCCAATGCCAAATAGTGATTCATTAACATTACAGTTGCCTAGTACTTCTTCATATAAGTCAGTAATATCATCTCCTTCAGGCTCGTGTTCATTACTTAATAAAGTTATCACTACAGATAAAAGTAGCTCGAAACCCAAGGTACAAGTCGGAATGGACAGATACATAACAGTGGTAAAGCGTGGGCGAAGCCCGAATTCTTCAAAACTTTCATCTGCTCCAAAGATGTCTAGTGATAATAGCGCTTCATCTACCAATCGTCAAAATCGTTTTTCATTATTGCAAGTCACCGACGATAAGCCCGCTGCATCATCGCAAAAGTCTTTTAAGCCACCACCTATATATTTGAGAGAGAAAAATTCTAACGCCCTAATTAAAAAATTAGTCTCGGCCATTGGTGAAAACGCATTTCATGTTATTCCAATAAAGCGTGGTAATATTGCCAAACTAAAATTCAAATATACGAAGAAAAAAATTTCCGTAAAATAGTGACTGAATTTGAAAAAAATAAAACAAGTTTTTATACGTACCAGCTTAAGAGTGCCAAAGGTATGCAGATCGTATTGAAGGGTATTGACTCTTATGTTAATCCCGAAGAAGTAAAAGATGCACTCATTATACAAGGATTTAAGGTAAAAAATGTTACCAACATAATCAATAGGGAGAAGATCCCCCAGCCTCTATTTCGTGTTGAATTGGAGCCGAATGATATACAGCTGAAAAAAAACGAGACACACCCAATTTATAGCCTAAAATACCTCTTATACCGAAAAATCACAGTTGAAGAGCCACATAAGCGATCAGGTCCCGTACAGTGCCATAATTGCCAAGAATACGGCCACACAAAAACATACTGTAAATTACCCACTGTTTGTGTTGTGTGCGGCGAATTACACGGCACTGCTAGTTGCAATAAGCCAAAAGATCAAAGTGATAAAAAATGCAGTAATTGTGGAGGTAATCACACCGCTAACTACAGAGGTTGTCCTGTATACTCTTTTGTCAAACAGACTATGGTGCAAAAACCCAAATTAGCTCCATCTCAATCAGCAAACGCTTACTCCGCCAATTTTGTGCAAATGAGCCAACCAGTAACTTCCCGTGTATCGTATGCCGATGCTGCCAAAACAAATTCTATTCCCCCACAAAATGTTCCACCTCCAAATAATTCAACGAATGCAAACTCAAGCTTTGACTTTAGTCGCCTTGAAGCTACTATTGACAATTTGGTGCAAACTATAAATAATTTTACAACAAATATGACTACCATGATGCAAGAAATGCTGAGAATGCAGAATACTCTGCTTCAAGCATTAATTAACAAGCCATGAACACGTTAAAAATATGTTTCTGGAACGCAAACGGCATTCGCCAACATAAAAATGAGCTTGAGCACTTCCTTACGGAAAAAAGTATTGATATAATGTTGGTCTCTGAGACACATTTGACTTCGAGAAGCTTTTTCAAAATAAATGGCTACACTATGTATGATACAAAGGACCCTAGAGGGAGAGCATGCGGTGGATCTGCAATTCTAATTAAGTCAAGACTCAAGCACTATATCCTTGACAACGTTAGTGAAGAATATATGCAAGCTCCGAATATTTTTGTAGAAAATTTTTGTTCTAATTTCGTAATATCATCAATTTACTCACCTCCTAGATTTTCAGTTATTGAAAATCAGTATGAGAAGTTCTACAAATCGCTTGGATCTTGTTTCGTGGCAGCCGGAGACTACAATGCAAAGCATACGTACTGGGGTTCGCGCCTTGTAACACCTAGAGGTCGAGCTTTGTTTAATACAATTTCAAAAATGGGCTTAGATGTTATTTCGAGTGGGGAGCCCACTTATTGGCCTACTGACGTACGAAAAATTCCAGATGTTATTGAGTTTGGCGTAATGAAAAATATTTCTAGGGATTTAATTAGTGTTGAAACTTCTCTAGATCTCTCCTCCGATCACTCCCCCACTATCGTTACAATTTGTAACCCATTAAGAAGTGACTTACCTCACCCATATATGAAGATGACCAATCATGTTAATTGGCTGGGATTCAAAAAATATCTTAGTAGTCATTGCACGGAAAATATTGCGTTAAGAACACCCAATGACATTGAAACTAACATTGCCAATCTTAACGAAATTATAAAACAAGCTGCTGAACATGCCACTACCTCCCATCCGTAGTCTGGGTTTAATAAAATTTATTCCAGGGATATTGAACATCTCGTATGTAAAAAAAGAAGAGCTAGAAGGGAATGGCAACAGCACAGATAACCCTAACATAAACTCAGACTTAAAGAATGTTCTAAACGACTTCAAGAGTTGCTTGCATCTGAAAAAACTGCATCTCTTAAAAATTATTTGGAAGGTCTTGATGTCACACCGACATCTAATTACTCTTTGTGGCGCGCTGCTAGAAAGCTTAAAACCCCCGTTGAGTTTAAGCCACCTCTGCGCACATCTACCGGAGATTGGGCAAGAAGCGATACGGAAAAATGCAAAATATTTGCTGAGCATTTAAAATCCGTATTTACCTCAAATACATGTACTGGTGTTGCTGATTTGCCGAATGTAGTTGCTCTACCCCCTCAAGCCTTAAAGTTTAAGATGCGTGATGTACATAAAGTAATTGCTGAACTCAAGCCAAAGAAAGCTCCAGGTATTGATGGAATTAGTAACCAGATGCTGATTAAGTTATCTCGTACTGCAATTAGAATCCTGTTATTCATTTTTAATGCCATTTTACGACTGGAGTATTATCCAGACTGCTGGAAACTTGCCAAGCTTAAAATGATTTCAAAGCCAGGTAAAGATCTTTCCAAGGCTGAGTCATATAGGCCAATAAGTTTACTGTCAACAATGTCAAAGCTTTTTGAAAAGCTACTCACGACAAAATTGTCTTCAAGTTTAACTGATAATGGGTGCATCCCGGACCAGCAATTTGGTTTTAGAAGCCAGCATAGCACCATTGAGCAAACGCATAGATTGGTTCAATTTATCAGAAAAACATTTGAGGAAAAGAAGTATTGTTCTGCCGTGTTTATTGATGTTTCTCAGGCATTTGATAAAGTGTGGCATGAAGGCCTGATTTTGAAATTGAAGACATACTTACCAATAAACATTCTAAATCTTTTAGAAAGTTACATTGTTGCACGAAAATTTACAGTTGTGGAAGGACACTTTACGAGTATGCCTGAAACTATCTCATCCGGTGTGCCACAGGGGAGTATACTGGGGCCATTTTTATATTTGATTTATACTTGTGATATGCCTGTGAGCAGTAGTATCCACACTTCTACATTTGCCGACGATACCGCCTGCCTTAGTATGCACGAAAACCCTGATGAGGCATCCCGAAAACTCCAGGAACACATTAGCCAGATGGAACTATGGTTAAACTTATGGAGAATTAAGGTAAATGAACAAAAGTGTGTCCATATAACATGTACCTTACGAAGAGATACTTGTTCCCCCATTCGGATTAGTAATCAAGTTGTTCCTCAACATTCACATGTGAAATATCTTGGTATACACCTCGATCGACGGCTTACATGGAAACATCACATTGACTATAAGTTAACTCAAATGAAACTAAAATTAACTCAGGTACATTGGCTGATTGGCAGAAATTCAGCACTGAGCCTAGACTGCAAACTTTTAATATACAAGTCGCTTTTAAAGCCAATATGGTGTTAAGGTATCCAGTTATGAGGCACTGCTTCAGTTTCCAATGTAGAGAGAATTCAACGAAGACGAAATAAAATTTTAAGGTTAATAACATCGGCTCCATGGTACATCAAAAATTCTAATATACATCGTGATTTAAATATGCCACTAGTGATTGAAGAAATTGCAAAATACGCAGGCAAATATTTAACAAAGCTCGAGTCACATCCTAATCCGCTTGCTCGTAATATTTTGAACTTTACTGGACACATCCGCCTAAAAAAGAGGGACACAAGAGCTCTATTACTCAACACTCCAGATGGGATTTCTTGAAAATACTTTTTTTATACTTTTTTATATTTTTTTTTTCTTTTTTGATTATCATTACTTATGTATTAATTATAACTATTAACAAGTTTATGTCCGACAGTAGTCGGTCCTAATAATTATGTTTTAGATTTAAGATTTGAATACTTATTGTTAGTTCATATTTGAAGATACAATAAATAAATACATGTATTAAAAAAAATTGTGAGGTTATGTAATGGAAAATCAAAGGAGCTACTCGTCTATATTCTAATGTGTCCAGCTTTACTTTATTTATTTTAGTTTTAAATTTTATTTTTTATTTTAAAGTCAAAGTATGCCTTTTTGTTTTTCAACTCCTGATCCACTATACTTCATAGACAAAACTTCACTTCGCTTGTTTTTCTTACACTCAACTCACTTGGCAACACGACATTCTTTATTCCACAATTTTTTATTCTTTTAAAGAATTATTTTGACGCCCGCACGACAGCCATCGTTTTTTTCTTTTTCTCTCCTCTTCTTATGAGTTTCTCACTACTAGTCCATATAATTCTAAGCTTAATTCAACGTTTTTCCACAGGGATAACACCTGCTTATTCACAGCAGTGCCTGTTTGCCTGTTTCCTTAACTGAATCGAAAAATATAGCCAATGGCTCGCATAGCTCGGAATAAAACAGAAAAACTTATGACTATATGATTTGAATCATCAATCTGGGTAAAATGAGTCATTATATTTTTTGTTTGGAGATTCGTATGATACATAATTTGGAAACGAGGCCATATATCCTGAGGCTGATGTAGCCATTTGGGGCCATGCCACCACAAAGGGTTGACATCTCGACCTAGAGATCCCCGACTTGCCAAGAGTCAATCCAAAAATTTCTATTTTTTGTGGCTAATTCCATTAGACTGCATAATGAGTCTACAAAAAATTCTAACGCGCTTCTATTAAAACTACTGTCGACCATTGGTGAAAATGCTTTTCAGTTAATTCCAATTAAACGAGGTAATATTGATGAAACTAAAATCCAAATGTATGATGAAGAAGATTTCCGAATAATTGTTAATGATTTTGAAGAATTTTTTTTTTTTTTTAATACATTTATTTATTTATTGTATCTTTAATTATGAACTAACAATAAGTATTCAAATCTTAAATCTAAAATATAAGTATTAGGCCCGACCACTGTCGGACATAAACTTAGTGATAGTTATAAATAATACATAAGTAGTGATAATAAAAAAAAAGAGAAAAATAATATTTTCAAGCAATCCCATCTGGAGTGTTGAGTAAAAGAGCCCTTGTGTCCTTCTTTTTCAAGCGAATGTGGCCAGTAAAATTCAAGATGTTACGAGCAAGCGGATTAGGATGTGACTCGAGTTTTGTTAAATATTTGCCTGCGTATTTTGCTATTTCTCCAATCACTAGTGGCATATTCAAATCACGATGTATATTTGAGTTTTTTATGTACCATGGAGCCGATGTTATCAAACGTAAAATTTTATTTTGCCTTCGTTGGATTCTCTCGACGTTAGAAGCTGAAGCAGTGCCCCATAACTGAATTCCGTAGCACCATATTGGCTTCAAGAGCGACTTGTATAATAAAAGTTTGCAGTCTAGGCTGAGTGTTGAGTTTCTACCAATCAGCCAATATATCTGAGTTAGTTTAAGTTTCATTTGTTCTAGCTTTGAGTCAATATGGTGTTTCCATGTAAGTCGTCCATCAAGGTGTATACCAAGGTATTTTACATGTGAATGCTGAGGAACAACTTGATTGTTGATTCGAATTGGGGAACAAGTATCTCTTCGCAGGGTGAATGTTACCTGAACACACTTTTGCTCGTTTACCTTAATTCTCCATAATTTTAACCATAGTTCCAGTTGTGTTATATGTTCTTGTAGATATCGGGAAACCTCATGAGGATTTTCGTGCATACTTAGGCAGGCTGTATCATCGGCAAACGTAGATGTATGGATATTGCTGCTCAAAGGCATATCACAAGTATAAATTAAATACAAAACTGGCCCCAGTATGCTCCCCTGTGGCACACCGGATGATATAGTTTCGGGCACACTCATGAATTCTCCTTCCACAACCGTGAACTTCCGGGAAGTAATGTAACTTTCTAATAAATTCACCAAATTTATTGGTAGATATGATTTTAATTTTAAAATTAGGCCTTCATGCCACACTTTATAAAATGCCTGCGAAACGTCAATAAAGAGTTCAGAACAGTACTTCTTTTCTTTAAATGTTCTTCTTATACATTGAACCAATCTATGCGTTTGTTCAATAGTGCTATGCTGACTTCTAAAACCAAACTGATGGTCTGGGATACACCCACTACCAATTAGAATTGGGGACAATTTTGACATGAGCAGTTTTTCGAAAAGTTTTGACATTGTTGATAGCAGACTTATTGGCCTGTATGATTCTGCCTTGGTAAGATCTTTGCCCGGCTTTGGAATCATTTTAACTTTGGCAAGCTTTTAGCTGTGGGGATAATACTCCAGTCGTAAAATGGCATTAAAAATGAATAACATGATTTTAATTACAATACGAGGCAATTTTATTAGCATTTGGTTACTAATTCCATCATTACCCGGTGCTTTCTTCGGGTTGAGTTCAGCAATTAGATTTTGTACATCACACATTTTAAATTTTATGGGTCGAGGGGGTAGCGCAACTACACTCGGGAAATCAACAACACCAGTACATGTGTTTGGGGTAATCCGTATGCTTTGCAAACAAGTTACCTTTTTCAATATCACTACTGGCCCAAACTCCGGTAGAAGTGCGCAGAGGTGGTTTAAACTCAACGGGTGTTTTAATTCTTTTCGCAGCGCGCCACAAAGAATAATTAGATGCTGGTGTGACATCGAGATTTTCCAGATAGTTTTTAAGAGTTAAGCAGTTTTTTCATATGCAAGCAGTTCTTGGAGTCTTTTAGTGCAATCTTTTAATCTAATTTTATTTTGGGGTGATCTGTGCTGTTGCCATTCTCTTCTAGCTCTTCTTTTTGTACATACGAGAAGTTCAATATCTGTAGAATATATTCTGTTAAACCCAGTCTGCGGATGGGAGGAAGTGGCATGTTCAGCTGCCTGCTTAATATTTTCGTTAAGATTAGCAATATTAGATTCAATATCGTCATGAGTTCTTAGCTTAATGTTTTCATTGCAATGACTACTAAGATATTTTTTGAATCGCAGCAAATTAACACGACTGACCATTTTCACATATGGGTGAGGTAGAGCACTTCTCAGTGGGCTACAGATTGTAACGATCGTGGGAGAGTGATCGGACGATAGATCTAGGGAAGCTTCGACGTGAATTAATTCCCTAGAAATATTTTTCATGACGCCAAAATCTATAATATCCGGAATTTTATGTATGTCAGTAGGCCAGTAAGTGGGCTCCCCACTCGAAATGACGTCCAAGCCCATTTTTGAAATTGTGTTGAACAACGATCGTCCTCTAGGTGTGATAAGACGCGAACCCCAGAAAGTATGTTTTGCATTATAGTCTCCTGCTGCTACGAAACAAGGTCCAAGAGATTTGTAGAAATCCTCGTATTGATCCTCAGTAATTGCGAATCTAGGAGGGGAGTAAATTGATGATATAACAAAATTTGTGCAAAAATTTTCGATGCAAATATTCGTTGCTTGTAGATGTTCTTCACAAATGTTGTCAAGAATATAATGCTTAAGTCTTGACTTTATTAAAATTGCTGATCCCCCGCAAGATCTTCCTCTTGGGTCCTTTGAATCATATAAAATGTAGCCATTAATTTTGAATAGGCTTCTTGAAGTCAAATGAGTCTCAGAGACCAACATTATATCAATATTTTTTCCGTGAGGAAGTGCTCAAGTTCATTTTTATGTTGGCGAATGCCGTTTGCGTTCCAGAAACTTATCTGTAACGTGTTCATGGCTTGTTAACTAATGCTTGAAGCAGTGTACTCTGCATTCGTAGCATTTCTTGCATCATGCTAGTCATATTTGTTGTAAAATTATTTATAGTCAGCACTAGATTCTCAATAGTAGCTTCAAGGCGACTAAAATTAAAGCTTGAGTTTGCATTCGTTGAATTATTTTGAGGCGGAATATTTTGTGTGGGAATAGAACTAGTCTTAGCTGCATCGGCATACGATACACGTGAAGTGACAGGTTGGCTCATTTGAGTAAAAGTGGCGGAGTAAACGTTTGCTGTTTGTGCTGGAGCTAATTTAGGTTTTTGCCCCATAGTCTGTTTAACGAAAGAATAGACAGGACAGCCTCTGTAGTTGCGGTGTGATTACCTCCACAATTACTACATTTTTTTTCTGCTAGATCTTTAGGCTTAGTACAACCAGCAGTACCGTGCAATTCACCGCAGATAACACAAACTGAAGGTAACTTGCAGTAAGTTTCTGTGTGACCATATTCTTGACAATTATGGCACTGTACGGCTCCAGAAAGCTTGTGTGGTTCTTCAACTGTTATTTTTCGGTATAAGAGATATTTTAAATTGTAAATGGGATGAGTCTCGCTTTTTTCAATTTTATATCGTTTGGCTCAAATTCGACGCGAAATAGAGGTTGAGGAATCTTCTCCCTATTTATTATGTTAGATACATTTTTTGCCTTAAATCCCTGGAGGACGAGTGCATCTTTTATTTCTTCGGGAGCAACATAGGAATCGATGCCCTTCAATACGATCTGCAGGCCTTTAGCACTTATCAGCTGATATGTATAGAAACTTTTCTTACTTTTTTCAAATTCAGTAATCAGTTTGCGAAAATCTTTTTCTTCATAAATTTGAATTTTGGATTCATCAATGTTACCACGTTTTATTGGAACGATGTGAAATTTATTCTCACCAATGACTGAAATTAAATTTTTTATAATAGCGTTTGAATTTTTTTCTCTCAAATAGATTGGTGGCGGCTTGGATATTTTGTTCGTAGATACATCGGGTTCGTTGTTGTCAACTTGTAATATTTGAAACGATTTTGGCGGTTAATAGAGGATACGCTGTTATCCCTAGACATTTTTGGAGCAGATGAAATTTTCGAAGACTTTGCGCTTCGTCAGCGCTTTACCACTGTAATCTATCTGGATGATATCGCTGAGTTAAATGTAGAAGTACTAGGCAACGGTAATGTTAACGAATCACTAGTTGGCATTAGACAAAGCGAAGTTGATCGCTGACGAAAAAGTGGCCCCGCCGTTAAAAAAAAGTCTACTATCAGATTTCTTATTAAATTTGTTATCATTAAGAGCTTCAGAGCTCTCAGTAAGTCTATCATTAGATTTTTTATTTTTATTATTTTCATTAAGAGCTTCAGAACTCACAGTAAAATAGGCATTTCTGCCATTAGAACTCACTTCACAGTTATTTGTTTTTGAGGTACTCATATAGAGTATTCCTCAAGGGCACTTTTGTTTGTTTGTTTGTTTTTTTTATTACGATTTTTTTGTTTTTGTTAATTATGACTATGTAAAAAATATTAGCAATGCAAATAAAGCTAACAATAACAATATGTATTCCGAATACTTTTTCGTACAATTTTTTTTTGTTTAGTGTGAAATAAAAACTCCGCTAAATTGACTGTTCACTATGAATGTACAACGAGAACTGATTTTGAAGAAATAAAACAAATATTTACACATACCAACTTAAGAGTGCAGAGCCTGAAGAAATAAAAGATGCACTTATCTACCAAGGATTTAAAGTAAAAAATTTAACTAATATAATCAACAGAGAAAAGGTTGCCCAACCCCTATTTTGCATTGAACTGAAGTCAAATGACATACAATTGAAAAAAATTAAACTCATCCAATTTTTAGCGTAAGGTTTCTTTTACACAGAAAAATTACAATTGAAGAATCTCACAAGCGTTCTGGACCCATACAGTGCTATAATTGTCAAGAATATGGCCTTACAAAAACTTACTGCCATTTACCTACAGTTTGTGTTATCTGCGGTGAGTTGCATGGTACTGCTAGCTGCAATAAGCCAAAAGATGAAGCACAAAAAATATGTAGTAATTATGGAGGTAATCACACTGCTAACTATAGAGGATGCCCTATATATTCTTTTGTTAAACAGGCTATGGCTCAAAAACCTAAATTAGCCAAAGCTCAACCATTAAACGCGTACTCCGCCACTTTTGCTCCAGTGAGCCAACCAGTTACTTCACGTTTATCGTATGCCGATGCTGCTAAGGCTAGTTCTATTCCCACACAAAATGTTTCACCGCCAAATAATTAAACGAATGCAAACTCAAGCTTTACCTTTAGTCGCCCTGAAGCTACTATTGAGAATCTGGTGCTAACTATAAGCAACTTTACAACAAATATGACCAACATGATGCAAAAACTGCTCCATATGCAGAATATACTGCTTCAAGTATTTGTTAACAAGCAATCAACACGGTTAAGATATGTTTCTGGAACGCAAACTGCATTCGCCAACATTAAAATGAACTTGAGCACTTCCTCACGGAAAAAAAATTTATATAATGTTGGTCTCTGAGAATCATTTGTCTTCAGGAAGCTTATTTAAAATAAACGGTTACGGTTATTATTCAATAGACCCAAGGGGGAGAGCATGTGGTGGGTCAGCAATTCTAATCAAGTCAAGACTCAAAAACTATGTCCTTGATAACATTTGTGAAGAACATGTACAAGCAACAAATATTTGCCTCGAAATTTTTTTACAAATTTCGTGATGTCATCAATTAACTCCCCTTCCAGATTTTCAATCAGTGAGAATCAATATGAGGATATATACAAATCTCTAGGATTTTATTTCATAGCAGCTGGTGACTACAACGCAAGACGTACGTTTTGGGGTTCTCGTCTTTTTACACCTAGAGCTCGAGCATTATCCAACACAATTTCAAAAATGGGCTTGGAGGTTATTTCGAGTGGGGAGCCCATTTATTGGCCTACTGACATACAAAAAATTCCGCATGTTAAAGATTTTGGCACCACAAAAAATATCTCTAAGGATTTAATTCAAGTTGAAGCTTCTCTAGATCTCTCGTCCCATTGCTCTCCCACGATCGTTATAATTTGTAGTTGGGAAGTGACTTACCTCGTCCATATGTGAGTCCAAAAAATATCTCAGTAGTCATAGTACGGAAAATATTAAGCTAAGAACACCAGGTTATATTGAATCTAACATTGCAATTCTTAACGAAAATATTAAACAGGCTGCTGAACATGCCACTACCTCCCACCCGCAGAGTGGGTTTAACAAAATTTATTCTTCAGACGTTGAACACCTCGTACGTGAAAAAGGAACAGCTAGAAGGAAATAGCAACAGCACAGATCACCCCAAAATAAAATGAGATTTAAAGAGTGCGCTAAAGGACTCCAAGAGCTGCTCGTATGAAAAAACTGCATCTCTTAAAAATTATCTAAAAAGTTTTGATGTCACAGCAGCATCTAATTGCTCTTTGTGTCACGCTGCTAGAAAGCTTAAAACACCCGGAGGTTGGGCCAGAAGTGTGTTACGATTTTTATATAATCACAGTTTGATGTATACATCTGAAATCCATATTATATTCAAATAATTTACATTTGCATCTTTATTATTGCAACAATTATTTTATCTTATCAATATCATTTATCATATCATTATTCGAGTTCTCGTTGTACATTGATAGTGAACAGTCGATTCACCGGAGTTTTTATTTCATACTAAACAAAAAAAATCATACGAAAAAATATTCGGAATACATATTGTTATTGATAAATAGGCTTAATTTGCGTTGCTAATATTTTTTTTAATAGTCATAAATATCAAAAACAAAAAAACCGCAAACAAAAAAACAAACAAAGTGCTCTTGAGGAATACTCTATATGAATACCTCAAAAACAAATAACTGTGAAGTGAGTTCTAATGGCAGAAATGCCTATCTTGCTGCGAATTCTGAAGCTCTTAATTAAAAAATAAATAAAAATGAGAAAACTGATAATAGACTTGTTTAACGGCAAAGTCACTTCTTCGTCAGCGATAAACTTCGCTTTGTCCAATGCCAACTAGTGATTCGTTAACATTACTATTACCTAGTACTTCTACAATTAACTCATTAAACATCCAAGCCGCCACCAATCTATTTGAGGAAAAAAAATTCAAACACTATTATTAAAAAATTAATCTCGGTCATTGGTGAGAATAAATTTCACATCGTTCCAATAAAACGTGGCAACATTGATGAAACTAAAATTCAAATATATGAAGAATTACTTCCCATGTTGCTTCCAAGGAAATAAAACACGCACTCGTCCATCAGGGATTTAAAGTAATAAATTTATCTAACACAATAAATAGGGAGAAGCTTCCTCAACCTCTATTTCGTGTAGAACTTGAGCCAAACGATATAAAATTTAAAAAAACGAGACTCATCCAATTTATAATTAAAATTATCTCTAATACCGAAAAATAACAGTTAAAGAGCCAAACAAGCGATCTGGACCCGTACAGTACCAAAATTGTCAAGAATATGGCCATACAAAACCTTACTGCAATTAAACTACAGTGTGTGTTATCTGCGGTAAATTGCACGGTACTGCTAGTTTTACTAAACCAAAAGATCAAGCTGAAAAAAAAATACTGTAAATGTAAAGGTAATCACACCGCTATCTACAGAAGTTATGTGATGTACTCTTTCGTCAAGCAGGTTTTGGTGCAAAAACTTATATTACCTCCAATTCAAAAAACAAACGCTTCCTCAGCCACTTTTGCGCAAATGAGCCAACCAGTTACTTCCCGTGTATCGTATACCGATGCTGCCAAGACAAATTCTATTCCCGCGCAGAAAGTGTCCCCACCAAGTAATTCAACAAATGCTAACATAAGCTTTAATTTCAGTCGCCTTGAAGCCACTATTGGAAATCTTAAGGCAAACTATCAAAAACTTTACAAAAAATATGACAAGCATGATGCAAAAATGCTACGAATGCAGAATTAACTGCTTCAAGCATTAATTAACAAGCCATGAACACGTAAATATATCCAATATAATTAATAGGGAGAAGATCCCCCATCCTCTATTTCAAGTTGAACTTGAGCTGAATGATATAAAGTTAAAAAAATATGACGCACCCAATTAATAATTTAATATACAGAAAAATCACAGTTGAAAAGCCACATAAGCGTTCTTGTCCTGTACAGTGCCATAATTGACAAGAATACGGACATACAAAACATGAAATTTTCCATCTGTTTGTGTTCTTTGCGGAGAATTACACAGCACTGCTAGTGGCAATAAGCCAAAAGATCTAAGTAATAAGAAATACAGTAACTGTGGAGGTAATCACACCGCTTACTACAGAGGTTGTCCGGTATATTCTTTCGTTAAAGAGGCTATGGGTCAAAAACCTAAATTAGCTCCAGCTCAATCAATAAACGCGTACACCGCCACTTTTGCTCAAGTGAGCCAACAAGTTACTTCACGTGTATGGTATGCCGATGCTGCTAAGGCTAGTTCTATTCCCACACAAAATATTTCCCCTACAAAATAATTCAACGAATGCAAATCTTTAACTGTATTCGCCTTGAAGCTACTATTGAGAATCTGTTGCTAACTGTAAACAACTTTACAACAAATATGACTAGCATGATGCAAGAAGTGCTGCAAATTCAGAATACACTGCTTCAAGCATAAGTTAATAGACCATAAACACGTAAAAAATATATAGTTCTGGAACGCAAACGGCATCCGCCAACATAAAAAAGAACTTGAGTATTTCCTCACGGGAAAAAATATTGATATAATGTTGGTTTCTGAGACTCATTTGACTTCAAGAAGTCTATTCAAAATTAATGGCTACATTTTATATGATTCAAAGGACCCAAGAGGAAGAGTTTGCGAGGGATCAGCAATTTTAGTAAAGTCAAGACTTAAGCCTTATATTCTTGACAACATTTGTGAATTTACTCCCCTTCTAGATTCGCAATTACTGAGGATTTCTACAAATCTCTTTGCCCTTGTTTCGTAGCAGCTGGCGACTATAATGCAGAACATACTTTCTGGGGTTCGCGTTTTATTACACCCAGAGGTCGAGCGTTGTTCAACACAATTTCAAACATGGGCTATGACGTAATTTCGAGTGGGGAGCCCACTTACTGGCCTACTGACATGCATAAAATTCTGGATGTTATAGGTTTTGGCGTAATGAAAAATATTTCTAGGCAATTAATTCACGTTGAAGCTTCCCTAGATCTCTCGTCCAACGATCTCTACAATCTGTAGCCCACTAAGAAGTGCGTTATCTCACCTATATGTCAAGATGCTAAATCGTGTAAATTGGCTGCGATTAAAAAAATATCTTAGTAGTCATTGCACGACAAACATTGTGCTAAGAACATACCGAAGATATTAAAGCTAACACTCCCAACCTTAACAAAATGATTACACAGGCGGATGAACATGCTTCTACCTCCCATCCGCAGAGTGGGTTTAATAGAATTTTTTCTTCGGATATTGAACATCTCGTATGTGAAAAAAGAAGAGCCAGAAGGAAATGGCAACAGCACAGATCACCTCAACATAAATTCAGATTTAAACAACTCCAGGAGTTGCTTGCATCTGAAAAAACTACATCTCTTAAAAATTATCTAGAAGGTCTTGATATCACACCAGCGTTAATTACTCTTTGTAGCGCACTCCTAGAAAGCTTAAAACTCCCGTTGAGTTTAAACCCCCTCTGCGCACATCTACTGGAGGTTGGGCAAGAAGCGATACTGAAAAAGGTAACATATTTGCTGATCATTTAAAATCCGTATTTGCACCAAACACATGTACCGGTATTGCTGATTTGCCGATTGTAGTTGCTCTTCCCCCTCGACCCATAAAGTTTAGGCCTTAGCCCGCGTGATGTTCAAAAACTAATTGATCAGCTTAATCTGAAGAAAGCTCCAGGTATTGATGGAATCAGTAACAAGATGCTGATGAACTTGCCTCATATTGCAATAAGTATCCTGCTATATATTTTTAATTCCATTTCACGAATGCAGTATTTTCCACATAACTGAAAACTTGCCAAGATAAAAATGATTCCGTAGCTGGGCAAATATCTTACCAAGGATGAGTCATATAGGCCTACAAGTTGAATATCAAAAACCTCAAAATTGACTTTTTTCGATTAACGGTTAAATCGGTTAATATGAGTCGATTAACCTATTAACAGACACAACAACTTTTTGCATATTTTGTAGTATTACAACTTATTTTTTGTTTGAATAATTTTTTGTTTCGTCTCATTTACAAAAGATGAGTATTTAGAAATTATTGTTCATACAAAGAAGTACGTTCAGCTTAAGTCAAAATATCAACAACCTCAACCTCAGCTTTTCGAAAAACTGCTCATGACAAAATTGTCTAGAATTTTAACATATAATGGGTGCATTCCAGAGCATCAATCTGTTTTTAGAAGTCCGCATAGCACTATTGAGCAAAAGCATAGACTGGCTCAAGTTATAAGGAGGGCGTGTGAAGAATTAAAGTATTTTTCTGCCCTTTTTATTGATGTTTCTCAGGCTTTTTATAAAGTATGTCAGGAAGGTCTATTTTTAAAATTCAAGACATGTCTGCCAATAAGCATACAAATCTTTTGGAAAGTTATATTATTGGTAGGAAGTTCATTGTTGTCAAAGGAGACTTCATTAGTGTGCCCGAATCAATATCTTCAGGTGTGCCTCCAGGTAGTATTCTGGGCCCAGTCTTGTATTTAATATATACTTGTGATATGCCTGTGAGAAATAACATCCACACCTCTACATTTGCCGATGATACAGCCTGTATGAGTAGGCACAAAAGCCCTTATGAGGCATCCCGTAATCTCCAGGAACATATAACTCAGCTGGAAATGTAGTTGAACTCATGGAGAATCAAAGTAAATGAACAAAATTTTGTCTAATAACGTTTACCCTAAGAAAAGATACTTGTTCTCCCATTTTAATCTACAATCAAAATATCCCTCAACATTCACAAGTAAAATAACTTGGTATACACTTTGATCGAAGGCTTACGTGGAAACGTCATATTGACTCTAAGCTAACTCACATGAAACTAAAGTTATCTTAAATACATTGAAATTCAACACTTAGCCTAGACTACAAACTTTTACTTTCCGTTTTAGGGGCTTCAAATATTGAGAAAATCCAACGAAGACAAAACAAAATTTTAAGGTTAATAACATCTGCTCCATGGTATATTAAAAACTCAAATTTACATCGTGATTTAAATATGCAACTATTGACTGAAGAAATTGCCAGATACGCAGGCAAATACTTAACTAAACTCTAGTCACATCGTAATCTCCTTGCTCGTAACATCTTAAATTTTACTGGACACATCCGCCTTAAGAAGAGAGACACAAGGGCTCTTATACTGAACACTCCAGGTGGGACTGCTTGAAAATACTTTTTCTTTCCTTGATTTCACTACTTATGTATTATTTATAAATATCACTAAGTTTATATCTGACACTGGTCGGGCCTAATAATTATATTTTTAGATTTAAGATTTGAATACTTATTGTTAGTTCGTTTTTGAAGATAGAATAAATATTTATTTATTAATGCATGCATCGACTTTTGCTGACTGCTCCCAGAGATTGAGAGTAGTATCAGGGAGTTTTGTGAAAGCAATGTAAGCAAAAATTACATCCCAGCTATCAGTTGTCACGTTGAGCAGTGCAACCTGTCCATCAGGTTTTTCCATGCTACAGGAAAACCATCACTAGTCAGTGGGCAGGTTCGTATCATTTTATGGGGCTCGCCTTTATTGTGCATCAAAAGGTAGTACATTTTTGACGCCGAATCGATTCGCGGATTTTTCCCAATCATACTTTTGAATGATTCGCGAAATGCAGGCCACTTTAAATAATCTCCGTAAAACGGATCTATTTCACAGGGAGGCAGATGACCAGATGGGATAATACCACGCTCTTGCTCTCTTTTATTCTTCCGGGTATATTTTAGGCGATCTGAGTGTTCAGAAATGAAGGAAACACCTCGAACATAGGTATCGTAGGAACCTTTATACTTAAGCTTCACTGCAACAATGTCTACCTTCTTATCACTTTCAGCTAAAACTAGCAAAGAGTCATACGTTTCCCTAATTATCTCCCATAATGCTATGATCTGTTGCAGGCATTGCTCTAACATAATCTTCAAACTCTGCTGAACGGTCACCGTTCCTTATCAAATCGTTTACGATCGACATTTTTTATTTGCTAAATAAGCTTTTGCTTACGTAACTCGGATAAAACTTTGAATTAACATTGGGTTGCTCAAGTTAAAGCTACTTGGCACGGGTTAATAAGTATATTAAAAACAGTTTTAAAAGTACTTCTACATTGTTACTCTATTTAAACTAAAAGCGGGTTAAAAAATCAACGAGTGAAATATGTTCAGACAGATAATTTAAATTACGGAATGAATATGTTTATAAATCAGATTTACAAAAGTATTGCACAAAAAAAAATCAAGATTACTCATTTCGGTTTCAACGAATAATGTTGTTATTCAAAGAATAATATGTTCCGGTATAGAATTTTACTTTATTATTTTAATACGAGTTATATCCGGTATTTTTAAGCTTGTTAATGCTTCTTATGGCTAAAGTTTAAGAAATGTTATTAAAAAAACAACCGTTTATTGGTATTAATCATTCACTCGAAAACCGTGCAACACTAATGTAAAATGCGTTGCACTATAAAGGCAAAATAAAAAGCAAAAATATGTTCATACAACAACAAAAGTTTTTATCACGAGAAAGAGAGAGTAATGCTTTTTTGTATTTTTAATTAATTTCTTTTAAATTTAATATGGCACCTGCAGGAATTAAATTAATATACATATATTTATTTAATTTTATAACACGCCCGTTTTGTTCACTTTATTATCTATTTAGTGTGTATATATGCGTATTTGTTTCGTTTTATATGCCAGTAGAAATAATAAAAAAAAACTGAAGTTTGGAAAGCCAAGACAGGTTGGAGTAAATGTCTCAAGCCCTTAACTCTACATAAATATTACTGATTTTTAGCGAGTTGAAGAAATTAACATTCCAAGATGGATTAATTTCCACTCCGATTATGATATTGAGATCCATGGTTTTTGCGATGCCGCAGAAAAGGCATACGCTGCAACTTTATATTTACAATCTGTTGCGCCCAGTAAAGAAATCACCTAATACTTACTGGCAGCAAAGACAAAAGTGGCGCGGGTAAAACCAGAGACATTACCACATTTAGAGCTCTGCGAAGCTGGATTATTGGCAAATATGGTAGACTCATTAGGCAGTCAAATAGATTTACCCAGAAAAATATTCTTTTTTGGACTGAATCTACCATAGTTTTATACTGGCTTCAAAAATCCCCTTGCCATTGGCCGTCTTTTGTTGCAAATAGAGTGGCGTTGATTCTTAAAACAGTTGGCATTGAGAAATGTTCTTATATCGATTCTAAAAATAACCCCGTCGATTTGGCAAGTTGCGGATCTCTAGCTCGAGTTTTAATAGTCAACTCCTTGTGGTGGCATGGCCCTAAATGGCTATGTTAGCCTCAGGATACATGGCTCCGTACTCAAATTGTATATCATACAAATTTCGAAATCAAAAATATAATGACTCATTTTACCCAGACTGATGATTCAAATGATATATTCAAACGTTTTCCTGTTTCACCCCGAGCTATTCGAGTCATTACCTTTATTTTTCAATTCTATAATCAGTTAAGAAAACGTGATGGTATCCACAACTCCCACGAGTTAACCAGATCTTAAATAGTATTGGTAAAGACTAGGGTATTCAATTAATAGGGGTTTTGCTTTAATCGGTTAATCGCTCGATGAATTAATAGGGGTTTTGCTTGATCGATTAATAATCGGGTAATTTCGGTATTAACCGGTTAACCAATTAATAAAGGTTTTCCATAAATCAAGTGTTTAAACAAATAAAACTGCATAAACTATTTATTAATTTGAGTTTATTTGTAAACCAAAAACACACATGATAATTCTGAAACTAATTTGGTTAATTTTGTTACAACATTTCTTCTTTTACTATCGATAGTTTCTTCTGTTGGCGGGTAGTCATCTGACTCATAATGACATAGCTCAGCGACGAATATTCTGTTAAAAAGCTCATTTCTAAATTTCTTAGCTTTCCTTGTCTCTGTCACTCTGAATACAATTGAGATATTGTATTTAATAATTCAGTTTATTGAATTTCAGGTATACTTATAATATATATTATACTCCTGGCGGTATGTATAAAAGCAAAAGAGGTTCTAGCTTACACGAAAGTTGAACAACAAGTGAAGTACAAGGTTTTAGCTAGTCTCTATAAATAATAAAAAAAAATTTCAAATTTTAGTACAATTATTCGAAAATTTGACCATTTAAAATGATGCCAGATTATTTTATAATATAATATTTAATATTTTTAAATTCTAAGTTTAGTGTTCAAACCTAGTTTGGACATGGCGCCGGCCTTGGCATCATGCCAAAATTAATGCTTCTCTTTGGCACATAAAATTTGAGCCAATGATATTATTGCTTCAACGATGAATTTAGTATCATTAGTGGTTGCCAAAGGTGATGCAGCAGACGGTGTGGCTGTTAGTCGTTGGTTGGCAGATCGCCCTTTGGATGTGGTTGGTTGTAGTTGTTCTTCCGCTGTAGAAGGTTTTCCCTGTTGGTGTTTATGGTGGTGCAAACCCTTTTCTTCCCGTTCCTTCGTTTGAACACGCTGAGAATATGGGTGTAACAAGGTGTGATGATACCTGCTGCATTTTCTGCAGGTGTCCATTGAAGAACAAGCCTTTAAATTATGGGTTTTTGCCAAACAGTTTACGCAGTAGTGATATTTTTCAACTATTTCCTCTCTTTTTAATGGGTTCATCCTTAAAAATTTTTTACAGAAACGTAGAGCATGGAATTTGTTACACAGTGCACATTTATACGTATCCGGGTCGCGTTTCTTCACACGGTTACTACGGATTCTGCGGCTTCCTTCGGTTGGACGCGTAGATTCTAATCGTCTGTTGTTCCTGGTGGAGGAAGATAATTACATTAGTTTGAATACATCTTTGAGTGCGATATGTTATGTTTGAATGTACAGTGATAAGTGTCAATATTATAAATTATGAGTATAATGAAATATGAAAGTATGAGTGTAATAAAATATGAAATATGTAATACGTGCTTAAGCTTAAGATACGTGAGTTTGTTACATAGAATTTTCCTCTTTTAGGAATGGGAGATAACATAATTTAGCTATTGGACGTGTTATAATGCCAGTAGCTATTCGTATATTAGCTGTACGTATATTATTGTCGGGAC
This sequence comes from Tachina fera, assembly GCA_905220375.1. Classification (NCBI taxonomy): domain Eukaryota; kingdom Metazoa; phylum Arthropoda; class Insecta; order Diptera; family Tachinidae; genus Tachina; species Tachina fera. Next base: position 111,011,070 of record LR999963.1, read on the forward strand.
CAGGGAAGGTTTTTTCAACTCTTCCTAAGCGCCAATCGTGGGGTGGTTGCAAATCATCCACTACAGCTACTAGGTCACCTACTTGGATATTCAGGATACTGCTCTTCCATTTATATCGCTTATGTAAAGATTTCAGATACTCTTCCTTCCATCGAATTGAGAACTGGTGATGTATCGCTTTTAGCTTTTCCCAACGATTTATTAGGGACATGCACTGGAATTCTTGTTCAGGAAATGCTACTAAAGGGGCTCCTCTCAGAAAATGGGCAGGTGTTAGTGCTGCCAGGTCGGTGGGGTCCTCTGAAATTGCAGATAGTGGCCGAGAGTTGAGCACACCTTCAATGCGAGTTAAAATAGTGTTGAATTCTTCAAAGGTAAATTTTTGTGCTCCCGCAATTCGTTTGAGATGAAATTTAAAGCTCTTTACAGCGGCTTCCCATAACCCGCCCATGTGTGGAGCATGTGGTGGTATAAATTTCTACTCGAACCCGTGTGTTACATACTTCTGGGCTAAATCTTGGGCTGCGCTGTTTACAAATTTTGTGAATTCTTTTTCGAGTATTCTGCTAGCACCTAAGAAATTTCTGCCATTATCTGTAACTACCCTTTGAGGTAGCCCCGCCTCCCAACGAAGCGAGCGAATGTGGCTTGGAACGCTGCTGATGATAAATCGGAACAGAGTTCTAAATGAACAGCTTTTGTGCTAAAACAAAAAAAACGCTGACGTATCCTTTCTGAATGGGAGACTTTCTTAAAGGTGCAGTTTTTATTTCGAACGGCCCTGCAAAATCAATGCCTGTAACTTGAAAGGGTAATGATAAATTACATCTTTCTGGGGGTAGGGGTGCCATTATTTGAGTGCATGGTTGTTGTTTATTAATTATGCACGTTTTGCATCCACGAATTATTTTTTTTACTTGAATTTTTAGCCTGAATATATGGTATTCCGTTTGTGCCATTGGGCACATTTGACTACATTCACCGTGGCATAAGAATTGGTGCAAGTGATTGAGATATAAGTGACACACTCTTGAATTGTTGGGTAAAATTATAGGGTATCTTTCGTTGTAGGAGAGGGATGATTGTGATAACCTACCGTTCACTCTTAGGATAGAATTAGTATCAATGAATGGGTTTAAAGTTATTAGTGGACTTTTGCTAGGGAGTGGTTTTGAGTTTTTTAAGCAATTATACTCCTCTTTATAAAATAAATTTTGGGATAAGCAAATGAGTCGAGATTTCACAAAGTTAATTTCCTTTTGACTTAAATTGTACGTGGCTTCTGCATTATAAATAGTGTCGGACCTCAGTCTTTTCATTGAGTTGTTAAAATATCTAAACATATAACATATAACTCTTAAAGCTCTCGTGTATGAAGAAAAGTTGTTTAATATATCATTTTCTTCAACTTGGGTTTGTAGGGATTGAATTTTAAAGGATTGAATTTGGTTGGGCTTGACACAAGGTTTAAGAGGGTTTCGTTTTGGCCATTCTGAAGCTGGGTTAGTTAACCAGGATGGTCCGTACCACCAAAGGGAATTGTTGGTTAGATCTTGTGGCTTACAGCCACGTGTTCCCAGATCTGCCGGGTTATAATGAGTGGGCACATGTCTCCATAATGCCATTGGAACTAGGCGATGAATTTGAGCAATTCTATTCGCTACATAAGTCTCCCATGTTGCCGGGGGCTTTGATAGCCAACCAAGTACTATCGACGAGTCAGTCCATAGGAAAACTGCAGTGTCTTTAAATTTTAATGCTGACAATGCATACTGAATGAGGTTTGCCAGTAGCACTGCCCCATTAAGCTCTAAACGTGGAAGACACACTGTTTGTATGGGTGCTACTTTAATTTTCGCCAACAGCAAATTGGAGAAAACTGTTTTTGTTTCAGTTTCACAACGAATGTACACAGTGGCGCAATATGCGGCTTTGGATGCGTCGCAAAATCCATGTACTTGTACTATGTCTGAGGGTGTATATTGTAACCACCGGGGAATAGAAATCGTATCTACTTTAGCTAGATCTGTTGTGAGATCGTTCCACTTTTTAAGACTATCTATTGATACATCTTCATCCCATTCTAGACCTTCAAGCCATAACTGTTGCATCAAAATTTTAGCTCTAATAACAATGGTTGCTAGCCATCCAGCAGGGTCAAAAAGTTTTGCAACTGAGGACAGGATTTGTCTTTTAGTAGCTTTTTTCCCCTGCTCAACTGTACAAAATTTTTAAGTGAATGCGTCTGAGTGTGCATTCCACTTAATACCAAGCGTTTTTGTAGAGCTGGTCTCATGGAATTGAAGAAAATCTAAATCATAGAGATCTTCTTTGGGTAAATTTTCTAGCAGTTTGGGATTATTTGCTGTTAACTTTTTAAGTGGTAGACTTGCAGACTTCAGTGTTTCTATTAGTTGAGTTTGGGCAGCGAGAGCTTCTTCTATCGTATACCCACCTGACAGTATGTCATCAACGTACGTTTCTGTACGAAGAATTGACGATGCTTTTGAGTACGCCTTTTCTGAGTCTGCTGCGAGTTGCAGCAAAGTCCGAATAGCGAGAAATGGAGCGCAGTTTACTCCAAAAGTAACTGTTTTTAACTGATAGTCTTGGATAGGACCATCTTTTTTACTTTGGAACAAGACTCTTTGGAAAGGCCTATCCGCTGGGTGCACAAGAATTTGGCGATACATTTTTTGTATATCGCCGCTAAATACAAATTTATATTTCCTCCAATTGATTATTGTGGTTATTAAATTATTTTGTAGAGTAGGGCCTGTATAAAGGACATCGTTGAGCGAAAATTGGGATTTTGTCTTTCTTGAGGCATTGAATACCACTCTCACCTTAGTGGTTTTATGATCTGGGCGTACAACGGCATGATGTGGTAAATAAAATGAGTGGTATTTACCTTGTAACACCATTTCTTGAGAGGAAGTCTCTTCATTATGATCTAAGGCCAAGTATTCATCAAGAACCGCTTTGTATTGAGCCTGAAGTTTTGAATCTTTTGAGAGTGTTTTTTCCATTCGGGAATATTGGGCAAGTGCTACAAATCGAGATGATTCGAGGAAGATACTCTTGGGAAATTCAGGTTTGAATGGTAGTCTTACAATATATCTACCATTCTCATGTCGTGTGGGTGTTTGTGGATAGAAATTTTCACAGAATTCGTCTTCAATTGAACTTGGTACAGTATCTGGAATTTCTTCCTCTTCCCAAAACTTTTTTAAAAAAATTCCAAGATCTGCATTTTCATGTGTGATAACCTCAGTTGTGAAGGCTTGAATGGATTCCATTTTTATGGGACCGCTAAGAACCCATCCAAAAATTGTGTTATATGCTGAAGTTTTGCCACATATATTTTTCTTTATTCCTTCGAGATTAATAAAATGCTCATAATCATTGCCCAGAATTAAATCTATTTGGGAGGATTTGTTAAAAGTTGGATCAGCTAGATCTAATTCATTCAGTTCTTTTGTACGAGAGATTTCAAAGGAACAGGCTGGAAGTCTTTTTGTGACTTTGGGCAATACTATAGCTTTTATGGGAATTTTCGTATTAGTTCTTTTGGCGTACAGCGTGAGTTCACATTCTTTGTTTGAAAATTGTTTTTGGCCACCAATTCTAACAATTTCAAAGTGTGCCTTCTGGTATGGGAGCTGAATGCGATTACGCACCCTGTCAGCCAAAAAGGTTCGTTGCGATCCAGGGTCTATTAAGGCTCTTACAGTGAAATGTTCACCTCTAGATTCTATCTGCATTAGTGCAGTACGTAGTAGAATATTCTCGTTACTGGTGGAGCAATTGGCGTGAATACGTTTTGAGGTACTGGGTTGCTCATCTTGAGTATCATTTATACTATTGTTCGTGAGTGAACTTTGGGACACATTTGTTTTATTTGGTTTTTCTGTGGCGTTTTGACTTTTTTGTCATGTGCAACAGACTGTGATGAGGTTTTTTACAGTAAATGCAAGTGTTTTTACTTTTACAATTTGCCTTGATGTGTGAGTTACCAAGGCAATTGTTGCAATGTTTGTTTTTAAACACATAGTCAACTCTCTGTTGTACTGTAAAGGCTCTAAACTTTGGACACGTTCTGAGTGTGTGTTCTCCTTTACATAACTTGCAAGTTGAGGATGAGTTTTCTTGCAAAATATACGTTTGTATATCGGGACTCTTGGCCAGATTAAAGCCATCTTTTGAGTTTCTGATGCTTGTGACACGCTCGACAGTTTCATATCTATCTTTTAGGAATTGTGACATTTGGGACCATTTTGAGAGCTCCCGGGGAAATTGGAGCGATTGTTCCCACATGGCTAATGTCAAATCTGGTAGCTTTGTGGAGATTAAACGTATGAGAATAGGGTCCCAGCTCTCCACTTCGACACCCAGGGTCTTAAGGGTTCCTAAAGAGTCGCTAACTGAAGATTGAATTCTCCTGATGGACTCGCTGTCCTCATTTGTTGCTGCTGGGATATCTAACAGTAACTTTATTTGGTTATCTACGAGAACTCGTTTGTTCTCGTAGCGGGTTTTTAATGCATTCCATGCTAGATTAAAATTATCATTGGAAAGGGGATATTGTTTCACTATATCTCCTGCTTCGCCTCTCGTTTTGTTACGCAGGTGATATAACTTCGTTACTGGGGCGAGTTTCGAGTGATTTATGTACACTGCCGTGAACATATCTCGAAACGAGGGCCATTGCTCATAGCTACCGGTGAACACTTCTGTGTCACAGGGTGGGAGTTTTAAACAAATGCTTGAATTATCTTGAAATTCAATTTGACGGAGAGCTGGGTTTGGTCCCGAGTAGCGGGATGTTGACTGAAGGCCTGGGACATGTGGGGCATCTAATCTAGCTACTTTTATTAGATCATTTATTTGGCCTGAACATTGATAATAAGCGCTAACATGTGCTGCGAAATCACTTTTTGCCTGTTTTTTGAATTCAGGCTCAACTGAACCATCTTGGGATAGAATCATTTTTTGGTAACACACGTCCATCCTATTATATCTTGACTCTAAATCTTTTAATTTTACCTCTAGGATTGATTCTGTCTGATCATCTAGTTCGGACCTATTGAACATATCACATAATTGGATGAAATGATCACACGCGAATAAAAAGTGGTCTTTTAGAGAAGGAACGGAGAACTTATCGGTTACAGAAACTTCAACTGCCTTGGTATTCATGTTTGCGAGTAATATGGATGAGATTTGGACGATGTGATGCTTAGTGGACTGTATAATAGAGTACTAGCTATGCTGTCTAGCCTATAAGAACGTTTGAAGGAGTGGATTTTGTAATCTTAACTAAGTACCTGTTACTTAGTTTTAAAGTGCCAAAAAAACAAATTTTTAATTTGTAAAGTTTTCACTGGGTTTTCAAAGGTTTGTGTGGTATGTGGCTCTAGATACCTGTTATCTAGTTTCAAATGAGTTTTTGAAAATTGCCAACTTAAACCAGTTTATCCGATTGTTTTATCCTTGCTTTGTGATATAAGGGACTACTGGGCGTAGCACTAGATACTTGTTATCTAGTCAAATTGCACAAAGCGTATGCAAAAAAACGTTACAATTTTTATTTTTTATTTTTATTTTTTAGATGTAGTGATATTACTAGGTACCTGTTATCTAGTTTGATGCTGTATATATGTGCAGCACTTTAATACGAGTAATATGTAGATATTTACCACTCAATGTTGAGGGAACCAAAATGGTTGTAATATTTCTTTTCAGTTTGTATTTTAAACTTGTGTTAGCAATTTTGTTAGATTCATTGATCTAACACTTAAAGGGTTAATGAATATTATGTTTTGTTGTGTTACTATTAATTAAATTTTTATGTTATGGGGAAAATAATTTTATTTCATATATTCATATATTTTATTTCATATATACGAATGAGATAGATTTTCTTTTTAGTTAGTTAATCAATAGGATTAAATTAAATTTTTTTTTTAATTCTAGTAGTTTTGTAATTTTTTGATTAATTTTTTTTTTTGAAATTTATTTCAATTTTAGCGCACAACTAATTATTTTCTCCCTTTTTATTAATGGTAACTCTTTTCAACTGAGAACCCTATGCATATAATGATGTGTGAATATATAAAGAAATGTGTAAGTATGTATGTATGTATGTATTTAGGGATGCATAAAATTTATTATTTTGAACAAATTAGGAAAAATTTTATACGTACATATATAAGTGCAAGTGCCAATTTACAAATTTTTGTTATTTTGATGGTATGTTTTATTTTCGCTATTTAATTTTTGATTTGATGTTTTATTTTGTGTGTGAAGTTTTTAACTTCTTTTGTTTTATTTTTATATGCGATTAATTCTTGTTTTTATTTACATATTTTTAATTTTTGTGTTTTGACGTACTGAAATTCACCACACTAGTAATTGTGTTTTTAGTATGTTTTGTTATGTTTTACTCGTTGTAGTAAAAGGCATTGCCAGTTGCAATTTAAACAATGTGTATATTATATTTAATTTTTTTATTTGTTTCTTTATAATAATTTTAATGTTTGTAGAACACGATAGTTATGTTTAATTTATTAATTTAATTTAGGTTTAATTATTATTTTATTATTATGAAATTTCAACACTATTTAAAAACTTGTAAAAGTAGCCGTATGTTTGCTGTTTGTTTTATATCTGACGATAAGTTGAGATTTTTATATATTTTTTTATTGACACGATTTTATTATTTTTAAATATTGAATGCGTTTTTGTATAATTTGTTTAATAAGTTTGAATTTACTTTTATTATTACTTTTTTTCTGTTTTCTTTTCACATTATTTCTTTTCCATGTATGTTACGTATGTACATATGTATGTATGATTTCTGGTGAAATGAAATCGAAATTGGAATTTTTGGAATATCTGTAGGTATGTACATACATATGTTTGCGCTTATATACTTTTTACATACCTACGTACATATGTACTTACAATTGGTTTATATGCGTAGCGGTGTATTTACTGTATGCATGTATGTATTTATGTACATACATGTACTTAGCCTTTTGCTGTGACTATACATATATAATACTATGTATTAGTTCGCGATTTAACTGTTTTTATATTTGGAAATTTCTAGACATTTAACGCTTGTTTTATTTCGACTTTTTTGACCTTTTGTAAATACATACACATGTACATATGTATGTATGTTTTTTGCTTTAACAGGCCTTTTCCTTTTTTTTTGCCTTTTATATGTAATTACAGGAATTTACACTTCTTTTTTATTTCAAATTATTTCTAGAAATTTTCTTGAAATTTTTTATGTTCCTTTTTAGTAATTTTAGTCTGTCTTTTGTTATATCTTTTATATTTTAATATACCGGTGTTTGCACTTTTTAGACGTGTTAAATTTTGCGAAACCAACGAAATTTTAATGTCGTATATGTACATACATGCTAAGTAGTGTTCTTACCCACCTCATACTTTTAGTTATGTTGCAGTGATGTCAACTGGATCTTTTTATTTTCACCTTTCAAAGGACCATGAATACAATTGAGATATTGTATTTAATAATTCAGTTTATTGAATTTCAGGTAAACTTATAATATATATTATAATCCTGGCGGTATGTATAAAAGCAAAAGAGGTTCTAGCTTACACGAAAGTTGAACAACAAGTGAAGTACAAGGTTTTAGCTAGTCTCTATAATTAATAAAAAAAAGTTCAAATTTTAGTACAATTATTCGAAAATTTGACCATTTAAAATGATGCCAGATTATTTTATAATATAATATTTAATATTTTTAAATTGTAAGTTTAGTGTTCAAACCTAGTTTGGACACACTCATTAAATCTAATCATTAATTAAATCGTTGGCAACAATAATTTTGGTTTTTAAATAATTATTAAATAAAAACTTAATAATTCCCTCTAGTTAGAGTTCCAGAGTATCTACTAAACTCGTTTATAGCCATGTCCAAAGATATTGAAGTTTTACTTAATTAACAATCACTGAACGTACTTCTATGAATAATAATTTCTTAATACTCTTTTCTTGTAAATGAGACGAAACAAATAATTATTCACACAAAAAAAATTGTAATACTACAAAATATGAAAAAAGTTGTTGTGATGGTTAATTGACTGATATTAACCGATTAAACCATAATCGAAAAAAGTCAATTTTAAATTAACCGATCAGTTTATCGGGTACAAATTAACCGGTTAACCGATTAACGGTTAACCGATTGAATACCCTAGTTAGGACCCATTTAACTATGTTAAATCAGCAGCTTTACTTACCCTAATATCACCACCTTTTGAATGGCGATAGTTTACCGAAAGGAAGTAAACTACTTTCCTTGAATCCGTTTCTAGATTCGAGTGGAATCATGAGAGTAAATGGCCGGCTTGCTCAAGCCGCCAGTCTGACATATGATGAACGTTTTCCAAAGATTCTGCCTTATTGTGCTCTCTTTACTCGTCTGTACCTGAGCTATGTTCACAAATACTCGCTTCATGGTGGGAATTCCTTGCTTATACGTATCGTCAGATGCGAATTCTGGATCCCTAGACATTGGAACTTGGTCCGTACTATTGTGAATAGTTATAAGGAATATGTCATTCAACGCAAACAAACCATTCATCAAATGATGGTTGCTCTACCCCGAAAAACTTCTGTTGGCAAGACATTCGACCACACTGGGGTGCATTTGGCCCTTTGACATAAAATCCTACAGTGGAAGACGTTGTGGAATTTCAAAAGGCTATGTCGTGGTGTTTTTTTGCTTTGGCACAAAGGCGATTCAATTGGAAGTGACGGAGCACATGAGCTCAGAATCGTTTCTGGCAGCCTTCAGCCGCTTCATATCTCGCCGCTCGGATGCTCAACACTTGTACTCTGACAATGAAACGGCTTTCGTTAGTGCTGAAAAACTACTTACTTATGACCGGAAGATGTTTTGAGCAGAACCTATGGAATAACATTTTATCCCCCCACCAGTGCTCCTCATATGGGGATTTGTGGGAAGACGTAGTAAAGAGATTCAAGACCCAATTGAAAAGAATTTTTCATTCCCAGAAATCTACATACCCTGAGCTTGAAACAATCCCACTGATTTGATTTCCCTAACCCCCAGTCACTACCTAGTTGAACACCCAATACTTGGACGGGCCAAACCAGACCATCCGGAATAGTCCTTAAGTTTAACTAACCGATAAAAAAATCTTAAAATTCTCCACCACCAATTTGCTGTAAGGTGGAAAGAGGAATAGTTAAAAGAACTAAACAAACACACAAAGCCCAAATTACCTAAGAGCATTCTATACGGAAGTGTCTCAAATTCCGTAAGATGTCGGTAAGAGAGCGTTGGAAGGTGGTAACAAAATACCGCTATTGTTTTAAGTGTCTAGCTCATTCCCATATGCGAGACAAATGAACAAGCCGAGAGAGGCACGTGGAGTGTTCAGCCAAACATCACACCCTCCTTCATCGTTTTAAAGGTAGCACAATGACACTTGCAACAAATCGAAAGAGAAAGATAACATAAAAAGGAACGAAAAATAACAAGAAATCCAGAAAGAGAATGCGTGACTATGATAGCACACACACCCAACAATTACAATAACAATTTCAAGAATTAAAACAACAATTAGAACAACTACAGCAACAATCACAGGTTCAACCTTACATTTTCAACAACAACGCGGTCACACCAAAGATGATGCAGCTATAATTATAAATGTTGAAAGTGGATGTATTTCTTAAGTTTTAACTTTTTTTATTTTATCAAACAAATTTTTGTATTTTTTTGCCAAAATTGAATTTCCGTAAATTATTTTGATTTTTTTATACCCAATCTTATTTATTTGTATCTTATTTGCTATTTTCTTTTATACCTTAGTTTCCGCTATTGCACTCGTTCAAGGAGGTGGGATGTTTATGTATGAAATACCCCATGTTAATGTTCAGTCAAAGCTTGCTTTTTTGACATTTTCATGTTTTATTTAATTCCACTTGAGCACTTCCTCACGGAAAAAAATATTGATATAATGTTGGTTTCTGAGACTCATTTGACTTTAAGAAGTCTACTCAAAATTAATGGCTACATTTTATATGATTCAAAGGACCTAAGAGGAAGAGTTTGCGAGGGATCAGCAATTTTAGTAAAGTCAACACTTAAACCTTATATTCTTGACAACATTTGTGAATTTACTCCCCTTCTAGATTCGCAATTACTGAGGATCAATACGAGAATTTCTACAATCCTCTTTGCCCTTGTTTCGTAGCAGCTGGCGACTATAATGCCACGCGTCTTATTACACCCAGAGGTCGAGCGTTGTTCAACACAATTTCAAACATGGGCTATGACGTAATTTCGAGTGGGGAGCCCACTTACTGGCCTACTGACATGCATAAAATTCTGGATGTTATAGATGTTGGCGTCATGAAAAATATTACTAGGGAATTAATTCATGTTGAAGCTTCCCTATATCTCTCGTCCGACGATCGCTACAATATGTAGCCCCCTAAGAAGTGCTTTATCTCACTTATATGTCAAGATACTAAATCGTGTAAATTGGCTGCAATTCAAAAAATATCTTAGTAGTCATTGCACGAAAAACATTGCGCTAAGAACATACCGAAGATATTGAAGCTAACATTCCCAACCTTAACAAAATGATTACACAGTCGGATGAACATCCTTCTCCTCCCATCCGCAGAGTGGGTGTAATAGAATTTTTCTACGGATATTGAACATGACGTATGTGAAAAAAGAAGAGCCAGAAGGAAATGGCAACAGCACAGATCACCTCAACATAAATTCAGATATAAACAACTCCAGGAGTTCTTGCATCTGAAAAAACTACATCTCTTAAAAATTATCTAGAAGGTCTTGATATCACACCAGCGTCTAATTAATCTTTGTAGCGCACACCTAGAAAGCTTAAAACTCCCGTTGAGTTTAAACCCCCTCTGCGCACATCTACTGGAGGTTGGGCAAGAAGCGATACTGAAAAAGGTAACATATTTGCTGATCATTTAAAATCCGTATTTGCACCAACCAATTTGCTGATTTGCCGAGTGTAGTTGCTCTTCCCCCTCGACCCATAAAGTTTAGCCCTTAGCCTTCGTGATGTTCAAAAACTAATTGATCTGCTTAATCTGAAGAAAGCTCCAGGTATTGATGGAATCAGTAACAAGATGCTGATGAACTTGCCTCATATTGCAATAAGTATCCTGCTATATATTTTTAATTCCATTTCACGAATGCAGTATTTTCCACATAACTGAAAACTTGCCAAGATAAAAATGATTCCGAAGTTGGGCAAATATCTTACCAAGGCTGAGTCATATAGGCCTATAAGTTTAATATCAAAAACCTCAAAATTGACTTTTTTCGATTAACGGTTAAATCGGTTAATATGAGTCGATTAACCTATTAACAGATACAACAACTTTTTGCATATTTTGTAGTATTACAACTTATTTTTTGTTTGAATAATTTTTTGTTTCGTCTCATTTACAAAAGATGAGTATTAAGAAATTATTGTTCATACAAAGAAGTACGTTCAGCTTAAGTCAAAATATCAAAAACCTCAACATCAGCTTTTCGAAAAGCTGCTCATGATAAAATTGTCTAGAATTTTAGCATATAATGGGTGCATCCCAGAGCATCAATCTGGTTTTAGAAGTCAGCATAGCACTATTGAGCAAAAACATAGACTGGCTCAAGTTATAAGGAGGGCGTGTGAAGAATTAAAGTATTTTTCTGCCCTTTTTATTGATGTTTCTCAGGCTTTTTATAAAGTATGTCACGAAGGTCTATTTTTAAAATTCAAGACATGTCTGCCAATAAGCATACAAATCTTTTGGAAAGTTATATTATTGGTAGGAAGTTCATTGTTGACAAAGGAGACTTCATTAATGTGCCCGAATCAATATCTTCCGGTGTGCCTCCAGGTAGTATTCTGGGCCCAGTCTTGTATTTAATATATACTTGTGATATGCCTGTGAGCAATAACATCCGCACCTCTACATTTGTCGATGATACAGCCTGTATGAGTAGGGACAAAATCTCCAGGAACATATTACTCAGCTGCAAATGTGGTTGAACTCATGCAGAATCAAAGTAAATGAACAAAATTGTGTCTAATAACGTTTACCCTAAGAGAAGATACTTGTTCTTCCATTTTAATCCACAATCAAAATATCCCTTAACATTCACAAGTAAAATAACTTGGTATACACTTTGATCGAAGGCTTAAATGGAAACGTCATATTGACTCTAAACTAACTCACATGAAACTAAAGTTATCTCAAATACATTGAAATTCAACACTTAGCCCAGACTGCAAACTTTTACTTTCCGTTTAGGGGGCACTGCTTCAGCTTCAAATGTTGAGAAAATCCAACGAAGACAAAACAAAATTTTAAGGTTAATAACATCTGCTCCATGGTATATTAAAAAGTCAAATTTACATCGTGATTTAAATATGCAACTATTGACTGAAGAAATTGCCAGATACGCAGGCAAATACTTAACTAAACTCGAGACACATCGTAATCTCCTTGCTCGTAACATCTTAAATTTTACTGGACACATCCGCCTTAAGAAGAGAGACACAAGGGCTCTTATACTGAACACTCCAGGTGGGACTACTTGAAAATACTTTTTCTTTCCTTGATTTTCACTACTTATGTATTATTTAAAAATATCACTAAGTTTATAACTGACACTGGTCGGGCCTAATAATTATATTTTTAGATTTAAGATTTGAATACTTTTTGTTAGTTCGTTTTTGAAGATACAATAAATATTTATTTATTAATGCATGCAGCGACTTTTGCTGACTGCTCCCAGAGATTGACAGTAGTATCAGGGAGTTTTGTGAAAGCAATGTAAGCAAAAATTACATCCCAGCTATCAGTTGTCACGTTGAGCAGTGCAACCTGTCCATCAGGTTTTTCCATGCTACAGGAAAACCATCACTAGTCAGTGGGCAGGTTCGTATCATTTTATGGGGCTCGCCTTTATTGTGCTGCAAAAGGTAGTACATTTTTGACGCCGAATCGATTCGCGGATTTTTCCCAATCATACTTTTGAATGATTCGCGAAGTGCAGGCCACTTTAAATAATCTCCGTAAAACGGATCTATTTCACAGGGAGGCAGATGACCAGATGGGATAATACCACGCTCTTGCTCTCTTTTATTCTTCCGGGCATATTTTAGGCGATCTGAGTGTTCAGAAATGAAGGAAACACCTCGAACATAGGTATCGTAGGAACCTTTATACTTAAGCTTCACTGCAACAATGTCTACCTTCTTATCACTTTCAGCTAAAACTAACAAAGAGTCATACGTTTCCATAATTATCTCCCATAATGCTATGATCTGTTGCAGGCATTGCTCTAACATAATCTTCAAACTCTGCTGAACGGTCACCGTTCCTTATCAAATCGTTTACGATCGACATTTTTTATTTGCTAAATAAGCTTTTGCTTACGTAACTCGGATAAAACTTTGAATTAACATTGGGTTGCTCAAGTTAAAGCTACTTGGCACGGGTTAATAAGTATATTAAAAACAGTTTTCAAAGAACTTCTACATTGTTACTCTATTTAAACTAAAAGCGGCTTAAAAATCAACGAGTGAAATATGTTGAGACAGATAATTTAAATTACGGAATGAATATGTTTATAAATCAGATTTACAAAAGTATTGCACAAAAAAAAATTACGATTACTCATTTCGGTTTCAACGAATAATGTTGTTATTCAAAGAATAATATGTTCCGGTATAGAATTTTACTTTATTATTTTAATACGAGTTATATCCGGTATTTTTAAGCTTGTTAATGCTTCTTATGGCTAAAGTTTAAGAAATATTATTAAAAAAACAATTGTTTATTCGTATTAATCATTCACTCGAAAACCGTGCAACACTAATGTAAAATGCGTTGTAATATAAAGGCAAAATAAAAACCAAAAATATGTTCATACAACAACAAAAGTTTTTATCACGAGAAAGAGAGAGTAATGCTTTTTTGTATTTTTAATTAATTTCTTTTAAATTTAATATGGCACCTGCAGGAATTAAATTAATATACATATATTTATTTAATTTTATAACACGCCCGTTTTGTTCACTTTATTATCTATTTAGTGTGTATATATGCGTATTTGTTTCGTTTTATATGCCAGTAGAAATAATAAAAAAAACTGAAGTTTGGAAACCCAAGACAGGTTGGAGTAAATGTCTCAAGCCCTTAACTCTACATAAATATTACTGATTTTTAGCGAGTTGAAGAAATTAACATTCCAAGATGGATTAATTTCCACTCCGATTATGATATTGAGATCCATGGTTTTTGCGATGCCGCAGAAAAGGCATACGCTGCAACTTTATATTTACAATCTGTTGCGCCCAGTAATAAAATCACCTGTTACTTACTGGCAGCAAAGACAAAAGTGGTGCGGGTAAAACCAGAGACATTACCACATTTAGAGCTCTGCGAAGCTGGATTATTGGCAAATATGGTAGACTCATTAGGCAGTCAAATAGATTTAGCCAGAAAAATATTCTTTTTTGGACTGAATCTACCATAGTTTTATACTGGCTTCAAAAATCCCCTTGCCATTGGCCTTCTTTTGTTGCAAATAGATTAGCGTTTATTCTTAAAACGGTTGGCATTGAGAAATGTTCTTATATAGATTCTAAAAATAACCCCGTCGATTTGGCAAGTTGCGGATCTCTAGCTCGAGTTTTAATAGTCAACTCCTTGTGGTGGCATGGCCCTAAATGGCTATGTTAGCCTCAGGATACATGGCTCCGTACTCAAATTGATATTAACCGATTTAACCATTAATCGAAAAACGTCAATTTTAAATTAACCGATCAGTTAATCGGGTAAAAATTAACCGCCTAACCGATTAACGGTTAACCGATTGAATACCCTAGTTAGGACCCATTTAACTATGTTATATCAGCAGCTTTACCTACCCTAATATCACCACCTTTTGAATGGCGATAGTTTACCTAAAGGAAGTAAACTACTTTCCTTGAATCCGTTTCTAGATTCGAGTGGAATCATGAGAGTAAATGGCCGGCTTGCTCAAGCCGACAGTTTGACATATGATGAACGTTTTCCAAAGATTCTGCCTTATTGTGCTCTCTTTGCTCGTCTGTACCTGAGCTACACAAATACTCGCTTCATGGTGGGAATTCCTTGCTTATACGTATCGTCAGATGCGAATTCTAAATCCCTAGACATAGGAACTTGGTCCGTACTATTGGGAATAGTTATAAGGAATGTGTCATTCAACGCAAACAAACTATTCATCAAATGATGGTTGCTCTACCTCGAAAAACTTCTGTTGGCAAGACATTCGACCACACTGGGGTGCATTTGGCCTTTTGACATAAAATCCTACAGTGGAAGACGTTGTGGAATTTCAAAAGGCTATGTCGTAGTGTTTGTTTGCTTTGGCACAAAGGCGACTCAATTGGAAGTGACGGAGCACATGAGCTCAGAATCGTTTCTGGCAGCCTTCAGCCGCTTCATATCTCGCCGCTCGGATGCTCAACACTTGTACTCTGACAATGAAACGGATTTCGTTGGTGCTGAAAAACTACTTACTTGCGACCGGAAGATGTTTTGAGCAGAACCTATGGAATAACATTTTATCCCCCCCCCCACAGTGCTCCTCATATGGGGATTTGTGGGAAGCCGTAGTAAAGAGATTCAAGACCCAATTGAAAAGAATTTTTCATTCACAGAAATTTACATACCCTGAGCTTGAAACAATCCCACTGATTTGATTTCCCTAATCCCCAGTCACTACCTAGTTGAACGCCCAATACTTAGACGGGCCAAACCAGACCATCCGGAATTGTCCTTAAGTTTAACTAACCGATGGAAAAATCTTAAAATTCTCCACCACCAATTTTCTGTAAGGTGGAAAGAGGAATAGTTAAAAGAACTAAACAAACACACAAAGCCCAAATTACCTAAGAGCATTCTATACGGAAGTGTCTCAAATTCCGTAAGATGTCGGTAAGAGAGCGTTGGAAGGTGGTAACAAAATACCGCTATTGTTTTAAGTGTCTAGCTCATTCCCATATGCGAGACAAATGAACAAGCCGAGAGAGGTACGTGGAGTGTTCAGCCGAACATCACACCCTCCTTCATCGTTTTAAAGGTAGCACAATGACACTTGCAACAAATCGAAAGAAAAAGATTATATAAAAAGGAACGAAAAATAACAAGAAATCCAGAAAGAGAATGCGTGACTATGATAGCACATACACCCAACAATTACAACAACAATTTCAAGAATTAAAACAACAATTAGAACAACTACAGCAACAATCACAGGTTCAACCTTACATTTTCAACAACAATGCGGTCACACCAAAGATGATGCAGCTATAATTATAAATGTTGAAAGTGGACGTATTTCTTAAGTTTTAAATTTTTTTTATTTTATCAAAAAAATTTTTGTATTTTTTTTTGCCAATATTGAATTTCCGTAAATTATATTGAATTTTTTATACCCAATCTTATTTATTTGTATCTTATTTGCTATTTTCTTTTATACCTTAGCTTCCACTATTGCACGCGTTCAAGGAGGTGGGATGTTTATGTATGAAATACCCCATGTTAATGTTCAGTCAAAGCTTGCTTTTTTGACATTTTCATGTTTTATTTAATTCCACTTGAGCACTTCCTCACGGAAAAAAATATTGATATAATGTTGGTTTCTGAGACTCATTTGACTTCAAGAAGTCCATTCAAAATTAATGGCTAAATTTTATATGATTCAAAGGACCCAAGAGGAAGTGTTTGCGAGTGATCAGCAATTTTAGTAAAGTCAAGACTTAAGCCTAATATTCTTGACAACATTTGTGAATTAACTCCCCTCCTAGATTCGCAATTACTGAGGATCAATACGAGGATTTCTACAAATCTCTTGGCCCTTGTTTCGTAGCAGCTGGCGACTATAATGCAGAACATACTTTCTGGGGTTCGCGTCTTATTACAGCCAGAGGTCGAGCGTTGTTCAACACAATTTCAAACATGGGCTATGACGTAATTTCGAGTGGGGAGCCCACTTACTGGCCTACTGACATGCATAAAATTCTGGATGTTATAGATTTTGGCGTCATGAAAAATATTTCTAGGGAATTAATTCACGTTGAAGCTTCCCTAGATCTCTCCTCCAACGATCGCTACAATCTGTAGCCCACTAAGAAGTGCTTTATCTCACATATATGTCAAGATGCTAAATCGTGTAAATTGGCTGCGATTTAAAAAATCTCTTATTAGTCATTGCACGAAAAACATTGCGCTAAGAACATACCGAAGATATTGAAGCTAACACTCCCAACCTTAACAAAATGATTACACAGGCGGATGAACATGCTTCTACCTCCCATCCGCAGAGTGGGTTTAATAGAATTTTTTCTACGAATATTGAACATCTTGTATGTGAAAAAAGAAGAGCCAGAAGGAAAAGGCAACAGCACAGATCACCTCAACATAAACTCAGATTTAAACGACTCCAGGAGTTGCTTGCATCTGAAAAAACTACATCTCTTAAAAATTATCTAGAAGGTCTTGATATCACACCAGCGTTAATTACTCTTTGTAGCGCACTCCTAGAAAGCTTAAAACTCCCGTTGAGTTTAAACCCCCTCTGGGCACATCTACTGGAGGTTGGGCAAAAAGCGATACTGAAAATGGTAACATATTTGCTGATCATTTAAAATCCGTATTTGCACCAAACACATGTACCGGTGTTGCTGATTTGCCGAGTGTAGTTGCTCTTCTCCCTCGACCCATAAAGTTTAGCCCGCGTGATGTTCAAAAACAAATTGATCAGCTTAATCCGAAGAAAGCTCCAGGTATTGATGGAATCAGTAACAAGATGCTGATGAACTTGCCTCATATTGCAATAAGTATCCTGCTATATATTTTTAATTCCATTTCACGAATGCAGTATTTTCCACATAACTGAAAACTTGCCAAGATAAAAATGATTCCGAAGCCGGGCAAATATCTTACCAAGGCTGAGTCATATAGGCCTATAAGTTTAATATCAACAACCTCAAAATTGACTTTTTTCGATTAACGGTTAAATCGGTTAATATGAGTCGATTAACCTATTAACAGACACAAAAACTTTTTTCATATTTTGTAGTTATTCTCGTTGTACATTCATAGTGAACAGTCGATTTAGCGGAGTTTTTATTTCATACTAAAAAAAAAAAATTGTACGGAAAAATATTTGGAATACATATTGTTATTGTTAGCTTTATTTGCATTGCTAATATTTTTTTTACATTGTCATAATTAACAAAAACAAAAAAACCGTAATAAAAAAACAAACAGACAAACAAAAGTGCCCTTGAGGAATACTCTATATGATTACCTCAAAAACAAGTAACTGTGAAGTGAGTTCTAATGGCAGAAATGCCTATTTTACTGTGAGTTCTGAAGCTCTTAATGAAAATAATAAAAATAAAAAATCTGATGATAGACTTACTGAAAGCTCTGAAGCTCTTTATGATAACAAAATAAATAAGAAATCTGATAGTAGACTTTTTTTAACGGCGAGGCCACTTTTTCGTCAGCGATCAACTTCGCTTTGTCCAATGCCAACTAGTGATTCGTTAACATTACCGTTGCCTAGTACTTCTACATTTAATTCAGCGATATCATCCGCTTCGGGCTCGTGGTCATCACTTAACCAAGTTTTTACTGAAGTTAAGAGCAGCCCAAAACCCAAGGTCCAAGTGGGAATGGACAGATATATAACAGTGGTAAAGCGCGGACGAAGCCCAAAGTCTTCGAAAATTTCATCTGCTCCAAAAATGTCTAGGGACAACAGCGCAAGTTATGATATCGTACTGAAAAGTACTTATCATCACTATTTTTGAATTTATTTTAATCGTTACTTTTTCTTTAATTCTCATTAAATAAATAACGGTATAAACTTGTTCTAATAAAGCTTAGAACTCTTTTATATTGTTATAGTTTTGTAATTAGGTTTAAGTTTTTTAGTCTCATAAGAATACTTAAAGAATAAAGTTGATTTTTTAAACAATAAAAATATTTGATGTAATTAGTAATTACATAACTGGCGCAGTCGGTATCGAACCATTTTCGTTTCATAATTAAAAGCAATATTCACATTAAATAAGTAAATAAAATTTAAATAGCTTAAGCTTTGAAAAAAACTAAAACTGTTGAACAATATTTTGAAAAAAAACTATTCGTATGTATGTTTATTGTGAAAATAAAAGTTAAAAGACAAATAAACTGTGATTAAAATTTGTTTTCCAAGTTATAACTATTAAAAAAAAGAATAATTATAATATCAGTGTAAAACATTACATATGTCCATACATAATTACAATAAAAATTTAAGTACAGTTTACATAAGAAAACGTTTTTGATAAACCTGTTTTTGCAAAACAAAATTGATTGAAAGAAACAAAAGAAATTGGATTGGTGATAATAACAAAAATATTCGTATAAAAAATTTTTTGGGTTTTTGAATAACCTTGAAAAATACATATTGAACTAAAAAAAAAGAGAAAGTAAAAGCAACTGAGTATAATTACAATAACAAAATTGTCACTTTAGTAATTATAAAGCAATAAATAATCAATCATGCAGTCGACTTTGGAATTATCAATGAACGACATATTGAAAGATGCCCAGAGAATACATGAGTTTCGTGGTGATGATTCTTATGCCCTTACATCGTTTTTAAGAGAAGTGCAAAGCGTATTTGTTCTTGTTGAGTATAACCCCGATGCTAAGCTGTATATACATCAAAGAGTAATACTAAACAAACTCCAGGGAGAAGCATTACATGTAATGAGAACTTTGGGATCAAACCCAAGTTGGACGGAGACGAGAGAAGCACTAATAAAGCTATACCAAGAGGCTTTTGAGGCAAGAAGTTTTAATATTGAGAAATATTTTGTAGTTTTAAGAGATACATTATGCAAAATCAATGAAAAATACGAT
This sequence comes from Tachina fera, assembly GCA_905220375.1. NCBI lineage: Eukaryota > Metazoa > Arthropoda > Insecta > Diptera > Tachinidae > Tachina > Tachina fera. The sequence goes on from LR999963.1 coordinate 111,031,090, forward strand.
TACGATATTGAAAAACCGATAGAATTTACATGCAGAAAAAATTATATTAAAAACATTTGTTAATAAAATTGATACTAACTTAGCTTCAGTTATTATAAACAGAAATATTACAAAAATTAGAGATGCTTATAATTTACTAAAAACTGAAGGTTTAATAAGAAACAATATTAAAGAAAAAAGTGTCAAGGCCAATGAAAGTAATAATAGCCATGGTACTTCATTTGGTAGATACGGAATGAATAGAAATTATGCTAATGAGAACAAAAACAATTCTTTTAGCCAAAATACACGAAATTCGAACTATAATACTCATAGTAATAGAAACTCTTCTTACAGCCAAAATAATTCAATAAATAATCCAAGATCTAATTTTTTGAATGCAGGACATAGTACTGGAAATTTACATAGAACTTATCGTTCTATAAATAATAATGTTAATATGGAAGTTGATCATATAGAAGAAGAAGAGGAAAATCAAATAGGCCAAGAGCAATTGAATTTTCATACAATGGCCTACACAGATCACTTCCAATAGTATCACTTACCATTGGCGACGAAAAAATTAATGCTCTCATTGATACTGGTTCTACAACTTCAGTATTAGATTGTAATAAATTACCGGATTATGAAAGATTACGTTTAAAAATCCCTATTTGTTTTACGTCTATAAATGGGAAAACAATAATAGATGAAGAAATTATTTCACATCTTCCCTTAGAATTTTGTAAAAATGCTACAATGTCCTGGAAATTGACAGAAGAAACAATTCGATGCAATTATAGGTCAAAATATTTTAAAGCCATTAGGAGCTATTGTAAATATGAAAAATGAAACTATGGAAATCAATGGCCGCACTTTAAAATTTTTAAAGTTTTGTCCATATAATATCGAAGACATTTGTCAATTAGAAGATGTTATTATAAATAAAAACGTTTTTAACAATTTGTTCGAAGGATTAAATACTGAAGAGTTTTCAGCGTTCAATAGTATATTGAACTCTTATTCGGACTTAATTTATTCGGAAGGACAGAATTTAGGTTTTACCAGAATAGTAGAACATGAGATAAGAACTGCCAATAAAGGACCAGTTTATGTAAAAATGTATAGATATCCACATGTTCATGAACAGGAAATTTCAAAACAGATCGGCTTGATGCTGCAACAAGGTATAATAAAAGAAAGTAATTCACCTTATAATAGTCCATTATGGATTGTACCAAAAAAATTAGATAGTACCGGAGAAAAGAAATGGAGGATAGTTATTGATTATCGGAAGCTGAATGAGAGCACAGTAGATGACAAGTTTCTTATCCCTAATATTAATTGTATATTAGATAAGTTAGGACGTTCACAGTTTTTCACAACTATAGATTTGGCCAAGGGTTTTCACCAAATTCTTTTGAAGAAAGCAGACCGCCAGAAAACTGGATTTTCGACTCCTTATGGCCACTATGAGGTTGTTCGAATACCTTTTGGCTTAAAGAATGCTTCAGCTACTTTTCAGAGGCTTATTAACTCAGTACTTTGTGAATATATTAATAAAATATGTGTAGTCTACTTAGATGACATCCTCATTTTTTCAACTAGTTTTCAGGAACATCTCATTAATATAAGGAAAGTGTTTCAAAAACTGAGAGAAGCAAACCTTAAGATTCAAATTAATAAGTGTAAGTTCTTTTCGAAAGAAACGCTTTTCTTAGGACATTTGTTAACACCAAAGGGTGTAAAGCCAAATCCTGCAATGGTCGATACGATTTTAAAGCTTAAACTTCCCACTTCTATTAAAGCTATAAAATTCTTTTTAGGTGTCACGGGATATTATAGAAAATTCATAAGTGATTACTCGAAAGTGGCATACCCTATAATTAAGTATTTAAAAAAAGGCACAAAATTGAACAAGGATGATCCAAACTTTATCAATGCATTTGACAAATTAAAAAGAATAATAACCGAATCTCCAGTACTTAAGTTCCCCGATTTTAGTAAACAGTTTCAATTGATAACTGACGCTAGCTTAAATGCTATTGGTGCAGTTTTGCAACAGAACGGTCATCCTGTATGCTTTGCAAGTCGCACTTTGAATGACCACGAAAAGAACTTCTCGGCTACCGAAAAGGAGTTGCTTGCAATTGTGTGGGCTACCAACTAATTTAGACCGTATTTATACGGCGTGAAATTTGAAATCTTATCAGATCATCAACCCTTAAGATGGTTGTTTGTTAAGTCACAAAGCAGAGAACTAAACCCAAGACTCTATAGGTGGATCATAAAACTAAGCGATTTTAACCTAACTGTGAATTACTTGAAGGGTAAGGACAATCAAGTTGCCGATTTTCTTAGTAGGATTGATAATGACTCTGGTGTTATTAATACTTTAAGTTGTTGTTCATCTGGGTCTTTGTATAATAATATTGGTGATGCCACTACCGTTCATACTCAACATGAAAAAAAATATGATCATATAAAAATCTTGGACACAATTGTTAATAGGTTTAAAACTCAACTGATTTTGACCGACAATAAAACAAATGAAATTGAAGAAATATCTGGGAAAAGGAAAATTTATATTAGCTCTACAGATTTAGAAAATAATTTGGAAGATATTTTATTACGGAATTTGGAGAAAGGTAGAGTAGGAATTTATTCAGAACTAGACGATCGCAAATATAATGTTTTACAGAAAAAAATTATTGAATTATTTGAGGGTAATGGGGCTATTAAATTTGTAAGGTGTTCATATTACGCAAGAGATATAGCTTCTGAGGAAGAAACTTATAGGAAAATACACAACTACCATAGAAATGAGACAGGACACACAGAAATTAACGAGAATTATGAAGGATTAAAAAGATTAATATACTATCCAAACCTAAAAACTTTAGTGCAAAAGTACATAGATAAGTGTGATACATGTAATCGGTCGAAATTTGACCGTAATCCTATTAAACCAAAATTTAAAGTAACTGCAACTCCAAACGACATTAATCAAATAATACATATGGACATTTATACAAATTCTAAGTCAAACTTTCTTACATTTATTGACAAGTTTTCGCAATTTGCTACAGCATTTTATCTGGAAGATCGAACCAACCAGACCATAATAGAAAAATTAAGATTGTATAAATCGCAGAAGGGTCAGTTTGCTAAACTTGTTACTGATAATGAATTTAAAAGTATTAATATAAGAGAGTATTTAAAGAATGATAATATTGAGTTACATTTGGTAAAAGCAAATAGTCATACTGGCAATTCTGATGTGGAGAGGTTACATAGTACTCTTTGCGCAAAAGTACGTATTTTGACGATTGAAGGATCTAATTTAGGAATAAAGGACAAAATAAGCAAGGCTATCGAATTCTACAATAATAGTTACCACTCTGTTTTAAGAGAAAGGCCCATTAAGGTTGAATTTGGATATTGTAATAAAGAGAAAATTTTTGGAGTTATTCTGAAAAATAAGAATAAATATATTGACAAAAGAAATAATAATAGAGAAAGTTATATCGAAGGAAGAGAAAAGGGTTACATAAAGAATTATCTGGCTTTAAGGCATAAAGAGCAACCGAAGTTTCGAATGAGTGAGCTAAAAAATGTACATGGTTGCAATATCAAAAGAGTAAAGAAATACGATGGGCTTATTAATACAAGAGAATTTCAAGATTGTGATCTTTGCAATTCAACTTAAAAAGCATATTTATGTGGTTTTTAAATGTATCAATTTAATATAATATAATATAATTTAATATATGAACTGAATTTATTAATATAAGTATTTTTCTTATTTATTAAGAAATAATAGTAAAATCAAAACGTATAAAATCTTAACTATATATATTAGAAAATTATTATCTATTAATATGAATCCTATATATTTTCTATCATAATATAGAAATGTACATATATTATATTATGGGACAGTGGTATGTCCTTTATTTTGTAGTGGAGAAGTTATGATATCGTACTGAAAAGTACTTATCATCACTATTTTTGAATTTATTTTAATCGTTACTTTTTCTTTAATTCTCATTCAATAAATAACGGTATAAACTTGTTTTAATAAAGCTAAGAACTCTTTTATATTGTTATAGTTTTGTAATTAGGTTTAAGTTTTTTAGTCTCATAAGAATACTTAAAGAATAAAGTTGATTTTTTAAACAATAAAAATATTTGATGTAATTAGTAATTACATAACTCGCATCCTCTATTAACCGTCAAAATCGTTTTCAAATATTACAAGTTGACAACAACGAACCCGATGTATCTACGAACAAAACATCCAAGCCACCTCCAATCTATTTGAAGGAAAAAAATTCAAAAGCTCTTATAAAAAATTTAATTTCAGTCATTGGTGAGAATAAATTTCACATCGTTCCAATAAAACGTGGTAACATTGATGAAACCAAAATTCAAATTTATGAAGAAAAAGATTTTCGCAAACTGATTACTGAATTTGAAAAAAGTAAGAAAAGTTTCTTCACATATCAGCTGAAAAGTGCTAAAGGCCTGCAGATCGTATTGAAGGGCATCGATTCCTATGAAATAAAAGATGCACTCGTCCTCCAGGGATTTAAGGCAAAAAATGTATCTAACATAATAAATAGGGAGAAGATTCCTCAACCTCTATTTCGCGTCGAACTTGAGCCAAACGATATAAAATGAAAAAAAAAGCGAGACTCATCCAATTTACAATTTAAAATATCTCTTATACCGAAAAATAACAGTTGAAGAACCACACAAGCGTTCTGGACCCGTACAGTGCCGTAATTGTCAAGAATATGGTCACACAAAAACATACTGCAAGTTACCCTCAGTTTGTGTTGTCTGCGGTGAATTGCACGGTACTGCTGGTTGTACTAAGCCTAAAGATCTAGCAGAAAAAAATGTAGTAATTGTGGAGGTAATCAAACCGCTAACTACAGAGGATGTCCTGTCTATTCTTTCGTTAAACAGACTATGGCGCAAAAACCTAAATTAGCTCCAGCACAAACAGCAAACGCTTACTCCGCCACTTTTACTCAAATGAGCCAACCTGTCACTTCACGTGTATCGTATGCCGATACAGCTAAGACTAGTTATATTCCCACACAAAATATTCCGCCTCAAAATAATTCAACGAATGAAAACTAAAGTTTTAATTTTAGTCACCTTGAAGCTACTATTGAGAATCTAGTGCTGACTATAAATAATTTTACAACAAATATGACTAGCATGATGCAAGAAATGCTACAAATGCAGTCTACACTGCTTCAAGCATTAGTTAACAAGCCATGAACACGTTAAAGATAAGTTTCTGGAACGCAAACGGCATTCGCCAACATAAAAATGAACTTGAGCACTTCCTCACGGAAAAAAATATTGATATAATGTTGGTCTCTGAGACTCATTTGACTTCAAGAAGCCTATTCAAAATTAATGGCTACATTTTATATGATTCAAAGGACCCAAGAGGAAGATCTTGCGGGGGATCAGCAATTTTAATAAAGTCAAGACTTAAGCATTATATTCTTGACAACATTTGTGAAGAACATCTACAAGCAACGAATATTTGCATCGAAAATTTTTGCACAAATTTTGTCATATCATCAATTTACTCCCCTCCTAGATTCGCAATTACTGAGGATCAATACGAGGATTTTTACAAATCTCTTGGACCTTGTTTCGTAGCAGCAGGAGACTATAATGCAAAACATACTTTCTGGGGTTCGCGTCTTATCACACCTAGAGGACGATCGTTGTTCAACACAATTTCAAAAATGGGCTTGGACGTCATTTCGAGTGGGGAGCCCACTTACTGGCCTACTGACATACATAAAATTCCGGATATTATAGATTTTGGCGTCATGAAAAATATTTCTAGGGAATTAATTCACGTCGAAGCTTCCCTAGATCTATCGTCCGATCACTCTCCCACGATCGTTACAATCTGTGCTCTACATCACCCATATGTGAAAATGGTCAGTCGTGTTAATTGGCTGCGATTCAAAAAATATCTTAGTAGTCATTGCACTGAAAACATTAAGCTAAGAACTCATGACGATATTTAGTCTAATATTGCTAATCTTAACGAAAATATTAAGCAGGCAGCTGAACATGCCACTTCCTCCCATCCGCAGACTGGGTTTAACAGAATATATTCTACAGATATTGAACTTCTCGTATGTGCAAAAAGAAGAGCTAGAAGAGAATGGCAACAGAACAGATCACCCCAAAATAAAATTAGATTGAAAGAGTGCACCAAAAGACTCCAAGAACTGCTTGCATATGAAAAAACTGCTTCTCTTAAAAACTATCTGGAAAATCTCGATGTCACACCAGCATCTAATTATTCTTTGTGGCGCGCTGCGAAAAGAATTAAAACACCTGTTGAGTTTAAACCACCTCTGCGCACTTCTACGGGAGTTTGGGCCAGGAGTGATATTGAAAAAGGTAACTTGTTTGCATAGCATTTAAAATCCGTATTTACCCCAAACACATGTACTGGTGTTGTTGATTTCCCGAGTGTAATTGCGCTACCCCCTCGACCCATAAAATTTAAGATGTGTGATGTACAAAATCTAATTGCTGAACTCAACCCGAAGAAAGCACCGGGTATTGATGGAATTAGTAACCAAATGCTAATAAAATTGCCTCGTATTGCATTTAGAATCATGTTATTCATTTTTAATGCCATTTTACGACTAGAGTATTATCCCCACAGCTGGAAGCTTGCCAAAGTTAAAATCATTCCAAAGCCGGGCAAAGATCTGACCAAGGCAGAATCATACAGGCCAATAAGCCTGCTACAACAATGTCAAAACTTTTCGAAAAACTGCTCATGTCAAAATTGTCCCCAATTCTAATTGGTAGTGGGTGCATTCCAGACCATCAGTTTGGTTTTAGAAGTCAGCATAGCACCATTGAACAAACGCATAGATTGGTTCAATGTATAAGAAGAACATTTGAAGAAAAGAAGTACTGTTCTGTACTCTTTATTGACGTTTCGCAGGCATTTGATAAAGTGTGGCATGAAGGACTAATTTTAAAATTAAAATCATATCTACCAATAAATTTGGTGAATTTATTAGAAAGTTACATTACTACCCGGAAGTTCACGGTTGTGGAAGGAGAATTTATGAGTGTGCCCGAATCTATATCATCCGGTGTGCCACAGGGAAGCATACTGGGGCCAGTTTTGTATTTGATTTATACTTGTGATACGCCTTTGAGCAGTAATATCCATACATCTACGTTTGCCGATGATACAGCCTGCTTAAGTATGCACGAAAATCCTCATGAGGCTTCGCGATATCTACAAGAACATATTACACAGCTGGAACTATGGTTAAAATTATGGAGAATTAAGGTAAACGAGCAAAAGTGTGTTCAGGTAACATTTACCCTGCGAAGAGATACTTGTTCCCCAATTCGAATCAACAATCAAGTTGTTCCTCAGCATTCACATGTAAAATACCTTGGTATACCCCTTGATCGACGACTTACATGGAAACACCATATTGACTCAAAGCTAATACAAATGAAATTTAAACTAACTCAGATATATTGGCTGATTGGTAGAAATTTAACATTCAGCCTAGACTGCAAACTTTTATTATACAAGTCGCTTTTGAAGCCAATATGGTGCTACGGAATACAGTTATGGGGCACTGCTTCAGCTTCTAACGTCGAGAGAATCCCACGAAGGCAAAACAAAATTTTACGTTTGATAACATCGGCTCCATGGTACATTAAAAACTCAAATATACATCGTGATTTGAATATGCCACTAGTGATTGAAGAAATAGCAAAATACGCAGGCAAATATTTAACAAAACTCGAGTCACATCCTAATCCGCTTGCTCGTAACATCTTGAATTTTACTGGCCACATTCGCTTGACACAAGGGCACAAGTAAAACAACACTCCAGATGGGATTGCTTGAAAATATTTTTTTCTCTTTTTTTTTGATTATCACTACTTATATATTATTTATAACTATCACTAAGTTTATGTCCGACAGTGGTCGGGCCTAATACTTATATTTTAGATTTAAGATTTGAATACTTATTGTTAGTTCATAATTGAAGATACAATAAATAAATAAATGTATTAAAAAAAAATATTTTGTAGTATTACAACTTATTTTTTGTTTGAATAATTTTTTGTTTCGTCTCATTTACAAAAGATGAGTATTTAGAAATTATTGTTCATACAAAGAAGTACGTTCAGCTTAAGTCAAAATATCAACAACCTCACCCTCAGCTTTTCGAAAAACTGCTCATGACAAAATTGTCTAGAATCTTAGCATATAATGGGTGCATCCCAGAGCATCAATCTGGTTTTAGAAGTCCGCATAGCACTATTGAGCAAAAGCATAGACTGGCTCAAGTTATAAGGAGGGCGTTTGAAGAATAAAAGTATTTTCCTGCCCTTTTTATTGATGTTTCTCAGGCTTTTTATAAAGTATGTCACGAAGGTCTATTTTTAAAATTCAAGACATGTCTGCCAATAAATATACAAATCTTTTGGAAAGTTATATTATTCGTAGGAAGTTCATTGTTGTCGAAGGAGACTTCATTAGTGTGCCCGAATCTATATCTTCCGGTGTGCCTCAAGGTAGTATTCTGAGCCCAGTCTTGTATTTAATATATACTTGTGATATGCCTGTGAGAAATAACATCCACACCTCTACATTTGCCGATGATACAGCCTGTATGAGTAGGCACAAAAGCCCTTATGAGGCATCCCGTAATCTCCAGGAACATAAAACTCAGCTGGAAATGTAGTTCAACTCATGGAGAATCAAAGTAAATGAACAAAATTGTGTCTAATAACGTTTACCCTAAGAAAAGATACTTGTTCTCCCATTTTAATTTACAATCAAAATATCCCTCAACATTCATAAGTAAAATAACTTGGTATACACTTTGATCGAAGACTTACGTGGAAACGTCATATTGACTCTAAACTAACTCACATGAAACTAAAGTTATCTCAAATACATTGAAATTCAACACTTAGCCCAGACTGCAAACTTTTACTTTCCGTTTAGGGGGCACTGCTTCAGCTTCAAATGTTGAGAAAATCCAACGAAGACAAAACAAAATTTTAAGGTTAATAACATCTGATCCATGGTATATTAAAAACTCAAATTTACATCGTGATTTAAATATGCAACTATTGACTGAAGAAATTGCCAGATACGCAGGCAAATACTTAACTAAATTCGAGTCACATCGTAATCTCCTTGCTCGTAACATCTTAAATTTTACTGGACACATCCGCCTTAAGAAGAGAGACACAAGGGCTCTTATACTGAATACTCCAGGTGGGACTACTTGAAAATACTTTTTCTTTCCTTGATTTTCACTACTTATGTATTATTTATAAATATCACTAAGTTTATATCTGACACTGGTCGGGCCTAATAATTATATTTTTAGATTTAAGATTTGAATACTTATTGTTAGTTCGTTAGTTAGAAGATACAATAAATAAACATTTATTAATGCATGCATCGACTTTTGCTGACTGCTCCCAGAGATTGAGAGTAGTATCAGGGAGTTTTGTGAAAGCAATGTAAGCAAACATTACTCCCAGCTATTTGTTGTCACGTTGAGCAGTGCAACCTGTCCATCAGGTTTTTCCATGCTACAGGAAAACCATCACTAGTCAGTGGGCAGGTTCGTATCATTTTATGGGGTTGGCCTTTATTGTGCTGCAAAAGGTAGAACATTTTTGAGGCCGAATCGATTCGTGGATTTTCCCCAATCATACTTTTGAATGATGCGCGAAATGCAGGCCACTTTAAATAATCTCCGTAAAACGGATCTATTTCACAGGGAGGCAGATGACCAGATGGGATAATACCATGCTCTTGCTCTCTTTTATTCTTCCGGGCATATTTTAGGCGATCTGAGTGTTCAGAAATGAAGGAAACACCTCGAACATAGGTATCGTAGGAACCTTTATACTTAAGCTTCACTGCAACAATGTCTACCTTCTTATCACTTTCAGCTAAAACTAGCAAAGAGTCATACGTTTCCCTAATTATCTCCCATAATGCTATGATCTGTTGCAGGGATTGCTCTAACATAATCTTCAAACTCTGCTGAACGGTCACCGTTCCTTATCAAATCGTTTACGATCGACATTTTTTATTTGCTAAATAAGCTTTTGCTTACGTAACTCGGATAAAACTTTGAATTAACATTGGGTTGCTCAAGTTAAAGCTACTTGGCACGGGTTAATAAGTATATTAAAAACAGTTTTCAAAGTACTTCTACATTGTTACTCTATTTAAACTAAAAGCGGGTTAAAAAATCAACGAGTGAAATATGTTCACACAGATAATTTAAATTACGGAATGAATATGTTTATAAATAAGATTTACAAAAGTATTGCACAAAATAAAATCACGATTACTCAATTCGGTTTCAACGAATAATGTTGTTATTCAAAGAATAATATGTTCCGGTATAGAATTTTACTTTATTATTTTAATACGAGTTATATCCGGAAGCTTGTTAATGCTTCTTATGGGTAAAGTTTAAGAAATATTATTACAAAAACAACCGTTTATTCGTATTAATCATTCACTCGAAAACCGTGCAACACTAATGTAAAATGCGTTGCAATATAAAAAGCAAAAATATGTTCATACAACAACAAAAGTTTTATCACGAGAAAGAGAGAGTAATGCTTTTTTGTATTTTTAATTAATTTCTTTTAAATTTAATATGGCACCTGCAGGAATTAAATTAATACACATATATTTATTTAATTTTATAACACGCCCGTTTTGTTCACTTTATTATCTATTTAGTGTGTATATATGCGTATTTGTTTCGTTTTATATGCCAGAAGAAATAATAAAAAAAAACTGAAGTTTGGAAAGCCAAGACAGATTGGGGTAAATGTCTCAACCCCTTAACTCTACATAAATATTACTGATTTTTAGCGAGTTGGAGAAATTAACATTCCAAGATGGATTAATTTCCACTCCGATTATGATATTGAGATCCATGGTTTTTGCGATGCCGCAGAAAAGGCATACGCTGCAACTTTATATTTACAATCTGTTGCGCCCAGTAATGAAATCACCTGTTACTTACTGACAGCAAGGACAAAAGTGGCGCGGGTAAAACCAGAGACATTAACCCATTTAGAGCTCTGCGGAGCTGGATTATTGGCAAATATGGTAGACTCATTAGGCTGTCAAATAGATTTAGCCAGAAAAATATTCTTTTTTGGACTGAATCTACCATAGTTTTATCTTGGCTTCAAAAATCCCCTTGCCATTGGCCTTCTTTTGTTGCAAATAGAGTTGCGTTGATTCTTAAAACGGTTGGCATTGAGAAATGTTCTTATGTCGATTCTAAAAATAATCCCGTCGATTTGGCAAGTTGCGGATCTCTAGCCCGAGTTTTAGTAGTCAACTCCTTGTGGTGGCATGGCCCTAAATGGCTATGTTAGCCTCAGGATATATGGCCCGTACTCAAATTGTATATCATACAAATTTCGAAACCAAAAATATAATGACTCATTTTACCCAGATTGATGATTCAAATGATATATTCAAACGTTTCCCTGTTTTATCCCGAGCTATTCGAGTCATTACCTTTATTTTTCAATTCTATAATCAGTTAAGAAAACGTGATGGTATCTACAACTCCCACGAGTTAACCAGATCTTAAATGTATTGGTAAAGACTAGGGTATTCAATTAATCGGGGTTTTGCTTTAATCGGTTAATCGCTCGATGAATTAATAGGGGGTTTGCTTGATCGATTAATAATCAGGTAATTTCGGTATTAACCGGTTAACCAATTAATAAAGGTTTTCCATAAATCAAGTGTTTCAACAAATAAAACTGCATAAATTATTTATTAATTTGAGTTTATTAGTAAACCAAAAACACACATAATAACTTTGAAACTAATTCGGTTAATTTTGTTACAACATTTCTTCTTTTACTATCGATAGTTTCTTCTGTTGGCGGGTAGTCATCTGAATCATAATGACATAGCTCAGCGACGAATATTCTGTTAAAAAGCTCATTTCTAAATTTCTAAGCTTTCCTTGTCTCTGTCACTCATTAAATCTAATCCTTAATTAAATCTTTGGCAACAATACTTTTGGTTTTTAAATAATTATTAAATAAAAACTTAATAATTCCCTCTAGTTAGAGTTCCAGAGTATCTACTAAGCTCGTTTATAGCCATGTCCAAAGATTTTGAAGTTTTACTTAATTAACAATCACTGAACGTACTTCTTTGTATCAATAACAATTTCTAAATACCCTTTTTTTGTAAATGAGACGAAACAAATAATTATTCACACAAAAAAAATTGTAATACTACAAAATATGAAAAAAGTTGTTGTGTCGGTTAATCGGCTGATATTAACCGATTTTACCATTAATCGAAAAACGTAAATTTTAAATTAACCGATCAGTTATTCGGGTAAAAATTAACCGGTTAACCGATTGAATACCCTAGTTAGGACCCATTTAACTATGTTATATCAGCAGCTTTACTTACCCTACTATCACCACCTTTTGAATGGCGATAGTTTACCTAAAGGAAGTAAACTACTTTCCTTGAATCCGTTTCTAGATTCGAGTGGAATCATGAGAGTAAATGGCCGGCTTGCTCAAGCCGCCAGTCTGACATATGATGAACGTTTTCCAAAGATTCTGCCTTATTGTGCTCTCTTTACTCGTCTGTACCTGAGCTATGTTCACAAATACTCGCTTCATGGTGGGAGTTCCTTGCTTATACGTATCGTCAGATGCGAATTCTGGATCCCTAGACATAGGAACTTGGTCCGTACTATTGTGAATAGTTATAAGGAATGTGTCATTCAACGCAAACAAACCATTCATCAAATGATGGTTGCTCTACCTCGAAAAACTTCTGTGGGCAAGACATTCGACCACACTGGGGTTGATTTGGCCTTTTGACATAAAATCGTACAGTAGAAGACGTTGTGAAATTTCCAAAGACTATGTCGTAGTGTTTGTTTGCTTTGGCACAAAGGCGATTCAATTGGAAGTGACGGAGCACATGAGCTCAGCATCGTTTCTGGCAGCCTTCAGCCGCTTCATATCTCGCCGCTCGGATGCTCAACACTTGTACTCTGACAATGAAACGGCTTTCGTTGGTGCTGAAAAACTACTTACTTGCGACCGGAAGGTGTTTTGAGCAGAACCTATGGAATAACATTTTATCCCTCCCCCCAGTGCTGATCATATGGAGATTTGTGGGAAGCCGTAGTAAAGAGATTCAAGACCCAATTGAAAAGAATTTTTCATTCACAGAAATTTACATACCCTGAGTTTGAAAAAATCCCACTGATTTGATTTCCCTAATCCCCAGTCACTTCCTAGTTGAACGCCCAATACTTGGACGAGCCAAACCAGACCATCCGGAATTGTGCTTAAGTTTAGCTAACCGATGGAAAAATCTTAAAATTCTCCACCAAAAATTTGCTGTAAGGTGGAAAGAGGAATATTTAAAAGAAATACTTAAGCACACAAATCGCCCATTACCTAAGAGCATTCTATACAGAAGTGTCTCAAATTCCGTAAGATGTCGCTATTGTTTAAGTGTCTGGCTCATTCCCATATGCGAGATAAATGAACAAGCCGAGAGAGGCACGTGGAGTGTTCAGCCGAACATCACACCCTCCTTCATCGTTTTAAAGGTAGCACAATGACACTTGCAACAAATCGAAAGAGAAAGATAATAAAAAAAGGAACGAAAAATAACAAGAAATCCAGAAAGAGAATGCGTGACTATGATAGCACACACACTCAACAATTACAACAACAATTTCAAGAATTAAAACAACAATTAGAACAACTACAGCAACAATCACAGGTTCAACCTTACATTTTCAACAACAAAGCGGTCACTCCAAAGATGATGCAGCTATAATTATAAATGTTGAAAGTGGACGTATTTCTTAAGTTTTAAATTTTTTTGATTTTATCAAAAAAATTTTTGTATTTTATTTTCCAATATTGAATTTCCGTAAATTATATTGAATTTTTTATACTCAATCTTATTTATTTGTATCTTATTTTCTATTTTTTTTATACCTTAGCTTCCACTATTGCACTCGTTTATGTTAATGTTCAGTCAAAGCTTGCTTTTTTGACATTTTCATGTTTTATTTAATTCTTTTTTTTCTTGGCGCCTAAAGCTGTTTTTGTTACTGGTGCAAAGTTTTTTTATACACTAAGTAAGTATTCTTGTACAAACCCCCGAATCGAACGTTAGTCTTCAAATAAATTATAACGCTTTTAACCGGAAGTGATCATATTTTGTTTTCCTTATTTATATTTTTTTTTTGAGGAAAATATTTCACATAAACATTTTTGGTCCCTCGAGCCGGATATGAACCCGACAAACAAAAGTGCCCTTGAGGAATACTCTATATGAGTACCTCAAAAACAAATCACTGTGAAGTGAGTTCTAATGGCAGAAATGCCTATTATACTGTGAGTTCTAAAGCTCTTAATGCAAATAATAAAAATAAAAAATCTGATGATAGACTTACTGAAAGCTCTGAAGCTCTTAATGATAATAAAATAAATAAGAAATCTGATAGTAGACTTTTTTAACGGCGAGGCCACTTTTTCGTCAGCGATCAACTTCGCTTTGTCCAATGCCAACTAGTGATTCGTTAACATTACCGTTGCCTAGTACTTCTACATTTAACTCAGCGATATCATCCGCTTCGGGCTCGTGGTCATCACTTAACCAAGTTTTTACTAAAGTTAAGAGCAGCCCAAAACCCAAGGTCCAAGTGGGAATGGACAGATATATAACAGTGGTAAAGCGCGGACGAAGCCCAAAGTCTTCGAAAATTTCATCTGCTCCAAAAATGTCTAGGGATAACAGCGCATCCTCTATTAACCGTCAAAATCGTTTTCAAATATTACAAGTTGACAACAACAAACCCGATGTATCTACGAACAAAACATCCAAGCCACCTCCAATCTATTTGAGAGAAAAAAATTCAAAAGCTCTTATAAAAAATTTAATTTCAGTCATTGGTGAGAATAAATTTCACATCGTTCCAATAAAACGTGGTAACATTGATGAAACCAAAATTCAAATTTATGAAGAAAAAGATTTTCGCAAACTGATTACTGAATTTGAAAAAAGTAAGAAAAGTTTCTACACATATCAGCTGAAAAGTGCTAAAGGCTTGCAGATCGTATTGAAAAGCATCGATTCCTATGTTGCTCCCGAAGAAATAAAAGATGCACTCGTCCTCCAGGGATTTAAGGCAAAAAATGTATCTAACATAATAAATAGGGAGAAGATTCCTCAACCTCTATTTCGCGTCGAACTTGAGCCAAACGATATAAAATTGAAAAAAAGCGAGACTCATCCAATTTACAATTTAAAATATCTTTTATACCGAATAATAACAGTTGAAGAACCACACAAGCGTTCTGGACCCGTACAGTGCCATAATTGTCAAGAATATGGTCACACAAAAACATACTGCAAGTTACCTTCAGTTTGTGTTATCTGCGGTGAATTGCACGGTACTGCTGGTTGTACTAAGCCTAAAGATCTAGCAGAAAAAAATGTAGTAATTGTGGAGGTAATCACACCGCTAACTACAGAGGATGTCCTGTCTATTCTTTCGTTAAACAGACTATGGCGCAAAAACCTAAATTAGCTCCAGCACAAACAGCAAACGCTTACTCCGCCACTTTTACTCAAATGAGCCAACCTGTCACTTCACGATTATCGTATGCCGATGCAGCTAAGACTAGTTATATTCCCACACAAAATATCCTGCCTCAAAATAATTCAACGAATGCAAACTCAAGCTTTAATTTTAGTCGCCTTGAAGCTACTATTGAGAATCTAGTGCTGACTATAAATAATTTTACAACAAATATGACTAGCATGATGCAAGAAATGCTACGAATGCAGTCTACACTGCTTCAAGCATTAGTTAACAAGCCATGAACACGTTAAAGATAAGTTTCTGGAACGCAAACGGCATTCGCCAACATAAAAATGAACTTGAGCACTTCCTCACGGAAAAAAATATTGATATAATGTTGGTTTCTGAGACTCATTTGACTTCAAGAAGCCTATTCAAAATTAATGGCTACATTTTATATGATTCAAAGGACCCAAGAGGAAGATCTTGCGGAGGATCAGCAATTTTAATAAAGTCAAGACTTAAGCATTATATTCTTGACAACATTTGTGAAGAACATCTACAAGCAACGAATATTTGTATCGAAAATTTTTGCACAAATTTTGTCATATCATCAATTTACTCCCCTCCTAGATTCGCAATTACTGAGGATCAATACGAGGATTTCTACAAATCTCTTGGCCCTTGTTTCGTAGGAGCAGGAGACTATAATGCATAAAATTCTGGATATTATAGATTTTGGCGTCATGAAAAATATTTCTAGGGAATTAATTCACGTCGAAGCTTCCCTAGATCTATCGTCCGATCACTCTCCCACGATCGTTACAATCTGTGCTCTACCTCACCCATATGTGAAAATGGTCAGTCGTGTTAATTGGCTGCGATTCAAAAAATATCTTAGTAGTCATTGCACTGAAAACATTAAGCTAAGAACTCATGACGATATTGAGTCTAATATTGCTAATCTTAACGAAAATATTAAGCAGGCAGCTGAACATGCCACTTCCTCCCATCTGCAGACTGGGTTTAACAGAATATATTCTACAGATATTGAACTTCTCGTATGTGCAAAAAGAAGAGCTAGAAGAGAATGGCAACAGAACAGATCACCCCAAAATAAAATTAGATTAAAAGAGTGCACCAAAAGACTCCAAGAACTGCTTGCATATGAAAAATCTGCTTCTCTTAAAAACTATCTGGAAAATCTCGATGTCACACCAGCATCTAATTATTCTTTGTGGCGCGCTGCGAAAAGAATTAAAACACCTGTTGAGTTTAAACCACCTCTGCGCACTTCTACCGGAGTTTGGGCCAGGAGTGATATTGAAAAGGTAACTTGTTTGCATAGCATTTAAAATCCGTATTTACCCCAAACACATGTACTGGTGTTGTTGATTTCCCGAGTGTAATTGCGCTACCCCCTCGACCCATAAAATTTAAGATGTGTGATGCACAAAATCTAATTGCTGAACTCAACCCGCAGAAAGCACCGGGTATTGATGGAATTAGTAACCAAATGCTAATAAAATTGCCTCGTATTGCATTTAGAATCATGTTATTCATTTTTAATGCCATTTTACGACTAGAGTATTATCCCCACAGCTGGAAGCTTGCCAAAGTTAAAATCATTCCAAAGCCGGGCAAAGATCTGACCAAGGCAGAATCATACAGGCCAATAAGCCTGCTATCAACAATGTCAAAACTGCTCATGTCAAAATTGTCCCCAATTCTAATTGGTAGTGGGTGCATCCCAGACCATCAGTTTGGTTTTAGAAGTCAGCATAGCAACATTAAACAAACGCATAGATTGGTTCAATGTATAAGAACAACATTTGAAGAAAAGAAGACCTGTTCTGTACTCTTTATTGACGTTTCGCAGGCATTTGATAAAGTGTGGCATGAAGGTCTAATTTTAAAATTAAAATCATATCTACCAATAAATTTGGTTAATTTACTAGAAAGTTACATTACTACCCGGAAGTTCACGATTGTGGAAGGAGAATTCATGAGTATGCCCGAATCTTTATCATCCGGTGTGCCACAGGGAAGCATAATGGGGCCAATTTTGTAATTGATTTATACTTGTGATATGCCTTTGAGCAGTAATATCCATACATCTACGTTTGCCGATGATACAGCCTGCTTAAGTATGCACGAAAATCCTCATGAGGCTTCGCGATTTCTACAAGAACATATTACACAACTGGAACTATGGTTAAAATTATGGAGAATTAAGGTAAACGACCAAAAGTGTGTTCAGGTAACATTTATCCTGCGAAGAGATACTTGTTCCCCAATTCGAATCAACAATCAAGTTGTTCCTCAGCATTCACATGTAAAATACCTTGGTATACACCTCGATCGACGACTAACATGGAAAC
Organism: Tachina fera; assembly: GCA_905220375.1. Taxonomy (NCBI): domain Eukaryota; kingdom Metazoa; phylum Arthropoda; class Insecta; order Diptera; family Tachinidae; genus Tachina; species Tachina fera. The sequence continues at coordinate 111,049,145 of LR999963.1, forward strand.
ACCATATTGATTCAAAGCTAATACAAATGAAACTTAAACTAACTCAGATATATTGACTGATTGGTAGAAATTCAACACTCAGCCTAGACTGCAAACTTTTATTATACAAGTCGCTTTTGAAGCCAATATGGTGCTACGAAATTCAATAATGGGGCACTGCTTCAGCTTCTAACGTCGGGAGAATCCAACGAAGGCAAAACAAAATTTTACGTTTGATAACATTGGTTCCATGATACACCAAAAACTCAAATATACATCGTGATTTGAATATGTCACTAGTGATTGAAGAAATAGCAAAATACGCAGGCAAATATTTAACAAAACTCGAGTCACATCCTAATCCGCTTGCTCGTAACATCTTGAATTTTACTGGCCACATTCGCTTGAAAAAGAAGGACACAAGGGCTCTTTTACTCAACACTCCAGATGGGATTGCTTGAAAATATTTTTTTTCTCTTTTTTTTTTGATTATCCCTACTTATGTATTATTTATAACTATCACTAAGTTTATGTTCGACAGTGGTCGGGCCTAATACTTATATTTTACATTTAAGATTTGAATACTTATTGTTAGTTCATAATTGAAGATACAATAAATAAATAAATGTTATTCTTGCCTTTATTGATGTAATAGGTGCAACCTTAGAGTTAAGAAAAGTTAAGCGTTTCCGAAAGGACAGAAAGCTCCATCAAGAATTCAGCCTGCTACGGGACACATGGTAATATACACATACATACTAAATATATATAAACGTACATTAATCCAGATATCGATAATTTCAACCGTAGTTTAATCAAACAAGTTCGATCAGTTAATCTTTTCCATATTTCATGACAAATCGGGACATATGTACATATATACTTGATTCCAGTCGTAAATGGTATACGTATTACATATTTATGTATTTAGTAAAAATAAATAAATAATTACCTACATACGTAAAATTTTAGCTTTTATGTTTTCGTCATATTTCATGTGTATGCACATAAGTAGTTCACGTGTATATATGTATGTACAGATATTTAGTTGACACGCTTGTGCCAACGTAATATCACATTCTACATTAAAATAAAAATATTGTTTATCCCACTCTTTATTATTATTTACATGTATACTACTAAGTTTTTTCTTCTCCAAAGAAGGCTCATGTTGCACAATCCACACTGTTGTTGTGAATACATAAAGTTACTTCTAAAGAGCGAAGAGTAAAACTAAATAGTAAATTAAAACTAGCCAATTTACAATAAATTCTAATATAATGAATTTCAAGATAATTTGATTTGATTTGACAAATTCAATTCGTCTCTTATCAAAATAATTATTACATTGGTTTTGTTAATTATACGAAAGTTTCTGTTGATAATAAAGGTCTACTTGAAGCCCTTTTTTATAATCTGAAGAATTGATTGCACAAAGTAACCTCCACGAATTTTCCATTATACGAATATTTTATTTTATAATTACAACTTTCACAAATAAACTCATTAGTGTTATTGAAACAATTGGTAGTTGTTATTAAATCCTATATCAAAATGTCATTAGACAAGCTTATCCATTTAAGTGACCGCTTAAGCGAATTCTAAGGGGATTTGAATGATAACACATATTCTGTTAATACTATTCATGCAATCGCATTGCATAGAACTGAAATGAAAGCAATATGGGCTGAAGTCGAAACTACTTATGAAAAATGTGTTCTTGAACTTAAGATACAAAATGCTCCGTCTTGTTCCAAAGAAAAATCGGGTTCTTTCAAAACAGTCAATTAAGAAACCATTAACCTGAAGTATACAAGCACGTACAACAACAAAAGCAATGGTCTGTCTAGATTGTCTAAACTGGACGATATTCGCCAAAGGGAGTCAATTCCTTCTGCAGCTAATAAACTCGATTCTTCTGAGAGCAGTGCGTAAAATAGCAAGGATTCTCATGCTCCCCCACTCCTCCCTTGCGATATGGACGTTTTAACTGGCGACTATTTATTGTTACCAACTTTCATATACTTGATCACTCTTTATATAAATAATTCGAAACTAAGCCCAATCGAAAAACTACTACATCTACTTAAGAAAAGTAGAAGTAGTAAGGGTGAACCTAGAAACATTGCTCAGAAAAGTCCACTGACTAATCAGAGGTTTGATGTAGCATGGACAAGCTTATGCACTAGGTGTGAGAATCGTAGGGTTATTATCAATGACCAGCTAAAAATATTGCATAATCTGCCACATGTTTCTTCGGAGTCTGGAATTCTAATAAAACAGTTGCAATCAGATATAAATTCTTGCATTTCAACTTGAAGAAGCACAGTTAATGTTTTTTAATAAAAGTTTAATCACGAAATTTTGTTGTTTTTTCCAATTAAAACATATTAAGACAAAATATAATTTTTAAAAATTAATTTTTTCAAACCAAAAAATCAATGCAATTGCGATTAAAAATTATTGATATTTTTAAATTAAAAATCTTGATTAAAACAAGTAGAGTCCCTACAAGTATCCTCCTCCAGTTTCAACATACACTGAAACGAACTTGCTTGATTATATGTCTCTTCCTTTTTAAAATGCTTGCAGTATCCAGAGATTCAGTGTTTTCTGGGGATTTGATAAAATTCTTGCAAGCTTAATACGGTCTATTGGTACGACTTTTCAGTATAGTAAAGGTTTTATCAGTACGATTTATGACAAGATATGGTCCGCTATATGGTTGTTATAAAGGTTTAGCATCATTTCTCAAAAATACATGCGTGTATGTTTTAAGATTTTGGGGAATATATATGGGCTAGTCCCATGTCTTTTATCATCTTTTTTTTTTTAATACATAGTTTTATTTATTGTATCTTCAAATATGAACTAACAATAAGTGATCAAATTGATTCTTAAACTGCTGTTCAAAATAATCAATAACAAGTTTACTGCCTAAGGAGGTAAATTATTTATTAAAATGTTTGAAACATCATCTAATCCAGGAGATTTGGATGATTTGAGAGTAAATATTAAGAAACTCAACTCACTATTCGATATTAAAGATAATATACTAACTTGACAATATTTTTCCCGATATAAAGAAATAAACAAGTATGCATTATTCTCTTCTTTTTAGAAAGGTAAAAAAATTACCAAGTTAGCATATTATCTAGAAATTATATGACAATCTTACGGTTACAAATTTCATATTTCCGTGATAGGAATTGTGCCAAACAAGATCTTGGTCAAAATTTTTATCTCACTACTTTTAATGGCCGAAATTTTGGAATATGTAAAATATAGTGTACATTTTAGTGGAAGTGGCCCCACCTATTTTTCTAAAGTCCACTTAGACGTGGTACTTTTGAAAATGCAAAATTAAAGGCTAGCATAAGTGAAATGAGCATGTAAAGTTTCAATAGAGTAGCTTGCGTTTTAAATATTTTCTAGTTGGTAACTTACCTAAGTCAATTTTTTTTCACAATTTCAGTTCTCTGCCGTATAACATTGATCTAAGTTTTTATAAACATGGCCCTACATTTCTAATGTAACAACCAGTCCTTTCTGATTTTTCCTGTACGCAACTCACGCCTTAACTTAAGGGGTATTGACTTTAAACTTTCTGGATCAAATTCTATTTTTATACCCTTTACCAAAAAATGGTAAGAGGGTATATATAGGTTTGTCATTCCGTTTGTAATTTCTACAATATTAATAAGAGACACATAAAGTATATATATTCTGGATCCTTATGCATAGGGAAGACGAACAAGCGATGTCCGTCTTCCCTATGTCCGTCTGTCTGTACGTGAAATCGGTTTTCCCAAGCTCCTGGAAGAGCTAGAGACTTCGTTCTTGGACTGGTGTATCAGAAATTTTCCGAAAAATTTTGCTATTGAAAATCAGCAAAATCAGGCAACCATTTCACAGCTGGAAAACTTAAACTCTATTTTCCCATATAAAATAACTACCGAAAACAAGTTTTTATTACTTTTTTATTAAATTAACTTATTTTATACTTCGGTATGAATAAAATTGGTATTTATAATTAAAAAAAAATTTACAATTTAACAAAATAAAAAAACGTTTCCAGGGTTGGAAAACTTTAACTTTTTTCCTAATAATTAAACATATTTCATGTTTTAGGAAGAAGGCTCTTTTCTTAGGAACGGTAAAAGCTACGGGTCTGAAATTTGGACAGTGTATGTAGAACGTTGGTCGCTACAACAACAAATATATATAAGAGTTAAATATTAAAGGGTGATCCAAAACGAGTGACGAAAACTTTTAAAATCCCATGTAATATACATACAATTGTATGTACATATGTATATTGACACTTGAAATATGTAAAATTAGTGTATTTTTATATAAGCTACAACAATTAACACTAAAATTAAAAAAATTTAATTAATATTGACAAATTCCTATATCTTGGAAACTGTAAGAGTTAAACTCTTGAAATATTCAAAAACGGTCAAACTAAAAAATCCGAAAATTATAAAATCGCCAAAAATTAAAAAAAATCGCCAAAACGAAAAAAATCGCCAAAATGAAAAAAACGCCATAATTAAAAAAAACGCCAAAAACCGAAAAAAATTGCCAAAACGAGAAAAACGTGTCAAAACTAAAAATAAATTGCCACAACGACAAAAAAAAACGCCAAAGACCGCAAAAATCGCCAAAACAAAAAAAATGCTTATATGAACAAAAATTAAAAAAAATCGCCTGAATGAAAAAAAATCGCCAAAATCAAATAAATATCGCCAAAACGAAAATAAATCGCCAAAATTAAAAAAAACGCCAAACACCGAAAAAAATCGCCAAAAATTAAAAAAATCGCTTATATGAAAAAAAAATCCAAGGTTGGAAACCGAAACTAATAACGGTATCGGTATTGATACCGGTACAACTTTTTTTTCAATTTCGGTATCGGTAACGGTTTCGGTATTTCTTTTATTTCGCTATCGGTATTAGCGGTACATACCGTTACCGAGTTTATAATACCGGTATACCGATATAACTGCTAAATTTGTTAATTCAGACAGTGGACATAGCAAAAAATCTTTTTCTTTTTGTTAAATTACTTCGAAAAGGGAGTATTTTTACATTAACATAAAAAGTATTTAAACTGATATGTTTCTATAAACGTTTTTATATTTTAATTAAAAATTATTTATTAAAAAAGTAAAATAAGAAAACTGCAGTTAAAACTTTGCATATATAAAGTACTCATTTTGGTTAATTAAACAAAATAATAAAAATAAATACATACAGTGTATGTATTATTTATATTACACACGAAGTACATGTATAATTGCATACACTTAGTAAAATTTTAAAATTCGTATTCGAATTCTCGAACATTCGTCCGTTTTTAGATATATTCGTAGTCGCCAAATTCAGACGAAACGAATATTTCAATTTAAATTTTTTTTAATTTTTTTGGAATAGCCGGGAACTTTTGTTCCATTAGCAGAACAGTGGACAAAGGTTGGTAAAAACGCCAATTTTTTCACACTTTTTCTCGAATATTTCCTAAACTGTAAGCGAAAACCCATAAATGTTGGTTTTTTTAGCTTTTGGATAGAAAAAAAATCCACTTTCAAAAATCTTTTTTATCTGATAAAAAAAAAACATTGGCATCGATTTTAATTTTTCATTAACTAAAAGTTTACCCATTTTGGTGCTTTGTGACTCCGCCCCTTTGAAGGGTATATAGAGCATAAATTCCAGACTTGAGCTCTGTGACACCTCCTCAAACGCTGTATAAAATTTCATAAAAAATCGGACAGCTAGTTTAAAAACTGCAGAATTATTTCAAATTTAAAAAAAATCACAACTATGTATCGGGTACTTTAGGCCCCACCAGAAGGCAGCGTCGGATCGAGCTAAAAAATTAAGACCGCATTTATGGCAGCAAACCTCATATTTTAGACAGCGCACATATGTAGTATATTAATTAAAGAAAAAAATCTTTAATGTGCATACATAAAAAAGCACTCTTCAAAACTTTAAATCTCCGCATTACCTTGTGTATCTGGAACAACCAATATACTAACTTTCGCGATTTCATATAAATAAGTTATTTATTTAAAAAGTTATTATTTAAAATAACTGTCTTTGTAAGGGCTTTGCTCTTTTGACCAATTTAGAACATTTATATGTCTAGAGATACGTTTTTCGTTCCTAAAGGCATTAAGCAGCTCATTAAGTTCGTTAGTATTTCGCACTGGTGATGATTATGATATGATTGCACTTTCCGGTTGATTAAAAAAACAGTGCTGCATAAGAATGTGTAAAGGCGAAAAAAACGTGTTTATATAAGAAAGTTAATTGAAATATATTTTTGAAATTTTATTTTTGGTGGGAATCGGTATACCGGTACATACCGGTATAGACCTAAACGGTATTCCTGATACCGGTATTTTCTAACCGAAATGTGTTTCGGTATCGGTATCGATACCGGTATCTAATTATAGCGGTATTTGAATCGGTATCGGTATTTTTACGATACCGTTTGCCAACCTTGAAAAAATCAGCAAAATCAAAAAAATCGCCAAAACGAAAAAAAAAAATCGCCAAAATTAAAAAAAATTCCAAAAATAGGAAAAAATCGCCAAAACGAGAAAAAAGTGTTTAAACAAAACAAATTCCCACAATGACAAAAATCCGCAGAAATCGCGAAAACTAAAAAAAAAGTTCTTATATGAACAAAAATCGTCAAAAATTAAAAAAAAATCGCCTAAATGAAATAAAATCGTCAAATTCAAAAAAATCGCCAAAACCAAAATGAAAAAAAAATCGAAACAACTAAAAACATCAGCAAAATTATATAAATCGCCAAAATTTAAAAAGCAGCAAATTAACCATAATGCCAAAAACCTAAAAATTGTACTAGAGAAAAAAGTATGAATTTTTTCACAAAATTAATATGTACCTACTTATGTCTGTGCTTATGTATATATTTCTATACTACATAAACGCAGTTTGGTAAAGGGTATATAAGATTCGGCAAAGCCGAATATAGCAGTCTTACTTGTTAAATATTATGGCTGCTACACCCACTCATAAATTCTCCTTCCACAACCGTGAACTTCCGGGTAGTAATGTTCACTAAATTTATTGGTAGATATGATTTTAATTTTAAAAATACGCCTTCAAGCCACACAATATCAAATGCCTGAGAAACGTCAATAAACAAGCCAGAAAATTACTTCTTTTCCTCAAATGTTTTTCTTATAAATTGAACCAATATATGAGTTTGTTCAATTTTGCTATGCTGACTTCTGAAACCAAATTGATAATCTGGGATGCACCCACTATCAGTTAAAACTGGGGACAATTTTGTCATGAGCAGCTTTACGAAGAGTTTTGACATAGTTGACAGCAAACTTATTGGCCTATATGACTCAGCCTTGGTAAGATCTTTGCCCGGCTTTGGAATCATTTTGATTTTTGCAAGCTTCCAGAGTTGTGGATAATACTCCAGTCGTAAGATGGCATTAGAAATAAACAGCAATATTCTTATTGCAATATTTTACATTTTTCCGAATTGCTTCTTGCCCATCCTCCGGTAGATGTGCGCAGAGCTGGATTAAATTCAACGGGTGTTTTAATCTTTCTAGCAGCGCGCCACAAAGAGTAATTAGATTTTGGTGTGACATCAAGACCTTCCAAATAATTTTTAAGAGATGCAGTTTTTTCAGATGCAAGCAACTCTTGAAGTCGTTTAGAACATTCTTTAAGTCTGAGTTTATGTTGGGTTGGTCTGTGATGGCATATGTCTACCGATTCTTCCTTACAACTAATCCAAGATATCGGTCCACTTTCTACATGGACTCCATTTTGATATCTAACTCTCAACTCGTCGCTATTCGTAATGTTCTTATCCTCACAAAAACATAAATGTGAAAAATGGTCAAGTTCCTTTCCAAAATTTCGGCCATAAAAAGTAATAAGCTAAAAATTTTGACCAAGTTCTTGTTTGGCACAATACCTATCACTGTAATATGCTATGCATTATATAAATTTGTAACCGAAAGAGTGCCATATAATTTCTAGATAATATGCTAACTTGAGAATATTTTTCCCGATATACAGAAATAAACAAGTATGCATTATTCTCTTCTTTTTCAGAATTTCAGTTCTTTGCCGTATAACATTGATCTAAGTTCTTATAAACATAACCCTACATCCCTAATGTAACAACCAGTGCTTTCTGATTTTTCCTGTTAGCAACTCACCCCTTAACTTAAGGGGTATTGAATTTAAACTCTCTAGTTCAAATTCTAGCTTTAAATATTATGGCTGTTACCCCCACTCTCCGTCATTTTTTAAAACTTGTTTAAAAGAAAAATTTTTTTAGTCAGTGCCAATCATACGTGTCAAGTTTCGATGGAAACGAACAATAATATCTACATAAGCAGTATAAATCTGCTGATCCGAAGTACTTGAAACAAGAGACTTAAATTTTATTGTCATGTTAACGCCCACTTTTTTAAAGGAAAATTTATAGCCCTTCATTATTAAAACATGTATGCCAAATTTCAATAAAACTGCTTATCCAACGATTTACATTTCGTGTTTTAGTTATAAACTTAATGGGCATAGCCCCACCCTTATGGCTATAATTTCCTGGCTTTAAGATTTTTCTAGTTAGTTTCTAGCTTAGAAATACTTGTCTATAAAATTTCACCTCATTAGCGAAAATTTAAATTTTTTATTCTTATTTGCGTGATCAAGCCCGATTTTTCAAACTCAAGATTTTCTTTGGCGAGTGTTTATCTCTCCTGCTGAGTTTCGCTGGAAACGTTTAATAATAAATATATAAATAGTATAATTAAATGTGCTGAATCAAAGTACATATATACATTAAATAGGAATGCAAATTTTGTGGGGTTTTAACTCCCATTTCGTTTAAAGAACATTTATAACCTTGTATTAATGCAACATGTAACCCAAATTACAATAAAATCGCTTGAGTTAAACGCATTGGATTTTTTTTAATTCTGAGTTTTTCGTACGGCGGGACTACGTCCTTGGGTATAATTTTCAGGTTTCAGGATTTTTTTTGCTATTCTATAGGTACGTCCTTACCAAATTTCAGCTAACTAGCTCAAATTTTTATTATTTTTTCTAATGGGCGTGATACCGCCCACTTTTTCAATCTCAAGATTTTATTTGGCCAGTAGTTATCTTTCTTGTCGAGTTTCGTTGGAAACGGATAGTAATAAATTTATAAATGTGTAGTATATTCAAATGTATATGAAATAGTAGGCTTAAAATGTATGGGCGTGTTAACGCCCACTTTTTTCAACGTAAATTTATAGCCTTGCATCATTGCAACATGTATGCCAAATTTCAATAAAATCACTTCAGCTAAGGCCTTAAATTTGTATTGTAAGTTCTGAGCCTCATGGACGCAGCCCCGCCCACCTTGGTACCATTTTTAAGTTTTCAGGTGTTTCTAGTAATTTGCTAATCAATAACTACTTGTTTATCAAATTTCAGCTCAATAGCGCAAATTTAAATTTTTTATTATTATGGGCGTGTTCCCGCCCACTTTTTTTAATCTAAAATTTGTTTGGCTAGTGCATATCTTTCCTGTATAGTTTCGTTGCAAACGCATAATAGTAGTTACATAAATAGTACATTTAAATGTACTGGCCGGAAGTACATGAAATAGGAGGTGTTAATTGTATGGGCGTGTTAACGCCCAATTTTTTTATAAAAATTTATAGTCTTGTATTATTGTAACATGTGTGCCAAATTTCAATAAAATTGCTTGAGTTAAACGCTTAAGATATGTGTTTTTAATTCAGAGCGTTATGGGCGTTGCCCCGGACCCCAGGTTAAAATTTTCGGATTTTCAGATTTTTCTAGTTTATCGCTCACCTAGATCTACTTGTGTACCGAATTCCAGATCTGTAGCTATAGCGGAAGTGCTTCATAATATTGATGAGTGTGTCAGTGGTCAATGGTCAGTGGTCAGTGAGTATGTCTTAAAATATTCACTTTTTTCACCTCCAGATCTCCGGAACCTTTCATTGTAAAACTTTGAAACTTCGCATTTGAGGTTACATGAATTTATTCTAATTATGTTTTAAATTTTATAATTTTACGATTGCGGGGAACAAAGTTATGAGGGGGGTAAAAACAGCTCGAATGGCTTCCTGTAAATATACACACTGCGTGCATTGGCGGGAACCTCATTTCTAGATTTATAAACGCAACCCACTCTGTTACTTTGAAAGTGTAGTGCCTCTTATCGAATTCACACACCATAGAATTTTCAATTTTGCAAACAATGGGTCTATGATCAGATGGAATTTCATATTCGAGTACGTCTATATTATTAATTAGTGGGTAATTGCTTAATACCAAGTCGATAATTGAAGCATTTGTATTTCTTTGAGACGGATAGAAAGTTGGACTGTTTGGATAGTTTATGTTGTGGTGGATATTTAACCATTTATATAATCGCAAATTACGTGAATATAATTGTATACGAACTACGCTTTACATCCCTGACTTTAAATGTCATTTATTTTACAATTGTCATTTTGTGAAAATTTTACCTTTTGCTTTACTTCCTTTTATTTCTTTTACTTGGTACATTTGGATTTGAAGCCACGTTTTAGAAATTTGTAGAAATCTATATTGCGAAGTAAGAGGATAACGCAAGTAATAATTTAACCACAAGTGTATGTACATATATAATCAGTAGTTAAATTTGAAATTTAATAAATAAATTTTACAGATTTTAGCTACCCATATTAAGCTGAAAAATACGCTTTTATTTGTTATCCGACGTCTTAACAGTTTATAAAAAAGTTGTTTGACTGTTCCAGTTGAAATAATATGTTGCCTGCAGTATTGTTAGTTATACAATGCCATGCAGAATGTCTGGCATTAAAATCACCTAGCATAATGTAATCTTCATTGAAAGAGATTTATTATGTCATTAGCAAAACTGTTTTTATATTTCGGTGAATATGCAGTGCAAATAATAAGCCTTTTGTTGTTTACTTTTATTTCTATTCCCACTGTGTTTTATAATCGGAAGAACTTTATGTTGGACTGACCTGTTCACAATTAGTGCTACTCCTCCCCCTCTTGAATCTTGTCTATCATTACGATGAATTACAAACTTTTTAAAATAAGTTTTGTGTCTCTCATTTAGATGTGTTTCATTTAAAGAGGCGATCTGAATATTTTCTCTTTCAATTAAGGTTTCTAATTGAAGTAAATTTGAATAGGTAGAAATGCCATTTGCATTCCAATGAAGAATTTTTAATCCATTGTTAATAACGTATACCATATGTATATTTAACCATTGACATTACAATTTGTATTTATTGTACTTTGGTTGTGCATTTTTGAAGATCGCTTAATGCAGTTGTCAAAATATGAAAGAGTTCGTCTATGTTTAAGAGATCATTGTTTCCTCTCACGCAATTTGCATATGTGAAAAAATTACGATTATTGTTGTTGCTTTTGTTGCTGTTATTGTTTATGTGGATATCATTATTGAAGTACTGTGGTGGACTTTGTTTACTTTTGTTGTAATTTCGTGTGTTTTTTCCTGTTGCTTTAGCTCTTGTCTCTAAATAAAGTGATCGAAAAGGGCAATTAATGTCATTTGCGAATGATCTGTTCGTTCTTTACCATGCTTTGTACAATTAAAATAAGAAAATACTGCTGGCATTTTGTCTTGGTTCTGAAGTGGGAGACGATTACAGTGCTCACCTCCGTGGCCATACATAAGGCAATTCCAACATTGAGTTGAGTTGTCATTTTTTTTGGTTTATATTTTTTCCGAGATACTATTATGTTGCATAGCGAAGACACATTTTGTAGTGATTTGGGATTAAAATTGTTTCTAGCAAATTGTACCTTATATACAACATTATTTATAGAACTGAATTTTGTGTTCTTTTCTGTAACAGATGTAGGTGTTAAATTATATTCTTGGATATCTTTTTTGATATCAGCAATACTAAGTTTTGGAAGACCATATAGAAACATAGTGTAAAGACGATTCTCTTTCGAGGTAAAGGTGTGGAATTCAATTTTTCTGCTCACTAAAATATATTTGCATTTTTCATATGAGTCGCTATTTTGAGGAAAGACCTTAGTTCCAATAGACGTATGTTTGTAGATAGAATCCTTACCCAATAAAGCTTGGAGATCACTCAGGTTTATATTGGAATCTACTACCAAGGCGGGAGGTTTTACTGTTTGCTTCAGTGATGTTGGATACTGAATCCAATTCCATATCACTAAGTTTAGTTAATTCACTAAACCGATTTTTTGATGTTGTAGGTAAGTTAGATAACATACCTACTGGGATATTTACTGATCTTTTTGTTCTTTTCATATTAGAATTTTTGAAAATTTGATTATGAGATTTGGCCCCGGAGACATTTGTGTATTGCTAGCCCAAAAAAAGTCCAAAAACAGCAAATCGTATCGTATGTGTGTAGATTTCAGAGCAATTTTTTTTTTTTTTTTTTATTTTATTTTTTATTTTTTTTAATACATTTATTTATTTATTGTATCTTCAATTATGAACTAACAATAAGTATTCAAATCTTAAATCTAAAATATAAGTATAAGGCCCGACCACTGTCGGACATAAACTTAGTGATAGTTATAAATAATACATAAGTAGTGATAATCAAAAAAAAAGAGAAAAAAAATATTTTCAAGCAGTCCCATCTGGAGTGTTGAGTAAAAGAGCCCTTGTGTCCTTCTTTTTCAAGCGAATGTGGCCAGTAAAATTCAAGATGTTACGAGCAAGCGGATTAGGATGTGACTCGAGTTTTGTTAAATATTTGCCTGCGTATTTTGCTATTTCTTCAATCACTATTGGCATATTCAAATCACGATGTATATTTGAGTTTTTTATGTACCATGGAGCCGATGTTATCAAACGTAAAATTTTGTTTTGCCTTCGTTGGATTCTCTCGACGTTAGAAGCTGAAGCAGTGCCCCATAACTGAATTCCGTAGCACCATATTGGCTTCAAAAGCGACTTGTATAATAAGAGTTTGCAGTCTAGGCTGAGTATTGAATTTCTACCAATCAGCCAATATATCTGAGTTAGTTTAAGTTTCATTTGCATTAGCTTTGAGTCAATATGGTGTTTCCATGTAAGTCGTCGATCAAGGTGTATACCAAGGTATTTTACATGTGAATGCTGAGGAACAACTTGATTGTTGATTCGAATTGGGGAAAAAGTATCTCTTCGCAGGGTAAATGTTACTTGAACGCACTTTTGCTCGTTTACCTTAATTCTCCATAATTTTAACCATAGTTCCAGTTGTGTTATATGTTCTTGTAGATATCGGGAAGACTCATGAGGATTTTCGTGCATACTTAGGCAGGCTGTATCATCGGCAAACGTAGATGTATGGATATTACTGCTCAGTGGCATATCACAAGTATAAATTAAATACAAAACTGGCCCCAGTATGCTCCCCTGTGGCACACCGGATGATATAGTTTCGGGCACACTCATGAATTCTCCTTCCACAACCGTGAACTTCCGGGTAGTAATGTAACTTTCTAATAAATTCACCAAATTTATTGGTAGATATGATTTTAATTTTAAAATTAGGCCTTCATGCCACACTTTATCAAATGCCTGCGAAACGTCAATAAAGAGTTCAGAACAGTACTTCTTTTCTTTAAATGTTCTTCTTATACATTGAACCAATCTATGCGTTTGTTCAATAGTGCTATGCTGACTTCTAAAACCAAACTGATGGTCTGGGATACACCCACTACCAATTAGAATTGGGGACAGTTTTGACATGAGCAGTTTTTCGAAAAGGTTTGACATTGTTGATAGCAGACTTATTAGCCTGTATGATTCTGCCTTGGTAAGATCTTTGCCCGGCTTTGGAATCATTTTAACTTTGGCAAGCTTTCAGCTGTGGGGATAATACTCTAGTCGTAAAATGGCATTAAAAATGAATAACATGATTCTAATTGCAATACGAGGAAGTTTTATTAGCATTTGGTTACTAATTCCATCAATACCCGGTGCTTTCTTCGGGTTGAGTTCAGCAATTAGATTTTGTACATCACACATTTTAAATTTAATGGGTCGAGGGGGTAGCGCAACTACACTTGGGAAATCAACAACACCAGTGCATGTGTTTGGGGTAAATACGGATTTTAAATGCTTTGCGAACAAGTTACCTTTTTCAATATCACTCCTGGCCCAAACTCCGGTAGAAGTGCGCAGAGGTGGTTTAAACTCAACGGGTGTTTTTAATTTTTTTCGCAGCGCGCCACAAAGAGTAATTAGATGCTGGTGTTACGTCGAGATTTTCCAGATAGTTTTTAAGAGATGCAGTTTTTTCATATGCAAGCAGTTCTTGGAGTCTTTTAGTGCACTCTTTTAATCTAATTTTATTTTGGGGTGATCTGTGCTGTTGCCACTCTCTTCTAGCTCTTCTTTTTGCACATACGAGATGTTCAATATCTGTAGAATATATTCTGTTAAACCCAGTCTGCGGATGGGAGGAAGTGGCATGTTCAGCTGCCTGCTTAATATTTTCGTTAAGATTAGCAATATTAGATTCAATATCATCATGAGTTCTTAGCTTAATGGTTTCAGTGCAATGACTACTAAGATATTTTTTGAATCGCAGCCAATTAACACGACTGACCATTTTCACATATGGGTCAGGTAGAGCACTTCTCAGTGGGCTACAGATTGTAACGATCGTGGGAGAGTGATCGGACGATAGATCTAGGGAAGCTTCGACGTGAATTAATTCCCTAGAAATATTTTCCATGACGCCAAAATCTATAATATCCGGAATTTTATGTATGTCAGTAGGCCAGTAAGTGGGCTCCCCACTCGAAATGACGTCCAAGCCCATTTTTGAAATTGTGTTGAACAACGCTCTTCCTCTAGGTGTGATAAGACGCGAACCCCAGAAAGTATGTTTTGCATTATAGTCTCCAGCTGCTACGAAACAAGGGCCAAGAGATTTGTAGAAATCCTCGTATTGATCCTCAGTAATTGCGAATCTAGGAGGGGAGTAAATTGATGATATGACAAAATTGGAGCAAAAATTTTCGATACAAATATTCGTTGCTTGTAGATGTTCTTCACAAATGTTGTCAAGAATATAATGCTTGAGTCTTGACTTTATTAAAATTGCTGATCCCCCGCAAGCTCTTCCTCTTGGGTCCTTTGAATCATATAAAATGTAGCCATTAATTTTGAATAGGCTTCTTGAAGTCAAATGAGTCTCAAAAACCAATTAGCAATTAAAAAAAAACTAATTGCAGAAAAATTCCCCTTACCAAAGATCGATGACATCCTAGACAACCTTGGCAGAGCCAAGCATTTTTCAGTAATGAAGTCGATTCTTTGGTTTTCATCAAATTCCCCTTCATGTAGACTCAAGAGACTTAACGTCATTTAGTACGGATCAAGCTGCATTTCGTTGGAAAGTCCTTCCTTTTGGACTAAATGTAGCTCCAAACTCATTTTCGCACATGATGTCTATAGCGTTTTCAGGTCTAGAGCCAAACAAAACATATTTATATATGGATGATATAATTTTAATCGGATGTAGCAAGGAACATCATTTGATGAATTTATCTAAGGTTTTTGATACTTTAAGAAAGACGTTGTACCTTCATAGTAAGTAGTCGATTAGCGGAATTTTCTTACTTTCTCATTAAACAAACAAAAAATTATACAAAAAAATTTTCGTAGTGCATATTATTCGTAAAAGGTACATACTGACTTTAATAAATAAGCTTTATGTGCTTTTCTAATATTTTTACATAGTGGAAATAACAAAAACAAAAAAAAACCGCAAACAAAAAAAACATAAACAGTGACATTGAGGAATACTCTATACGAGTACCTCAAAAACAAACAAACAATCATAAATTACAAAAACAAACAAAAAATAACAGCATACAAAGGAATACCCTATATGAGTACCTCAAATACAAAAAATTATGAAGTGAGTTCTAACGGCAGAAACGCCTATTTTACTATGAGTTCTGAAGCTCTTAATGAAAATAATAGAAATAATAAATCTAATGAAAGTATTTTTTAACGACAAATCCAATTTTTCGTCAGCGATCAACTTCGCTTTGTCCAATGCCAAATAGTGATTCATTAACATTACAGTTGCCTAGTACTTCTTCATATTAGTCAGTAATAGCATCCCCTTCAGGCTCGTGTTCATCACTTAATAAAGTTATCACTACAGTTAAAGCAGCTCTAAGCCCAAGGTACAAGTTGGAATGGACAGATACATAACCGTGGTAAAGCGTGGGCGAAGCCCGAATTCCGCAAAAATTGCATCTGCTCCAAAGATGTCTAGGGATAATAGCGCATTATCTACCAATCGTCAAAATCGTTTTTCAATATTGCAAGTCACCGACGACAAGCCCCTGCATCATCCCAAAAGTCTTTTAAGCCACCACCTATATATTTTAGAGAGAAAAATTCTAACGACCTAATTAAAAAATTATTCTCGGCCATTGGTGAAAACGCATTTCATGTTATTCCAATAAAGCGTGGTAATATTGCCAAACTAAAATTCAAATATACGAAGAAAAAAATTTCCGTAAAATTGTGACTGAATTTGAAAAAAATAAAACAAGTTTTTATACGTACCAGCTTAAGAGCGCCAAAGGTATGCAGATCGTATTGAAGGGTATTGACTCTTATGGTAATCCCGAAGAAGTAAAAGATGCACTCATGATACAAGGATTTAAGGTAAAAAATGTTACCAACATAATCAATAGGGTGAAGATCCACCAGCCTCTATTTCGTGTTGAATTGGAGCCGAATGATATACAGCTAAAAAAACGAGACACACCCAATTTATATCCTAAAATACCTCTTATACCGAAAAATCACAGTTGAAGAGCCACATAAGCGATCAGGTCCCATACAGTGCCACAATTGCGAAGAACATGGCCACACAAAAACATACTGCAAACTACCCACTGTTTGTGTTGTGTGCGGCGAATTACACGGCACTGTTAGTTGCAATAAGCCAAAAGATCAAAGTGATAAAAAATGCAGTAATTGTGGAGGTAATCACACCGCTAACTACAAAGGTTGTACTGTGTACTCTTTTGTCAAACAAAGTATGGTGCAAAAACCTAAACTAGCTCCATCTCAATCAGAAAACGCTTACTCCGCAATTTTTGCGCAAATGAGCCAACCAGTTATTTCCTGTGTATCGTATGCCGATGCTGCTAAAACAAATTCTAATCCCGCACAAAATGTTCCACATCCAAATAATTCAACGAATGTAAACTCAAGCTTTAACTTTAGTCGCCTTGAAGCTACTATTGACAATTTGGTGCAAACTATAAATAATTTTACAACAAATATGACTACCATGATGCAAGAAATGCTGAGAATGCAGAATACTCTGCTTCAAGCATTAATTAACAACGTTAACGTTAAAAATATGTTTCTGGACTGCAAACGGCATTCGCCAACATAAAAATGAACTTGAGCACTTCCTTACGGAAAAAATATTGATATAATGTTGGTCTCTGAGACACATTTGACTTCGAGAAGCTTGTTCAAAATAAATGGCTACACTATGTATGATACAAAGGACCCTAGAGGGAGAGCATGCGGTGGATCTGCAATTCTAATTAAGTCAAGACTCAAGCACTATATGCTTGACAACGTTAGTAAAGAATACATGCAAGTTACGAATATTTTTGGAGAAAATTTTTGTTCTAATTTCGTGATATCATCAATTTACTCACATCCCAGATTTTCAATTACCGAAGATCAATATGAGAAGTTCTACAAATCGCTTGGATCTTGTTTCGTGGCACCTGGAGACTACAATGCAAAACATACGTACTGGGGTTCACGCCTTGGCAACATCCAGAGTTCGAGCTTTGTTTAATACAGTTTCAATACAGTGGGGAGCCTACTTACTGGCCTACTGACGAAAGAAAAATTCCGGATGTTATTGATTTTGGTGATATGAAAAATATTTCTAGGGATTTAATTAACGTTAAAACTTCTCCAGATCTTTTCCCCGATCACCTCCCACTATCGTTATAATCTGTAACTCACTAGGAAACGACTTACATCACCCATATATGAAGATGATCAATCGTGTTAATTGTCTGGGATTCAAAAAATATCTTAGTAATCATTTTTTTTTATGCTTTTTTTTTATTTATTGTATCTTCATATATGAACTAACAATAAGTATTCAAATCTTAAATCTAACATATAATTAATAGGCCCGACCAATGCCAGACATAACTAAGTGATAGTTGTAAATAATACATAAGTGGTGATAAGCAAAAAAAAAAAATTTTTTTTCAAGCAACTTCATTCGGAGTGTTTAGTATTAGAGCCCTTGTATCTCTCTTTTTTAAGCGGATGTGTCCAGTAAAGTTCAAAATGTTACGAGCAAGCGGATTAGGATGTGACACGAGTTTAGTTAGATATTTGCCTGCGTATTTTGCAATTTCTTCAGGCACTAGTGGCATATTTAAATCACGATGTATATTTGAATTCTTAATGTACCATGGAGCAGATGTTATTAACCTTAAAATTTTGTTTTGCCTTCGTTGAATCCTCTCTACATTGGAAGCAGAAGCAGTGCCCCATAACTGGATACCGTAACACCATATTGGCTTTAAAAGCGACTTGTATATTAAAAGTTTGCAGTCTAGGCTGAGTGTTGAATTTCTGCCAATCAGCCAATGTACCTGAGTTAATTTTAGTCTCATTTGAGTTAACTTATAGTCGATGTGATGTTTCCATGTAAGCCGTCGATTGAGGTGTATACCAAGATATTTCACATGTAAATGTTGAGGAACAACTTGATTATTAATCCGAATGGGGGAACAAGTATCTCTTCGTAAGGTAAATGTTATATGGACACACTTTTGTTCATTTACCTTAATTCTCCATAAGTTTAACCATAGTTCCATCTGGCCAATGTGTTCCTGGAGTTTTCGGGATGCCTCATCAGGGTTTTCGTGCTAATTAAGGCAGGCGGTATCGTCGGCAAATGTAGAAGTGTGGATACTACTGCTCACAGGCATATCACAAGTATAAATCAAATATAAAAATGGCCCCAGTATACTCCCCTGTGGCACACCGGATGAGATAGTTTCAGGCATACTCATAAAGTGTCCTTCCACAACTGTAAATTTTCGTGCAACAATGTAACTTTAAAAGATTTAGAATGTTTATTGGTAAATATGTCTTCAATTTCAAAATCAGGCCTTCATGCCACACTTTATCAAATGCCTGAGAAACATCAAAAAACACGGCAGAACAATACTTCTTTTCCTCAAATGTTTTTCTGATAAATTGAACCAATCGATGCGTTTGCTCAATGGTGCTATGCTGGCTTCTAAAACCAAATTGATGGTCCGGGATGCACCCATTATCAGTTAAACTTGAAGACAATTTTGTCGTGAGTAGCTTTTCAAAAAGCTTTGACATTGTTGACAGTAAACTTATTGGCCTATATGACTCAGCCTTGGAAAGATCTTTACCTGGCTTTGGAATCATTTTAACCTTAGCTAGCTTCCAGCAGTCTGGATAATACTCCAGTCGTAAAATGGCATTAAAAATGAATAACAGGATTCTAATTGCAGTACGAAATAGCTTAATCAGCATCTGGTTACTAATTCCATCCATACCGGGAGCTTTTTTCGGGTTGAGTTGGGCAATTAGTTTTTGTACATCACACATCGTAAATTTTAATGGTCGAGGGGGTAGAGCAACTACACTCGGCAAATCAGCAACACCGGTACATGTATTTGGTGTAAATACGGATTTTAAATGCTCAGCAAATATGTTACCTTTTTTAGTATCGCTTCTTGCCCAACCTCCGGTAGATGTGCGAAGAGGTGGCTTAAACTCAACGGGTGTTTTAAGCTTTTTAGCAGCGCGCCACAAAGAGTAATTAGATGCTGGTGTGACATCAACGCCTTCCAGATAATTTTTGAAAGATGCAATTTTTTCAGATGCAAGCAACTCTTGGAGTCGTTTAGTGCACTCTTTAAATCTGATTTTGTGTTGAGGTGATCTGTGCTGTTGCCATTCCCTTCTAGCTCTTCTTTTTTCACGTACGAGATGTTCAACGTCTGTAGAATAAATTTTATTGAACCCAGTATACGGATGGGAGGTAGTGGCATGTTCAGAAGCTTGTTTAATATTCTCGTTAAGATTTGCTATGTTCGATTCAATATCATTGGGTGTTCTTAACGTAATATTTTCCGTGCAATGACTACTAAGATATTTTTTGAATCCCAGCCAATTAACACGATTTATCATCTTGACATATGGGTGAGGTAAACCGCTTCTCAGTGGACTACAGATTGTAACAATCGTGGGAGAGTGATCAGACGACAGATCTAGGGAAGCTTCAACGTGAATTAATTCCCTAGAAATACTTTTTATGACGCCGAAATCTATAACATCCGGAATTTTTCGTACGTCAGTAGGCCAGTAAGTAGGCTCCCCACTTGAAATAACATCCAAACCCATTTTTGAAATTGTGTTGAACAACGCCCTACCTCTAGGCGTAATAAGACGCGAACCCCAGAACGTATGCTTAGCATTGTAGTCGCCAGCTGCAATGAAACAAGGTCCAAGAGATTTGTAGAACTTCTCGTATTGGTCCTCAGTGATTGAAAATCTGGGAGGGGAGTAAATTGAAGATATCACGAAATGTGTACAAAAATTTTCAATGCAGATATTTGTTGCTTGTAGATGTTCTTCACAAATGTTGTCGAGAATATAGTGCTTGAGTCTTGACTTTATTAGAATTGCTGATCCACCGCATGTTCTCCCTCTAGGGTCCTTTGTGTCATATAAAGTGAAGCCATTAATTTTAAAGAGGCTTCTAGATGTCAAATGAGTCTCAGAGACCAACATTATATCAATATTTTTTCCCGTAAGGAAGTGCTCAAGTTCATTTTTATGTTGGCGAATGCCGTTTGCGTTCCAGAAACATATTTTTAACGTGTTCATGGCTTGTTAATTAATGCTTGAAGCAGAGTATTCTGCATTCTCAGCATTTCTTGCATCATGGTAGTCATATTTGTTGTAAAGTTGTTTATAATTATCACCAGATTCTCAATAGTAGCTTCAAGGCGAATAAAATTAAAGCTTGAATTTGCATTCGTTGAATTATTTGGCGGTGAAACATTTGGTGTGGGAATAGAACTAGCCTTAGCAGCATCGGCATACGATACACGTGAAGTAACTGATTGACTCACTGGAGCAAAAGTGGCGGAGTACGCGTTTAATGGTTGAGCTGGAGCTAATTTAGGTTTTTGCACCATAGCCTGCTTGACGAGTACACAGGACATCCTCTGTAGTTAGCGGTGTGATTACCTCCACAATTACTGCATTTTTTTTCCGCTTGATCTTTTGGTTTGGTACAACTTGCAGTACCGTGCAATTCACCGCAGATAACACACATTGTAGGTAAATTGCAGTAAGCTTTTGTATGGCCATATTCTTGGCAATTATGACACTGCACGGGACCTGCACGCTTATGTGGCTCTTCAACTGTGATTTTTCTGTATAAAAGGTATTTAAGGCTATAAATAGGATGAGTCTCGTTTTTTTTCAACTGTATATCATTTGGCTCCAGTTCAACACGAAATAGGGGTTGGGGTACTTTTTCTTTGTTAAATATGTTTGATACATTCTTTACCTTAAATCCCTGGAGGACAAGTGCATCTTTTATTTCTTCAGGGATAACATAAGAATCTATGCGCTTCAATACGATCTGCAGGCCTTTAGCGCTCTTAAGCTGGTATGTGTAAAAGCTTGTTTTATTTGTTTCAAATTCAGAAACCATTTTGCGGAAATCCTTTTCGTCATAAATTTGAATTTTCGTTTCATCGATGTTGCCACGTTTTATAGGGACAATGTGGAATTTATTTTCACCAATGACCGAAATTAATTTTTTAATAAGGGCATTTTAATTTTTCTCTCTCAAGTAGATTGGTGGCGGCTTGGATGTTTTATTCGAGGATACATCGGGTTTGTCGTTCTCATCTTGCAAAATTTTAAAACGGTTTTGGCGATTAGTTGAGGATGCGCTGTTATCTCTAGACATCTTTGGAGCGGATGAAATTTTTGAAGAATTCGGGCTTCGCCCACGCTTTACCACGGTTATATATCTGCCCATACCGACTTGCACCTTGGGTTTTGAAATACTGTTATCTGTAGTGATAACTTTGTTAAGTGACGAATACGAGCCTGAAGGGGATGATATTACTGACTTATATGAAGAAGTACTAGGCAATTGTAATGTTAATGAATCACTACTATTTGGCATTGGACAAAGCGAAGTTGATCGCTGACGAAAAATTGGCTTTGCCGTTAAAAAACACTTTCATTAGATTTATTATTTTTATTTTTTTCATTAAGAGCTTCAGAACTCACAGTAAAATAGGCGTTTCTGCCGTTAGAACTCACTTCATAATTTTTTGTATTTGAGGCACTCATATAGAGTATTCCTCAGGGGCACTTTTTGTGTTTTTTTGCTTACGGTTTTTTTTGTTTTTGTAATTTATGATTGTTTGTCTGTTTTTGAGGTACTCGTATAGAGTATTCCTCAATGTCACTGTTTATATTTTTTTGTATTTGTTATTTCCACTATGTAAAAAAATATTATCAAAGCAATAAAGCTTATTTATTAAAGTCAGTATGTGCCTATTACGAATAATATGTAATACGAATAATTTTTTGTATAATTTCTTGTTTGTTTGTATGTAAGAAAAAACTCCGCTAATCGACTGTTCGCTATGAAGGTACCACGAGAACTTAGTAATCATTGCACCGAAAATATTGCGCTAAGAACACCCAACGACATTGAAACTAACATTGCCAATCTTAACGAAATTATTGAACAGGCTGCTGAACATGCCACTACCTCCCATCCGCAGTCTGGATTTAATAAAATTTATTCCACGGATATTGAAAATCTCGTGTGTGAAAAAAGAAGAGCAAGAAGGGAATGGCAACAGCACAGATCACCCCAACATAAACTCAGACTTAAATATTGTTCTAAGCAACTTCAAGAGTTGCTTGCATCTGAAAAAACGGCATCTCTCAAAAATTATTTGGAAGGTCTTGATGTCACACCAACATCTAATTACTCTTTGTGGCGCGCTGCTAGAAAGCTGAAAACACCCGTTAATTTTCAGCCACCTCTGCGCACATCTATCGGAGGTTGGGCAAGAAGCGATACGAAAAAATTTAAAATATTTGCTGAGCATTTAAAATCTGTATTTACCCCAAATACATGTACTGGTGTTGCTGATTTGCCGAATGTATTTTCTCTACCCCCTCGAGCCTTAAAGTTTAAGATGCGTGATGTATGTAAAGTAATTGCTGAACTCAAGCCAAAAAAAGCTCCGGCTATTGATGGAAGTAGTAACAAGATGCTGATGAACTTGCCGCATATTGAAATACGAATCTTTCTGTTTATTTCTAATGCCATATTACGACTGGAGTATTATCCACAACTCTGGAAGCTTGCAAAAATCAAAATGATTCCAAAGCCGGGCAAAGATCTTACTCAAGCTGAGTCATATAGGCCAATAAGTTTGCTGTCAACTATGTCAAACCTCTTCGAAAAGCTGCTCATGACAAAATTGTGCCCAATTTTAACTGATAGTGGGTGCATCCCAGACCATCAATTTGGTTTTGGAAGTCAGCATAGCACCATTGAATAAACTCAAAGATTGGATCATTTTATAAGAAAAACATTTAAAGACTTGACTTTAAGCTAACTCAGATAAAACTTAAGTTATATCAAATACACTGGTTGATTGGCAGAAATTCAACACTTAGCCTGGACTGTAAGCTTTTATTATACAAGTCGCTTTTGAAGCCAATATGGTGTTACGGTATCCAGTTATGGGGCAGTGCTTCAGTTTCCAATCTAGAGAGAATCCAACGAAGGCAAAACAAAATTTTACGGTTAAAACCATCGGCTCCATGGTACATTAAGAATTCAAATTTGCATCGTGATTTAAAAATGCCACTAGTGACTGAAGAAATTGCAAGATACGCAGGAAAATACTTAACAAAACTCAAATCACATCCTAATCCGCTTGCTTGTAATATTTTGAACTTTGCTGGACACATCCGCCTAAAATAGAGGGACAAATTTCGGGTAGTTATGTAGCTTTCCAATAGATTCAGAAAATTTATTGGTAAATATGATTTTAATGTCAAAATGAGGCCTTCATGCCACACTTTATCAAATGCCTGAGAAACGTCAATAAACAGGGCAGAACAATAAATTTTTTCTTCAAAAGTTCGTCTTATAAATTGCACCAATCTGTGATTTTGTTCAATGGTTCTATGCTGACTTCTAAAACCAAATTGATGGTCTGGGATGCACCCACGATCAGTTAAAATTGAGGACAATTTTGTCATGAGCAGCTTTTCGAAGATTTTTGACATTGTTGATAGCAAACTTATTGGCCTATATGACTCAGCCTTCGTAAGGTCTTTGCCCGGCTTTGGAACTTCGAAAGCTTCCAGCTTTGTGGATAATACTCCAGTCGTAAAATGACGTTAAAAATAATTTTTTATTTTTATTTTTTTTAATACATTTATTTATTTATTGTATCTTCAATTATGAACTAACAATAAGTATTCAAATCTTAAATCTTAAGTATAAGTATTAGGCCCGACCACTTACGGACATAAACTTAGTGATAATTATAAATAATACACATGTATTGATAATCAAAAAAAAAGAGAAAAAAAATATTTCAAGCAGTCCCATCTGGAGTGTTGGGTATAAGAGCCCTTGTGTCCTTCTTTTTCAAGCGGATGTGGCCAGTAAAATTCAAGATGTTACGAGCAAGCGGATTACTTGTGTCATATTCAAATCACGATGTATATTTGAGTTTTTGATGTACCATGGAGCCGATGTTATTAAACGTAAAATTTTGTTTTGCCTTCGTTGGATTCTCTCGACGTTAGAAGCTGAAGCAGTACCCCATAACTGAATTCCGTAGCACCATATTGGCTTCAAAACCGACTTGTATAATAAAAGTTTGCAGTCTATGCTGAGTATTGAATTTCTACCAATCAGCCAATATATCTGAGTTAGTTTAAGT
The DNA here is from genome assembly GCA_905220375.1 of Tachina fera. Taxonomy (NCBI): domain Eukaryota; kingdom Metazoa; phylum Arthropoda; class Insecta; order Diptera; family Tachinidae; genus Tachina; species Tachina fera. The sequence continues at coordinate 111,074,264 of LR999963.1, forward strand.
TTCATTTGTACTAGCTTTGAGTCAATATGGTGTTTCCATGTAAGTCGTCGATCAAGGTAAATACCAAGTTATTTTACATGTGAATGCTGAGGAACAACTTGATTGTTGATTCGAATTGGGGAACAAGTATCTCTTCGCAGGGTAAATGTTACCTGAACACACTTTTGCTCGTTTACCTTAATTCTCCATAATTTTAACCATAGTTCCAGTTGTGTAATATGTTCCTGTAGATATCGGGAAGCCTCATGAGGACTTTCGTGCATACTTAGGCAGGCTGTATCATCGGCAAACGTAGATGTATGGATATTACTGCTCAATGGCATATCACAAGTATAAATCAAATACAAAATTGGCCCCAGTATGCTCCCCTGTGGCACACCGGATGATATAGATTCGGGCACACTCACGAATTCTCCTTCCACAACCGTGAACTTCCGGGTAGTAATGTAACTTTCTAATAATTTCACCAAAGTTATTGGTAGATATGATTTTAATTTTAAAATTAGACCTTCATGCCACACTTTATCAAATGCCTGCGAAACGTCAATAAACAGTGCAGAACAGTACTTCTTTTCTTCAAATGTTCTTCTTATACATTGAACCAATCTATGCGTTTGTTCAATGGTGCTATGCTGACTTCTAAAACCAAACTGATGGTCTGGGATGCACCCACTACTAATTAGAATTGGGGACAATTTGGACATGAGCAGTTTATCGAAAAAGTTTGACATTGTTGATAGCAGGCTTATTGGCCTGTATGATTCTGCCTTGGTAAGATCTTTGCCTGGCTTTGGAATGATTTTAACTTTGGCAAGCTTCCAGCTGTGGGGATAATACTCTAGTCGTAAAATGGCATTAAAAATGAATAACATGATTCTAAATGCAATACGAGGCAATTTTATTAGCATTTGGTTACTAATTTTATCAATACCCGGTGCTTTCTTCGGATTAAGGCCAGCAATTAGATTTTGTACATCACACATTTTAAATTTTATGTGTCGAGGGGGTAGCGCAACTACACTCGGGAAATCAACAACACCAGTACATGTGTTTAGGGTAAATACGGATTTTAAGTGCTTTGCAAACAAGTTACCTTTTTCAATATCACTCCTGGCCCAAACTCCGGTAGAAGTGCGCAGAGGTGGTTTAAACTCAACGGGTGTTTTAATTCTTTTCGCAGCGCGCCACAAAGAATAATTAGATGCTGGTGTGACATCGAGATTTTCCAGATAGTTATTAAGAGAAGCAGTTTTTTCATATGCAAGCAGCTCTTGGAGTCTTTTAGTGCACTCTTTTAATCTAATTTTATTTTGGGGTGATCTGTGGTGTTGCCATTCTCTTCTAGCTCTTCTTTTTGCACATACGAAAAGTTCAATATCTGTAGAATATATTCTGTTAAACCAAGTCTGCGGATGGGAGGAAGTGGCATGTTCAGCTGCCTGCTTAATATTTTCGTTCAGATTAGCAATATTAGATTCAATATCGTCATGAGTTCTTAGCTTAATGTTTTCAGTGCAATGACTACTAAGATATTTTTTGAATCGCAGCCAATTAACACGACTGACCATTTTCACATATGGGTGAGGTAGAGCACTTCTCAGTGGGCTACAAATTGTAACAATCGTGGTAGAGTGATCGGAGGAGAGATCTACAGAAGCTTCAACATGAGTTAATTCCCTAGCGATATTTTTCATGACTCCAAAATCTCTAACATCCGGAATTTTTTGTATGTCCGTAGGCCAGTAAGTGGGCTCCCCACTTGAAATGACGTCCAAGCCCATTTTTGAAATTGTGTTGAACAACGATCGTCCTCTAGGTGTGATAAGACGCGAACCCAAGAAAGTATGTTTTGCGTTATAGTCTCCTGCTCCTACGAAACAAGGACCAAGAGATTTGTAGAAATCCTCGAATTGATCCTCAGTAATTGCGAATCTGGGAGTGAATTGATGATATCACGAAATTTGTAACAAAATTTTCGACACAAATATTTGTTGCTTGTAGATGTTCTTCACAAATGTTATCAAGGACATAGTGTTTGAGTCTTGACTTAATGAGAATAGCTGACCCACCGCATGCTCTCCCCCTCGGGTCATTTGAATCATATAGAATGTAACCATTAATTTTAAATAAGCTCCTTGAAGTCAAATGAGTCTCAACATCAGTTCTCGTTGTACCTTCATAGTGAACTAACGTCATAGCGGAGTTTTTTTTTTACATACATACTTAACAAAAAAATCATATAAAAGAAAATATTCATAATACATATTATTAACTTTGATAAATAAGCTTTAATTGCTTTGTTAATATTTTTTTGCATAGTCATAAATAACAAAAACAAAAAAAAACCGTATTCAAAAAAAAACAAACAAACAAACAAAAGTACCCTTGAGGAATACTCTATATGAGTACCTCAAAAACAAATAAATGTGAAGTGAGTTATAACGGCAGAAATGCCTATTTTACTGTGAGTTCTGATGCTCATAATGATAACAATAAAAATAAAAAACCTGATGACAGACTTACTGTGAGTTCGGAAGCTCTTAATAAAAATACAAAATCTGATAATACACTTTTTCTAACAACAAATCGACTTTTTCGACAGCGATCAACTTCGCTTTGTCCAATGCCTACTAGTGATTCTTTAACATTACAGTTGCCTAGTACTTCGTCAGTTACGCTATTGAAATCATTCGCTTCGGGCTGTTCATCACCTAACCAAGTTGTCACTACAGATAACAGTAGCTCAAAACCAAAGGTACAAGTTGGAATGGACAGATATATAACCGTGGTAAAGCGTGGGCGAAGCCCGAATTCTTCTAAAATTTCATCTGTTCCAAAGATGTCTAGGGATAACAGCGCATCATCCATGAATCGCCAAAATCGTTTTTCATTATTGCAAGACGATAACGAGAAGACCGCTTCATCATCTCAGAAGTCTTTTAAGCCACCACCAATATATGTGAGGGAAAAAAATTCTAACGCGCTTCTAAAAAAACTACTGTCGACCATTGGTGAAAATACTTTTCACGTAATTCCAATTAAAAGAGGTAATATTGATGAAACTAAAATCCAAATATACGATGAAAACAATTTTCGAAAAATTGTAAATGATTTTGAAAAAAATAAAACAAACTTTTACACATACCAACTTAAGAGTGCTAAAGGCCTACAGATAGTACTAAAGGGCATAGATTCATATGTTGAGCCCGAAGAAGTAAAATGTGCACTTCTAGACCAAGGATTTAAGGTAAAAAACGTTACTAATATTATTAACAGAGAAAAGGTCTCCCAACCCCTATTTCGCATTGAACTGGAGCCGAATGACATACAATTGAAAAAAAATCAAACCCATCCAATTTATAGCGTAAAGTTTCTGTTACACCGAAAAATCACAGTTGAAGAGCCACGTAAGCGTTCAGGTCCTGTACAGTGCCATAATTGCCAAGAATATGGCCATACAAAAACTTACTGCAATTTACCTACAGTTTGTGTTATCTGCGGTGAATTGCATGGTACTGCTAGCTGCACTAAGCCAAAAGAACAAGCAGAAAAAAAATGTAGTAATTGTGGAGGTAATCACACCGCTAACTATAGAGGATGCCCTGTATATTCTTTTGTTAAACAGACTATGAGTCAAAAACCTAAGTTAGCCCCAGCCCAACCATTAAACGCGTACTCCGCCTCTTTTGCTCAAGTAAGTCAACCAGTTACTTCACGTGTATCGTATGCCGATGCTGCTAAGGCTAGTTCTAGTCCCTCACAAAATGTTTCACCGCAAAACAATTCAGCGAATGCAAGCTCAGGCGTTAACTTTAGTCGCCTTGAAGCTACTATTGAGAATCTGGTGCTAACTATAAACAACTTCACAACAAATATGACGAGCATGATGCAAGAAATGCTGCGAATGCAGAAAACACTGCTTCAAGCATTAGTAAACAAACCATGAACATGTTAAAAATATGTTTCTGGAACGCAAACGGCATTCGCCAGCATAAAAATGAACTTGAGCACTTCCTCATGGAAAAAAATATTGATATAATGTTGGTCTCTGAGGCTCATTTGACTTCAAGGAGCTTATTTAAAATAAATGGTTACACTCTATATGATTCAAAGGACCCGAGGGGGAGAGCATGCGGAGGGTCAGCAATTCTAATTAAGTCAAGACTCAAACACTATGTCCTTGATAACATTTGTGAAGAACATCTACAAGCAACAAATATTTGTGTCGAAAATATTGTTACAAATTTCGTGATATCATCAATTTACTCCCCTCCCAGATTCGCAATTACTGAGGATCAATTCGAGGAATTCTACAAATCTCTTGGCCCTTGTTTTGTAGCAGCTGGGGACTACAATGCAAAACATACGTTCTGGGGTTCGCGTCTTATCACACCTAGAGGTCGGGCATTGTTCAACACAATTTCAAAAATGGGCTTGGACGTCATTTCAAGTGGGGAGCCCACTTACTGGCCTACGGACATACAAAAAATTCCGGATGTTATAGATTTTGGAGTCATGAAAAATATCACTAGGGAATTAATTCATGTTGAAGCTTCTGTAGATCTCTCCTCCGATCACTCTCCCACGATTGTTACAATTTGTAGGCCACTAAGAAGTGACTTCCCTGTCCCATATGTAAAGATGATCAACCGTGTTAATTGGCTGGGGTTCAAAAAATACCTCAGTAGCCATTGTACGGAAAATATTAACCTAAGAACACCAGGTGATATTGAATCTAACATTGAAAATCTTAACGAAAATATTAAACAGGCTGCTGAACATGCCACTACTTCCCATCCGCAGACTGGGTTTAATAGAATTTATTCTACAGACATTGAACGTCTTTTACGTGAAAAAAGGACAGCTAGAAGGGAATGGCAACAGCACAGATCACCCCAAAATAAAATTAGGTTTAAAGAGTGCACTAGACGACTCCAAGAGCTGCTGGCATATGAAAAAACTGTATGTCTTAAAAATTATCTGGAAAATCTTGATGCCACACCTGCATATAATTACTCCTTGTGGCGAGCTGCTAGAAAGCTTAAAACACCCGTTGAATATAGACCACCTCTGCGCACTTCTACCGGAGGTTGGGCCAGAAGCGATACTGAAAAAGGTAACATATTTGTTGAGCATGTAAAATCCGTATTTACCCCAAACACATGTACTGGTGTTGTTGATTTACCAAGTGTAGTTGCGCTACCCCCTCGAACCATAAAATTTAAGACGCGTGATGTTCAGAAACTAATTGCTGAACTCAACACGAAGAAAGCTCCAGGTATTGATGGAATAAGTAACAATATGCTGATAAACTTGCCCCATATTGCAATTAGAATCCTGTTATTTATTTTTAACTCCATTTTACGACTGGAGTATTATCCACAAAGCTGGAAGCTTGCGAAGGTCAAAATGATTCCAAAGCCGGGCAAAGACCTTACCAAGGCTGAGTCATACAGGCCAATAAGTCTGCTATCAACAATGTCAAAACTCTTCGAAAAGCTGCTCATGACAAAATTGTCCCCAATTTTAACTGATAGTGGGTGCATTCCAGACCATCAATTTGGTTTTAGAAGTCAGCATAGCACCATTGAACAAACTCATAGATTGGTGCAATTTATAAGAAGAACTTTTGAAGAAAAAATGTATTGTTCTGCCCTGTTTATTGACGTTTCTCAGGCCTTTGATAAAGTGTGGCATGAAGGTCTAATTCTAAAATTAAAATCATATCTACCAATAAATTTAGTGAATTTATTAGAAAGTTACATCACTACCCGGAAGTTCACGGTTATGGAAGGAGAATTCATGAGTGTGCCCGAATCTATATCATCCGGTGTGCCACAGGGGAGCATACTGGGGCCAGTTTTGTATTTGATCTATACTTGTGATATGCCTTTGAGCAGCAATATCCATACATCTACGTTTGCCGATGATACAGCCTGCCTTAGTATGCATGAAAACCCTCACGAGGCTTCCCGATATTTACAAGAACATATTACACAATTGGAAATGTGGTTGAACTTATGGAGAATTAAGGTAAATGAACAAAAGTGTGTCCATATAACGTTTACCCTAAGAAGAGATACTTGTTCCCCAATTCGAATCAATAATCAAAATATTCCTCAACACTCCCAAGTGAAATACCTTGGTATACACCTTGATCGAAGACTTACATGGAAACATCATATTGACTTTAAGCTAACTCAGATGAAACTTAAGTTATCTCAAATACACTGGTTGATTGGCAGAAATTCAATACTTAGCCTGGACTGTAAACTTTTATTATACAAGTCGCTTTTAAAGCCAATATGGTGTTACGGTATCCAGTTATGGGGCACTGCTTCAGCCTCCAATGTAGAGAGAATTCAACGTAGGCAAAACAAAATTTTAAGGTTAATAACATCTGCTCCATGGTATATTAAGAATTCAAATTTGCATCGTGATTTAAGAATGCCACTAGTGACTGAAGAAATTGCAAGATACGCAGGCAAATACTTAACAAAACTCGAGTCACATCCTAATCCGCTTGCTCGTAATATTTTGAATTTTAATGGTCACATCCGCCTAAAAAAGAGGGACACAAGGGCTCTTATACTCAACACTCTAGATGGGAATGCTTGAAAATACATTTAATTTTCCTTTTTGATTATCACTACTTTGTATTATTTAAATTATCACTAAGTTTTGGCCGACACTGGTCGGGCTAAACAATTATATTTTAGCTTTAAGATTTGATCACTTATTGTTAGTTCATATTTGAAGATACAATAAATAAATATATGTATTAAAAAAAAAAAAAAAAAAAATGAGTCTCAGAGACCAACATTATATCAATATTTTTTTCCATGAGGAAGTGCTCAAGTTCATTTTTATGCTGGCGAATGCCGCTTGCGTTCCAGAAACATATTTTTAACATGTTCATGGTTTGTTAACTAATGCTTGAAGCAGTGTATTCTGCATTTGCAGCATTTCTTGCATCATGCTAGTCATATTTGTTGTAAAGTTGTTTATAGTTAGCACCAGATTCTCAATAGTAGCTTCAAGCCGACTAAAGTTAAAGCCTGCGTTTGCATTCGCTGAATTATTTTGCGTTGAAACATTTTGTGATGGACTAGAACTACCCTTAGCAGCATCGGCATACGATACACGTGAAGTAACTGGTTGACTCACTTGAGCAAAAGAAGCGGAGTACGCGTTTACTGGTTGGGTTGGAGCTAATTTAGGTTTTTGACTCATAGTCTGTTTAACAAAAGAATATACAGGGCATCCTCTATAGTTAGCGGTGTGATTACCTCCACAATTACTACATTTTTTTTCTTCTTGTTCTTTTGGCTTAGTGCAGCTAGCAGTATTATGCAATTCACCGCAGATAACACAAACTTTAGGTAAATTGCAGTAAGTTTTTTATGGCCATATTCTTGGCAATTATGGCACTGTACAGGACATGAACGCTTACGTGGCTCTTCAACTGTAATTTTTCGGTGTAACAGAAACTTTACGCTATAAATTGGATGGGTTTAATTTTTTTTCAATTGTATGTCATTCGGCTCCAGTTCAATGCGAAATAGGGGTTGGGCGACCTTTTCTCTGTTAATTATATTAGTAACATTTTTTAAATCCTTGGTCTAGAAGTGCACATTTTACTTCTTTGGGCTCAACATATGAATCTATGCCCTTTAGTACTACCTGTAGGCCTTTAGCACTCTTAAGTTGGTATGTGTAAAAGTTTGTTTTATTATTTTCAAAATCATTAACAATTTTTCGGAAATTGTTTTCATCATATATTTGGATTTTAGTTTCATCAATATTACCTCGTTTAATTGGAATTACGTGAAAAGTATTTTCACCAATGGTCGACAGTAGTTTTTTTAGAAGCGCGTTAGAATTTTTTTCCCTCACATATATAGGTGGTGGCTTAAAAGACTTCTGAGATGAGCGGTCTTGTCGTTATCGTCTTGCAATAATGAAAAACGATTTTGGCGATTCGTGAATGATGCGCTGTTATCCCTAGACATCCTTGGAACAGATGAAATTTTAGAAGAATTCGGGCTTCGCCCACGCTTTACCACGGTTATATACCTGTCCATTCCGACTTGTACTTTTGAGCTACTGTTATCTGTAGTGATAACTTGGTTAGATGATGAACAGCCCGAAGCGAATGATTTCAATGGCTTAACTGACGAAGAATCACTAGTAGGCATTTGACAAAGCGAAGTTGATCGCTGTCGAAAAAGTGGATTTGTTGTTAGAATAAGTCTATCATCAGATTTTTTATTTTTATTAAGAGCTTCCGAACTCACAGTAAGTATATCATCAGGTTTTTTATTTTTGTTGTTATCATTATGAGCATCAGAACTTACAGTAAAATAGGCATTTTTGTCGTTATAACTCACTTCACATTTATTTGTTTTTGAGGTACTCAAGGGCACTTCTGTTTGTTTGTTTGTTTTTTTGATTACGGTTTTTTTTGTTTTTGTTACTTATGACTATGTAAAAAAACATTAACAAAGCAATTAAAGCTTATTTATCAAGGCTAATAATATGTATTACGAATATTTTCTTTTTATATTTTTTTGTTTAGTATGTATGTATATAAGAAAAAACTCCGCTATGACGTTAGTTCACTATGAAGGTACAACGAGAACTGATGAAAACAAATACATGTATTAAAAAAAAAATAAAAACTTTAAGAAAGTTTAATTTAAAAATCAACCCGTCATAGATATATCTCAAACGGACTTTTACCTGATGATACCAAAATGGCAGTTATTAAAAATTACACAGTATCAACCGAAAAAGATGCGGTTAAGCGTTTTCTCGCGTTCGCAAACTACTATAGGAGATTTACTCCTGATTTTGCCTCACTTGCAGCTCCTTTAAATCATATAACAAAAGTTAATTTTGATTGCAATAAAAATGTCAAACTTCGTTTGGAGCCATAAAAGCTTCAAAGATTGGATGTGGAGCAATTTTAAGCCAAAATTTTAACGGATATGACTTACGGGTATACTATGCATCTAAATCATTAAGTCAGATAGAACGAAGGAAACCAGTGATAGAACAAGAACTTTTTGAAATATATTTTCGCTGTAACCCAATTTCGCCCATATGTGTATGGAACAGACTTCGTGGTAAGAACTGACCATCGATCTTCAGTATATTTATTCAATATGAAAAATCCCTCATCAAAACTCACAAAAATAAGACTACAACTTTCCGAATATAATTTTTCAATAGAATATATCAAAGGTAAAATTAATGTAATAGCCGATGCTTTGTTTCGCATTTTAGTTGACGAACTGAAGAGTAGGACAAGTAATGAAACTATTTTAGCCATGACAACCCGTGCAATGTCTAGGCAAAATTACACGAAAAAATCAACTTTTTTACATACCAATAGCATAAAACTAAACGTTTACGATAAATTTTCACAAGATTTCAATAAAAAAGTGGGAAAAATAAAGTCTGAACTATTTTATGAAAAGCCACTAGCATAAGGCAAAAAATATATCAAAGATTTAAAATCAAATTTTCTATAGATATTAAAATTGCTAACGGAACATTGAATTTCGATAAAATGCTTTCGAGGCTTGAGAAAGAAACCAGCAATAATAATATCTATCTTACAGAATGGTCAAAGGATGATTCATTTTGCAGTAGCTACAATATACAAGATTTAAAGAATCGTGGTAATGAAACATTAAAAAGACTTGAAATATTGTTAGCATACCCTTTAGAACAATGATGTCAGTTTCTTGGCATAATTGTGCAAAATAAAATCACACACATTCTTATACTCTTTCATTTAGTCGTCAATGAGACAGCGACGATAACACATGTTCAATTCTTTATAGATACAGAGAAAGACAAAAAGTGGTATTCGAAAAATATTCTATGATAAGTAATGCATTTCGCAACATTCGATGTGTTTTATGTTACAAAACTTTTGAGGAAAGAAATTAATATGTATTAAAAAGACATTTTGATTTTTTTCGGAGCAGCTTCACTAAATTGCATTTCATATCAAAATTTAAATATGGGTCGCAGCCATATTTTCTGTCATTCATCTTTTGTTCTTATTTTTCAAGTTTCTATCAGATAATCTATTTAAAAATTAATTTTTGGAGATTCTTCACAGTTTGCTATGAAAAGGTCAGAGCCCCATAACTTAGAAAAAATAGTTCGCAGCCAACTTTTTTATTTAATTTTTATTCCTTATTTTTTAATTGTATGTCCCATAGACTCCTTTTTATTTATTTTTAGCTGCATTTGTTGCAAATATTTATTTGTTTCTATGTACTTCAGAGACGAAAGATGCAAGTTTTCTCACACATACAACTATAGTTTTATTTTTGACACCACTGCTTTAGAAACAGTATTTGATAAAGACAGGCAAACAAAATAATTAGAAATCCATCACAACGATCCAATAATAGGTGGTCACTGTGGACGTAAACGATTATATTCTAAATTGAAGACTAAATACTATTGGAAGGGAATGACTAAGGACATAGCGTTGTTTGTAAAAAAATGCAAAAAATGTAATCTAAACAAAGTACAAAAAAGAACCAAACTAAAGCTTTTTTTAACTCCTACCTACTAGGGATGAAACGATACGAGTAAATACAAGTAAATACTCGATACTTCTTCTTAGAAACCAATTACTTTTGGTATCGATACTCTACTACCGAGTACCAAGTAGGTATCGGTAAAAAGTACTTGTATCGGTCAAATATATTCATTTCTTATTGACTACAAAAAACTGAACATGCTTAACCAGTTTAACACAGTTTAACCAGTTCTACACAATTTTATTTGTTCGTGTTAAATGTAAATTTATATTTAGAATATATGTATGTATATTAGAGTAAGTTCGTGAAAATGGGACCACCCAAATCAAATATTTCATAAAAAAAAAGACGATAAAATTGCGAGCTGCAAAAAATTTTTTTAAAGCGTGCGTTATTGCGGAAACAAAACGAATTTGCACAAACATTTAAAATGTCGTCTCGACTATATCTTCTGCTCCAGTCCAGCCCAAACCTAGCGATTTTTCCACTTTGTTTGGCATCTAACTTGTTGATTTGGCGACATCTCGATTTTGCTGGCGATAAATGAATTTATCGGCGATTTTTATGGTATGTTTTTAACAAAATTGAACTTAAAAATTTTTCCTATTCAGAAAAATTAATTTATTATTATTTCGTCTGCAAGAAATTTAAACAATTAGTTTATTCTTATATTAATCGCTTCCGAAATCGGAAGATTTTGTCGACTAGTCATTAAGAATTCTTTACGAACTAGGTGCATTTGATTTGGTGGGTATTTATTTTTGTTTTCACTACTTTAAATCATATGAAAAGCTTCACCGATACAAGTAAGTATCGATGCTTTTTATTCGATACTGAGTATGTATCGATACTTCTGAGCCGATGCCGTATCAAGTAAAAGTATCGATACCTTAGTGGTATCGTTTCATCCCTACTACCTACACAATAGGTTCTTCACCTACTTCGACATATGGAAATAAATATGCCTTAACACTAATATGTGACCGTAAAAAGTACCTGGTTACTAAATCAATTCCAGACAAAAGTGCAACGACAGTCGCACAAGCGATTTTAGAGAATTTCATACTAATATATGGGAAAATGAGATCTATCAAATCTGATCTAGGAAAGGAATTCAAAAACGAAATATTTTGTGAAGTATGTAAGCTTTTAGATATTGATTTTAATTTTTCAACGGCATACCATCATCAAACAGTAGGAACTGTAGAGAGAAATCATCGCGTATTCAACGAATACATAAGAACATATATAGGAGAAAATATGACAGACTGGAACACGTACTTAAAATACTTTACTTTCTTTCACAATACAGCTGCTTATTCTGTATTCGATAATAAATATACGCCATTTGAGTTGGTAAACAAGTAACTATGCCGAATAATTTAAATCTTGAACAAATTGACCCACTTAACAATTCAGAAGATTATTGCAAATAAGTCAAATATCGTTTGCAAAATCACACATTATTGTAAAGAGCTTAATAGGAAAACACATAAACAAGAAATAAAAATCTGTATGATAAATTTCCAAATCCTTGTAATTTAAAAATAAATGACAAAGTATTTATCAAAAAAGAACCATATGATAAATTTAAACCTATATAAATGGTCCATTTATTGCAAAAAATATCAATGGTGTAAATGTTACCATATATAATGAAAATTTAAAAAAGGAAAAACATAAAGTAGAATTAGAAATTCATAAAATCTTGTCAAAATATATAAAAACATTTTTTTTTAAATAACATGTCCAAGGGTAAGCTGGCAAAGCAGTCGGGTGAAGGCAATTTCTGGCGGGTTGGTAACCCTCTAGGTGAAAAGGTAGTGTCACATGGCACTCCCTCCTTAACCTAGCTGTTTCGGGCTATTTACGCTTGGCTTGATAACCCAAATTTGTTTTAAATTTCAATTTCATTCGTGTTTCGCACCATACTTAAAATTTTTAATAAGTCCAATTTATGGAATTGATTAAATAACTAAATTACTCAAAACTATTAAGGTGATTAAATTTCTGAAAGATTCACATAAATTTAATTAACACAGAACAAGATAAAATTCATAATTTAATCTTTTCAGCATGTTTTAAAATCAAATTTTTCCAAAAAAATATAAAAAAAACAAATTAATTACATCTGAATTATATATATGTATGTTTTATACAAATTTTCAATAAACTTAGATATTCGAATGCAACAATGTATAACAATAACATAGATTAACTTTTAACTATGGACAAATATTGAATTAAAACAACCTGATCAACTGTGTTGATTTAACATTTCCCACTCGAAAAGGGGGAGGTGTAGTGCAAATGTGTCTAATTCGCCTTGCTCTCATTACTAAACATATTGTGTAAGCACACTGGTATAATTATTTTCCTTTTATACAGTACTAATATAATGTTACTACTTTATTCAACACTAATCATAATACTTAAATTTACAAACATGTACCTGTCTAAAAAGAATAAGGATAGGAGATAAGAAAATTAAATAAATGAAGTTAGTTAAGTTTTGACCAAACCACCGAACGCAAGCATTTTTAATTTAAAAGAAATAAAAAAAAGATATTGGAAAGCTATTTTAGCTCAATTCAATTTTAATATACTGAATTAAATTGTTAAAAGAATATGTTATTCTGTAAAACAACATTTACTAGAGGACGCAAAGTTTTAATGAGCTATTTTAGCTGCCTTAAGTTGCACAGACTTTGGTGGTAAACTCAACGACGATCAAACATTTGCTCGAAACAAATGGAACCAACACAAATGGTTAAAGTAGAATATTTACAACTAACTTTGATGTTATTTGTTCATTAATAATTATCACATTTAATTTCGCTTAAAATAGCGACAGGAACTTCAGCCCGTTCAAATAAATCATAAATATAGAAACAAATGGAGTTCGAAAAATAATAATTAAAAACTTTATCAGGGGACTTTGGAGGATACATGAGTACCAAAGGAACTATAAGTGTGAACCACAAATACGTAGACAAACTAAGTTTCAAAATGCACATAGTACCAAAGGACACAATTTTGCAATTTTTTGGTTTGCTTGGCCGAGATATGATGATGAATAGGTCGGTTACAGACACAATAAAAAAAAAACATAACATTTTTTGAGAACCAGAAAGAAATACTTTCCTTGTCATTTAATTTAGCAATCCCTCCGTTGTATATATATCCGAAAAATTTTCTATAAAAGGACGTTCCCAGGGAGTTGTCTTAGTAGTAGTAACCAAGGCTACGGGAGAAATAATAGTAAATAAACTGGAATTTTACCAAGGGTTTTGTGGGCGAAACCCTAACATCGATCAAAGGGGGAATATTATTTGTTCCCTTTCTCAACACCAACAACTATGCAGTAAACATAAATAAGAAAACAATGTTAAGTTACGAAAACTCTGAGGACTACCAGATAGAATCGACAACAGCCATTAATACAATAAGTACTGCGGACAACAAAGAAAAAACCAGATTGCTATTGGAAACAGTATAGCTTTTTGCAGATTTGAACCCGGAAGAGCCATTATCGATCGAGAGCATTTTGAAATCATACGAGGACGTGTTTCAATTACCCGGAGATAGTCTAATTCACACAAATGTACTTAAGCATAAAATTCCAACTGATTCTACTCAACCGACAATAAATACTAAACAATACAGACTACCTGAGGTCCAACAAAATGAAGTGAATATGCAAGTAGGCCAGATTGTCAAGGATGAAATTATCTCTCCCAGTACTTCCCCTTGGAATTCACCAATACTTCTAGTACCAAAAAAAAACAGGAAAAGACGAAGAGAAAAAATGGCGCATAAGACTAGATTTCAGAAAATTATACGAGGCCATAATAAAGCAAGTCTTCCCTATACCAAGAATTGACGAAATCCTAGAACAACTGGCATACAGCCGATATTTTTTCACTCTCGATCTAGCGAGTGGGTACCACCAAGTTATAATGGACCCACGGGACAGACAAAAACAACTTTTAGCACCAATTTGGGACATTTCGCGTTTCGGATTAACGGAGGCACCAGCCACTTTTCAAAGAATCATGAACTCGATATTAACGGGACAACAAGGAATCGATTGTTTCGTCTATCTGGACGATAGAATAATCTACGGCAGAAACCTAGCGGATCATCAATTAAGGCTTAAGAGAGTATTAGATATATTAAGAAGGTACAACCTTAAGTTACACTCCGAAAAATTTCGCTTTCTTCAAAAAAAGGTAGTTTATCTGGGCCACCAATGTTCGGAAAATGGAGTCTTACCAGATTTCCATAAAATTAAAGTAGTATCAAAGACCTGCAAGCATTTTTGGGATTGATGAACTACTGCAGGAAGTTTATATTCAACTCGTTTGAAATTGCCCTACCCCTAAACAAACTACTAAGGAAGAACGTAAAATTTGAATTGACGCAAGAGTATCAGCAAGCTATGGACAAATTAAAAGCAGCAGTTTTGAATCCACCTTTATTACAATACAATGACTTTGTGGAACCATTTGTTCTGAAGACAGATGCTAGGAATGAAACCCTAGGAACTATTATTTCTCTTAGAATAAAACTTTTAGAATATGATTTCGAGATACGGTATAAACAAATCAAAACGGTGATGCCCTAAGTCGCCTTCCAATAGAGAAAATAAATAAAGGGGCAACAACCAGTTCAAAAGCTCGAGAATTACAAATTACAAATGAACCTGGTAGGTCCGTTGCCAGAGTCAGCTAGGGGAAACAGATACATCGTCACCTTTCAAAACGATTTTTCAAAATTTTTCGCATGTGCAGCCGTGCCTGACACAGAGGCACCAACTGTAGCTAAAGTCTTTTTAAGGAAATAATTTCAAGATACTTTATTCCCAAGGTGTTCGCAACGGATAATGGTTCAAACTTCACATCCAGATTATTCAAGGAAACGTGTAAGATGCTAAAAATAAAGCAACTACTAACCACTCTTTATCATCCACAAACGAATGGTGCTTTAGAACGAGTTTATCGACCATTTGCCGAATTCCTGAGAAATTTCGTTAACCTGGATGGACCAACTGGGACGAATGGACCCATCACGCCATGCATGTGTATAATAATAGCAAACATTCAACAACAAAGCAAACACCGACTAGAGCGTTATTCGGCTTTGAATTTGAAATACCCAAATCTTTGAAAATATCCCCGACACCACTATACAACGCGGATGGTTATAGCAAAATTCTGAAATATCAAATCAAACGTTCAAATAAAATCGTTAAAGAGAATCAAGAGAGGGCACAATTGAGAGTTAAACAGTATTATGATAAGGGTTCAAAGGACAGAGAGTATAAAATAGGTCAAAAGGTTTGGTTAAAGAATCAAACTAAAAAAAAATAAGTTTCCACCCTTATGGTTAGGACCATATGAAGTTATAGACATACCAACACTGTACACATAAAATTGAGAGTAAAAAAGTGTGAAAAGGTCTACCATAAGAATTTAGTAAAACCCTACAAGGAACGGCATTTAAAATAATGGTAACCTATATAGGATAACTGATCATCCAGTTACAATCCAAACAAAAAACACAAATATGCTTACTAAAATGTTCTTTAAATAAAGAAAAAAAAATTAAACATAAAAAAAGTTAGTTGAATAAACCCTCGATACAATACATAATTGCAGTTAAACAAAATTGTTGACAAAAGGAAAATGAAAAAAAAAGAATTTTTAACTGCAATATGAGCTTTGGGAAAGTTAAGCTAGGTCAGCTATGCATTGTACGCGAGTCAACAATCTGAAGTACCAAAGTGCTGACGAAGTATTTATATGTCCTGCATGCCGTATATATGCACACCTGTTGTCATACTTTTGTTTTTAATTATTTTTAAGTTCAACAACTTTATGTTGACATACTTTAAATTTGATGACCATTTATATTTAATAATTGTATATTGAAAAAAAATAATAGTAGTAATGATAAACAGTAATTATTCCGGAAAAAACTAATGAAATTGCAAAGGCAAAATACATAGTTAAATTATGAATCTTTAAGAAAAAAAACATATTGAAAATCTATACGTGTATGGTCAAATATTTAGCTGCTAAAATTATATATATATATATATATATATATATATATATAAAATGTAATTCTGTAATTCCAACTGTGATATTAGAAGTTAAGAAAAGGCTGTGATATTTTATTTTTATTTTATTTATATTTGCAATTATTTTTTACGTTATGTGTTTTATGTTGTACATGTTTCTTTAAAATACATCCTAAAAACTTAAAAGTAAATTGGAATTAAAGATAAAATATATTTCAATAAAAATAATTATCCCTGAAGATGTTGGAAAATCCCAACGAAACGTCGGATACATTAAGAATGAAATAGAAAACGTCTTTTATTTACATTTTGATGAAGTTGAATGGCCTTGAAGGCCTGAATAGATACAATATCTATAAAACTATATTAAATAACGCAGGACATTACAGAGCAGGGACCCGAATCTTGTGGAAAAACTATGCATCTAACCACCAACGAACTTGGATCAGCCCATAAATGCAGTAATAAACTATGCCGTACTCAAATATGCTACAAATCGATTCTTTGTGTTGGATACATTTATTGAAAAATACAAATAATTGAAGTGTGCCGACAGCACGGAATTCCTTTCACTGGGAGAACGACTATCAGCTATCTTCGCCGTCAATTAAGCAAACTTGTCCGAATGAAGCTTCAGGAAGTTTCATCCGAGAACCTCCTGCGATCCTTAGAGGAAGAAGTACTAGATGTGGAATGTGACATCGTTTTAAATAGTACTATTACAGAAATATTTCAGAGTTCTCGCTGTACCTTCAAAGTGAACGGTCGACTAGCGGAATCTTACATACTTACGGTCTTATTCATAAAAATCCCTTATTTCAGCTTTAATCTGTAGATTACTTATGAAACAGATTTTTCTTTATTAAGCTCTAATAAAAATTTGTATTCAAAACTTCATAATATCAGTGAATTAACTATTGAACGATTTTGCTTCTTTTGTAATTTTATGTTGGCAATATCATGTCACTTTCGCTCTCAGTTTATGTTTAGTGATGCATACAAGGAAGAATCGATTATCTAGGTAGTCTGTTAGAGTCAAATAAAAAGTAGATAATTACACAAAATGTGATTAAAATCTAACTTAAAATTATGTTTTTTTACTTTTTATTATTAAATAAAACTAAAACAAGTGAGAGTGCTATATTCGGCTGTGCCGAATCTTATATACCCTTTACCAAAGTGCGTTTATGTAGTATAGAGATACATACATAAGCACAGGGATATGTACGTACAAATTAATTTTGTGAAAAAATGCATACTTTTTTCTTTAGTGAAATTTTTAGGTTTTTGGCATTATGTTTAATTTGGTGCTTTTTAAATTTTGGCGATTTATTTTATTTTGCTGATTTTTTTAGTTTTTGCGATTTTTTTTCATACAGGCAATTTTTTGGTTTTGGCGATTTTTTCGTTCTGGCGATTTTTTTGATTTTGACAATTTTTTTCATTTGGCGATTTTTTTATTTTTTATATATATAATTTTTTTTATTTTTTTGTGGCAATTTTTTTAGTTTTGACACTTTTTTCTCGTTTTGGCGATTTTTTCGGTTTTTGGCGTTTATTTTTTATCTTGGCGACTTTTTTCCTTCTGGGAATTTTTTTTTGGATTTTGACAATTTTTTTTCATTTAAGCGATTTTTTTTTATTTTTTGGCGATTTATTTTCATATAGGCAATTTTTTTTTTGTTTTGGCGATTTTTTTCATTTTGGCGTTTTTATTTCTTCTTGGCATTTTTTAGTTTTGGCACTTTTTTCTCGTTTTGGCGATTATTTTCGGTTTTTGCCGTTTTTTTAATTTAGTGCGATTTATTTTCGTTTTGGCAATTTTTTTGACTTTGGAGATTTTTTTTTCATATAAACGACTTTTTTTAATATTTGCGATTTTTTTTTTCATATAGGCAATTTTTTTCGGTTTGGCGATTTTTTTCGGTGTTTGGCTTTTTTTTAATTTTGGCGATTTATTTTCGTTTTGGCGATTTTTTTTTGATTTTGGCAGTTTTTTTTTTCATTTGGGCGATTTTTCTTAATTTTTAGCGATTTTTGTTCACATAAAAATTTTTGTTTGTTCTGGCGATTTTTGTCATTGTTGGACTTTTTTTTGTTTTGATACTTTTTTCTCGTTTTGGCGATTTTTTCGGTTTTGGGCGTTTTTTTAATTTTGGCGATTTTTTTTCGTTTCGCGATTTTTTTGATTTTGCCGATTTTTTTTGATATAAGCGATTTTTTTAATTTTTGCAATTTTTTTCATATAGGCAATTTTTTTTTGTTTTGGCGATTTTTTCGGTGTTTCGTGTTTTTTTTTTAATTTTTGCGAGTTATTTTCGTTTTGGCGATTTTTTTTTGATTTCGGCGATTTTTTTTCATTTAGGCGATTTTTTTTTAATTTTTGGCGATTTTGTTCATATAAGCATTTTTTTTGTTTTAGCGATTTTTGGCGTTTTTTTTTTAAATTTTAGCGTTCTTTTAATTTTGGCGATTTTTTTCGTTTTGGCGATTTTTTTAAATGTTTGGATTTTTTAGTTTTACTGTTTTGGAAAATTTCAAGAGTTTCACTCTTACGGTTTCCAAGATATAGCAATTTGTCAAAATTACATAGTCAAAATTGCATTAACTGATGGACCACCCTTTAATTTAAATTTTTTTAATTTTAGTGTTAATTGTTGTAGTCTATATAAGAATACACTAACTTTACAAATTTCCATATACATATGTACACATACATACAATTGTATGTATATTACATAGGATTTTAAAAGTATTCGCCACTCGTTTTGGACCACCCTTTAATATTTAGCTTTTATATATTTGTTGTTGTAGCGACCAAAGTTCTACATACACTGTCCAAATTTCAGACCCGTAGCTTTTACCGTTCCTGAGAAAATAGCCTTCTTCCTAAAACATGAAATATGTTTAATTATTAGGAAAGAAGTTAAAGTTTTCCAACCCTGGAAACGTTTTTTTATTTTGTTAAATTTAAAAATTTTTTTTTTTATAAATACCAATTTTATTCATACGGAAGTATAAAATAAGTTAATTTTATAAAAAAGTAATAAAAACTTGTTTTCGGTAGTTATTTTCTATGGGAAAATTGAGTTTGAGTCTTCCAGCTCTGAAACCGTCTGCCCGATTTTGCTGATTTTCAATAGCAAAATTTTTCGGAAAATTTCTGACACACCAGTCCAAGAACGAAGTCCCTAGCTCTTCTAGGAGCTTGGAAAAACGGACAGACGGACATAGGGAAGACGGACATCGCTTGTTCGTCTTCCCTATGCATAAGGATCCAGAATATATATACTTTATGTGTCGCTTATTAATATTGTAGAAATTAAAAACGGAATGACAAACCTATATATACCCTTTTACAATTTTTTTGGTAAAGGGTATAAAAATTTAAATGTTGTAAAAGATTGTATTTAAACACATTTATATTCGTCTGAATACAGAGGTAGGCAAATACACACTTTATTGTGGTCGATTATGCATCACTATTTTGTTTTAATTTTAAAATGTTATTGTACATACATACGTATGTATGCAGTACCATACAAACATGCGTATACTTGTACGGACATACATACTTACATACATATGCCCTTATATGTATAATTCTATTTTTCTTTTTGCCAATGAATGGGGTTTCTTTAATTTTCAACGATGTTTATATGAGTTAACACCACAAATGTTACACACTGTAAATATGAAATTTTTTCCACAAAAGCAAAAGTGTCCACTAAGCACTTTTGCTTTACCTAAATAATTTCAACAACTTGCAAACATATTGCAACTTAAACTTCCGGCACACGCCACCACATGCAGCCAAATTACCAGATAATTCTTATTGACTTTTCTTTTCACACCTGCAGTGACAACCAAATTCTAGAGAATTTGATATACAGTAATAATCAATTTCCAAAGAAGTAGATCACGCCACTAACAAAGCTTTATTGAACTTCCAGCACATGCACCCAAAATCCTGAAGAATTGGATCACGCCACTATTAGTAAATTGAAATAATAATTAGTATTTAAGTCAATATTAAAATTGTAATTAATGTAGTTTTAATTTTGTCGTTAAACTCACCAGTTGCGATTATGTCGCAACTATAAAAAAATAAATAGTTTTAATTTTGTCATTAAACTCACCAGTTGCGATTATGTCGCAACTATAAAAAAATAAATAGTTTTAATTTTGTCATTAAACTCACCAGTTGCGATTATGTCGCAACTATAAAAAAATAAATAATAAAAAAAGGACATAATAAATAAAAAACCTTTTTTTTAAAGAGATTTCAACTAAGAATTCTCTAACTGGCACCCGAGCATAAAAAATTACTAAATCAAATAGTAAACGTCGCGAAAAAAATTCTGAAAAAGACAAGTAAGGATACCGCAAATAAATAAAAAGTGGAAGTGAAAGTGACTCTAAAATTAAATTAGAAGTGGAAATTAAAGTTAAAATTGAAATAAAAACGATCCTGAAAAGAAAGAACAATAATTCGTAAAGAGCGAACAGCTAAAAAATTACTTCAAACAGAAAAAAACTCTAAAAATCTAATGTACGGCCTCTTAGTAGCTACGGCAAAACGAATGGTATTACGTACCAGCCCGCATTAGTACCAAAGAACAGCTTAATATGGTACCAGAAGACACACAAACAGAAGAAATAAAATTTAAAGGGGTATCTTCTTTTGGAGTGCTACCCATAATCGAGGAAGCCAAAACACCGTGGGTGATAGTAACGGAGAAAACCAAAGAGAACTACAAGAAGGAAATCAGGCATAGAGTAAGGTATATACTAAAAGCTAAAATATATAACCCAGAAACGAAAACTTATAAAAAATTATACAATTTAAAAGCCTCTGGCCAATAATAACTTTTTTTGTTAATATAATTTGAAAACACAATAAAAAATGTCAAACCCAAATAATTTGATCCGACCACCCGTCATTCCTGCAAGTACTTCCCAAAACACTCAAATAAACATGGACGACTTAACGACTCTCATTTCAAATGTTGTCACAAACATTTTTAGACAACAAGGACCGCAAATGGTTCAGGCGGCCTTAAGCCCCGACACAAATACACAAAATATTAGTGACCAACAGATTGAAGAGAGACATAGAAATAATCTAAATGACATGGACAAGATTCCTGACGTAGTAAAATATTTGAAAGAATTTGCAGGTCACCCAGGAGAATATAAGTCATGGAAAAAAAGCGTGGATAGGATTTTAGAAATATACCAACCACTGAGGGGAACGCCTAAATACTATGGTATACTCAGTGTAGTTAGAAATAAAATTGTAGGAAATGCCGACATAGCATTAGAATCGTATCCCATTGAATTGGCAAGCTATTTCGCAGTGCTTAACTGCTCAATACGGTGACAAGCGAGACTTGTCAACATTAAAATACCAAATGACTACTCTAATTTAAGGTAATCAAACCATACAAGACTTTTATCAGAGAGTATACACTCACCTATCGTTAATATTAAATAAGATAGGATGTTCAGAAATGAGTAATGAATCACTCAACCTAATTACAAGATCATACAGGGAAAAGGCCCTCGATACCTTTATAAGAGGTCTAAATGGAGACCTACCTCGTCTACTAGGAATAAGGGAGCCAGTGGATTTACCACAAGCCCTCAATCTTTGCCTAAAACTTCAAAATCAGAATTTTAGAGCAAATCATGTTCACAATACAAAGAGAATCACACCACAGCAAGTACCTCCAATGCACAACTTTGAAAAAACAGACAGACAAAAATTCTACCCTCATTTAGATCATATACCGCAAACTAGCCAACCAACTTGGCAACCTAGAGAACAAGTTTTAAACCAAAATCATCCACGGAGACCACCTAAGCCCCAAACACGACCAGAACCTATGTACGTGGACCAAAGTATGCATTCTCGGCATATAAATTACATAAATAGACCCCAGCAAGGAAACAGACCGGGTTCAACTTCATATCCTCAACAAAAGAAGTTGCAAAGAACCTTTCATATTGACACTGAGCAGGTGCAACCAGAAACACCCAATAAAGAATACATAGAAGCAACAGACATCCATTTTTTAGCCTAATAAGCTCTTCGTTGCCTTATTTTGAGGTCAGAACGGAGAGCGGAGATATTTTGAAATTTTTAATAGATACGGGATCAAGCAAAAATTATCTCCAGCCACATCTAGCAAAGAAAAAAATTAAAAATGAAGCATCATTCTACGCGAAATTCGTTGTAGGTGATATTAAAATTACTGAACACACTATGGTAAAACTTTTTAACATAAATCACGAAATGAAATTCTTTTTAATGCCTTCCCTTAAGACATTTGATGGTATCCTGGGACATGATACCCTCAGGGAATTGCAAGTCATAATCCATACAGGCGATGGATATATGACACTGGGAAATGGAAGAAAAATAAGTATTTAACAACTTTCCTCTGCAACAGTAAATAATTTAGAAATGAGTAAAGTATCGTCTCAACAAAAAAAGACTATGAACGCTATTACAAAGAAATTTCCAAAATTTTTCGCAGAACCCAATGAAAGACGAACATATACCACAAAAATTTTGGGAGAAATTAGAACCACAACAAGCACTCCAGTGTATACCAAACCCTTATCCGGCATCCTTGAAATCTGAAGTAGAGAAGCAGGTAGGAAGTCTTATGAACGATGGCATCATACGACCATCTAGATCCCCGTACAATTCAAGTGTGTGGATTGTACCAAAGAAAGCAGATGCGACAGGAAATAAGCAATATCGAATGGTAATAGACTACAGGAAACTAAACGCAGTTACAATTGTGTACAAATATTCTATTCCAGAGATATCCGAGATAATATCTCAACTTGGGAACAGTAACTATTTTTCTGTTCTAGATCTTAAAAGTGGTTTTCACCAGATTTCATTGAAAAAATCTGACATAGAGAAGACTGCCTTCTCCATTAACAATGGTAAATATGAATTTACACAATTACCATTCGGCCTGAAAAATGCGCCTTCTATTTTTCAACGTGCTCTTGACAATATATTAAGAGAACACATTGGAAAATGCTGTTATGTCTACATAGACGACATAATTATTTTTAGCAAGACAGAGGAAGAACATTTCTCTCATATTCAGCAAGTATTTAGAATTCTAGAGGATGCAAATATGAAGGTCCAGTTAGAAAAATGTAAATTTTTCGAAAAAAAGTAGAATTTTTAGGCCAAGTGATATCCGCTAATGGCATAAAAACCAGCCTTGCAAAAGTGGAGGCCATCGCGGACTTTCCACAACCAAAATCATTAAAGGAACTCCGAAGTTTTCTCGGTATGTCAGGGTACTATCGCAGGTTTATAAAAGATTATGCTAAAAGGATTATCTAAAATGCTCATGACATCCCCTTTAAGAGGGGAGGGTGGAAGAATCCCCAAAAATAAATCCGCAAATGTGAAAATCGTGTTAAGCAAAGAAGCCGTAGAATCCTTCAGGAAAATTAAGAACTCACTTATTTCCGAAGACATTGTGCTCGCTTATCCAGATTATCAGAAAGATTTCGAATTGGTAACAGACGCTTCCAACTTTGCAGTCGGAGCAGTCCTATCGCAAAACGATAGACCAAAATCTTTTATACCTAGAACACTCAACAAGGCGGAGGAGCATTATGCTGCCAAGGAGAAAGAGATGCTGGCCATCATATGGGCCTTGAACTCACTAAGAAATTACTTGTATGGTTCAGCCAAAGTAAAAATTTTTACAGACCATCAACCACTGACGTACGCCCTCAGTAACAAGAACAATAATAGCAAAATGAAAAGGTGGAAGTCGATTCTTGAAGAATACAATTACGAATTACACTACAAGCCAGGCAAAATGAATGTAGTAGCAGACGCTTTATCTAGAGTACCGCCACGAGAATCATTAATGCACACATTGCCAATAGCAACAAATTCGGATGAAAGTTCGTCACATGGGCTAATACCTAGTGTAGAGATCCCCATTAACGCATTTAAAAACCAATTATTCCTCAGCATAGGTACAACTTCCGCGTACCAGTTTAAAATAGTCTTTCCCACTTATCATCGGCATATAATTACCGAACCATTCTATCCCGAACAAAAGTTAATAGATATTCTACGGCAATATCTCAACCCGTCTGTCATAAATTGCATTAAGACATCTGAAAATATAATAGGTAAAATTCAACAAATATACCCACAGCATTTTAGTAGATACAAAGTTAGGTTCAAACAGCTTCAAGTAGAAGATATAATAAATAACCAGGAACAGGAAGATGTAATAGTCAGAACACATAACAGAGCCCATAGAAACTGCAGGGAAAATAAATTTCAGATCTTAGAAAGGTTCTACTTCCCTGCTATGGCAAGAAAAATTAAACAAATCGTTAAGCAATGTACAACTTGTACAGAAAGTAAATATGACCGTCGACCAAATCGACCAGAGATTAAGAAAACGCCTATTCCAACACACCCCGGCCACACATTGCACATAAACTTATACAAAACTGGTAATAAGCTAGTTTTAACTGCCATAGATAAATTTTCTAAGTATGCACAAGCTCTTATAGTGAAATCCCGATCAGTAGAAGATATTAAGGAACCCCTTCGCAAGATATTATTTTCTTTTGGCATACCAAAGGCTATAGTTATAGACAATGAAAAGTCGCTAAATTCTGCATCAATAGTATTCATGGTAAGGGACCAATTGAATATACAGATATTTAAATCTCCACCCTATAAAAGCTCCGTAAATGGTCAAATAGAAAGATTCCATTCGACATTGTCAGAAATAATGAGATGTTTAAAAAAGGAACGGACACATAACACTTTTGAGAGAATTCTTGGACCGCTCAGTTTATGAATATAATTATTCAGTGCACTCTGCCACTGGTAAAAGACCGTTAGAAATATTCTTCGGTAGAATAGTCAGCACAGACCCCAAACAATTTGAGGAAGCAAGGAAAGATAATATTGCAAGAATCAAAGGAGTACAAGATAGGGATCTGCGCTATCATAATAAAAAAAGAAAGGAACCAAGAACCTATGCCCCAGGAGAAATTGTTTACGTAAAAATTGACCAACGGCTAGGAACAAAATTAACTCCCAGGTTTAAGAAAGAAATAGTTAAGGAAAATTACACGACGACAATCGTGACAGAAACAAATCGAAGATTTATAAGAGTAACATAAAGAGTTAGACATGCATTTTTTTTTCTTCTTCTTTTCTCTTTTAAGATTTACAATGGAAACGTATTTGACATCAATTATGATACTTATTTTTATGACACAAGGACAAGCTACAAACGTACAAATATTTGACTATAGTAGAGCACAAATAGTTTTTATCAATAACGGACCAGCAAAGATTCAAGACGGGACATTCTGACTAATTCATCTAATTAAACTCGACAAATATGAAAACTTTCTGACAGATACCTACAATTACATAGACGCCCAGATTCCAAAAAACAATATACTTTTTCCAATTTTGAAACAAGAAACTCAGCAGACCATGGACATACTACAAACACTAAAACCTTCTGAGCACCAACGACTAAAAAATCAATAAATGCTTTAGGAACGGTATGGAAGTATATTGCAGGATCACCGGATCACAAAGATTTAGAAATAATTAATAGGAATTTGCTAAGATTAAATTAATTTAAAAGTAAAATATATGGAATTGAAAAGCAATGTAAAGATTATAATAGAATTAAGATATGTAAAAATAATCAAATCATAGACTTAAGTAATGATACCTGTATAGTCAGAATTATAAATGGTTTTAACTCTACCTGCACTACCACCAACGGACATCATATACCACGAGTAGAAGAAGTTAAAATAGGCGTGCTTCTGCTAAACAACTTTAATGGAAGTATTGAAATCAACTCAGAACTCATCTTATTAACTTTTACAATTCTACAATTAAAGTAAATGAGAAAACATACAGTAACTTCGAAGCCATCCCCTTAGAGGCCATGCCAGGTATTCTCCAGCCAAATCCATTCAACAGACACCATATAGATGTACCATCACTAGAATCACTAAACGAACTACACATCAAGAATACAAAGAAAATTAGCAAACTAAACATTATTACAATAACATCGGGAACAGTGTCAATTAGTGCTATCAAAATCATAACTTTCGTCATCGTAATCCTATACCAGTTTTTGAGGAAAAACCAACTAAAAATCATCACGAAACAGCCACCATTACTGCACTACCTGTCAAAAATAATTTGGACACAAACCAACCAACCTACGTGAGTTTCTCCAACCTGTCATATCCATAGTTCGCTTGGGGACAATCGATTTAAGAAGGGAGGAGTTAACACCACAAATGTTACACACTGTAAATATGAAATTTTTTTTTTTTTTTTTTTTTTACCTAAATAATTTCAACAACTTGCAAACATATTGCAACTTAAACTTCCGGCACACGCCAGCACATGCAGCCAAATTACCAGATAATTCTTATTGACTTTTCTTTTCACACCTGCAGTGACAACCAAATTCTAGAGAATCTGTATATCAAATTCTCTAGAATTTATATATATATATATAGTTATAGACAATGAAAAGTCGCTAAATTCTGCATCAATAGTATTCATGGTAAGGGACCAATTGAATATACAGATATTTATATCTCCACCCTATAAAAGCTCCGTAAATGGTCAAATAGAAAGATTCCATTCGACATTGTCAGAAATAATGAGATGTTTAAAAAAGGAACGGACACATAACACTTTTGAGAGAATTCTTGGACCGCTCAGTTTATGAATATAATTATTCAGTGCACTCTGCCACTGGTAAAAGACCGTTAGAAATATTCTTCGGTAGAATAGTCAGCACAGACCCCAAACAATTTGAGGAAGCAAGGAAAGATAATATTGCAAGAATCAAAGGAGTACAAGATAGGGATCTGCGCTATCATAATAAAAAAAGAAAGGAACCAAGAACCTATGCCCCAGGAGAAATTGTTTACGTAAAAATTGACCAACGGCTAGGAACAAAATTAACTCCCAGGTTTAAGAAAGAAATAGTTAAGGAAAATTACACGACGACAATCGTGACAGAAACAAATCGATGATTTATAAGAGTAACATAAAGAGTTAGACATGAATTTTTTTTTCTTCTTCTTTTCTCTTTTAAGATTTACAATGGAAACGTATTTGACATCAATTATGATACTTATTTTTATGACACAAGGACAAGCTACAAACGTACAAATATTTGACTATAGTAGAGCACAAATAGTTTTTATCAATAACGGACCAGCAAAGATTCAAGACGGGACATTCTGACTAATTCATCTAATTAAACTCGACAAATATGAAAACTTTCTGACAGATACCTACAATTACATAGACGCCCAGATTCCAAAAAACAATATACTTTTTCCAATTTTGAAACAAGAAACTCAGCAGACCGTGGACATACTACAAACACTAAAACCTTCTGAGCACCAACGACTAAAAAAATCAATAAATGCTTTAGGAACGGTATGGAAGTATATTGCAGGATCACCGGATCACGAAGATTTAGAAATAATTAATAGGAATTTGCTAAGATTAAATTAATTTAAAAGTAAAATATATGGAATTGAAAAGCAATGTAAAGATTATAATAGAATTAAGATATGTAAAAATAATCAAATCATAGACTTAAGTAATGATACCTGTATAGTCAGAATTATAAATGGTTTTAACTATACCTGCACTACCACCAACGGACATCATATACCACGAGTAGAAGAAGTTAAAATAGGCGTGCTTCTGCTAAACAACTTTAATGGAAGTATTGAAATCAACTCAGAACTCATCTTATTAACTTTTACAATTCTACAATTAAAGTAAATGAGAAAACATACAGTAACTTCGAAGCCATCCCCTTAGAGGCCATGCCAGGTATTCTCCAGCCAAATCCATTCAACAGACACCATATAGATGTACCATCACTAGAATCACTAAACGAACTACACATCAAGAATACAAAGAAAATTAGCAAACTAAACATTATTACAATAACATCGGGAACAGTGTCAATTAGTGCTATCAAAATCATAACTTTCGTCATCGTAATCCTATACCAGTTTTTGAGGAAAAACCAACTAAAAATCATCACGAAACAGCCACCATTACTGCACTACCTGTCAAAAATAATTTGGACACAAACCAACCAACCTACGTGAGTTTCTCCAACCTGTCATATCCATAGTTCGCTTGGGGACAATCGATTTAAGAAGGGAGGAGTTAACACCACAAATGTTACACACTGTAAATATGAAATTTTTTTTTTTTTTTTTTTACCTAAATAATTTCAACAACTTGCAAACATATTGCAACTTAAACTTCCGGCACACGCCAGCACATGCAGCCAAATTACCAGATAATTCTTATTGACTTTTCTTTTCACACCTGCAGTGACAACCAAATTCTAGAGAATCTGTATATCAAATTCTCTAGAATTTATATATATATATATATAGTTATAGACAATGAAAAGTCGCTAAATTCTGCATCAATAGTATTCATGGTAAGGGACCAATTGAATATACAGATATTTATATCTCCACCCTATAAAAGCTCCGTAAATGGTCAAATAGAAAGATTCCATTCGACATTGTCAGAAATAATGAGATGTTTAAAAAAGGAACGGACACATAACACTTTTGAGAGAATTTTTGGACCGCTCAGTTTATGAATATAATTATTCAGTGCACTCTGCCACTGGTAAAAGACCGTTAGAAATATTCTTCGGTAGAATAGTCAGCACAGACCCCAAACAATTTGAGGAAGCAAGGAAAGATAATATTGCAAGAATCAAAGGAGTACAAGATAGGGATCTGCGCTATCATAATAAAAAAAGAAAGGAACCAAGAACCTATGCCCCAGGAGAAATTGTTTACGTAAAAATTGACCAACGGCTAGGAACAAAATTAACTCCCAGGTTTAAGAAAGAAATAGTTAAGGAAAATTACACGACGACAATCGTGACAGAAACAAATCGATGATTTATAAGAGTAACATAAAGAGTTAGACATGAATTATTTTTTCTTCTTCTTTTCTCTTTTAAGATTTACAATGGAAACGTATTTGACATCAATTATGATACTTATTTTTATGACACAAGGACAAGCTACAAACGTACAAATATTTGACTATAGTAGAGCACAAATAGTTTTTATCAATAACGGACCAGCAAAGATTCAAGACGGGACATTCTGACTAATTCATCTAATTAAACTCGACAAATATGAAAACTTTCTGACAGATACCTACAATTACATAGACGCCCAGATTCCAAAAAACAATATACTTTTTCCAATTTTGAAACAAGAAACTCAGCAGACCGTGGACATACTACAAACACTAAAACCTTCTGAGCACCAACGACTAAAAAAATCAATAAATGCTTTAGGAACGGTATGGAAGTATATTGCAGGATCACCGGATCACGAAGATTTAGAAATAATTAATAGGAATTTGCTAAGATTAAATTAATTTAAAAGTAAAATATATGGAATTGAAAAGCAATGTAAAGATTATAATAGAATTAAGATATGTAAAAATAATCAAATCATAGACTTAAGTAATGATACCTGTATAGTCAGAATTATAAATGGTTTTAACTATACCTGCACTACCACCAACGGACATCATATACCACGAGTAGAAGAAGTTAAAATAGGCGTGCTTCTGCTAAACAACTTTAATGGAAGTATTGAAATCAACTCAGAACTCATCTTATTAACTTTTACAATTCTACAATTAAAGTAAATGAGAAAACATACAGTAACTTCGAAGCCATCCCCTTAGAGGCCAGGTATTCTCCAGCCAAATCCATTCAACAGACACCATATAGATGTACCATCACTAGAATCACTAAACGAACTACACATCAAGAATACAAAGAAAATTAGCAAACTAAACATTATTACAATAACATCGGGAACAGTGTCAATTAGTGTTATCAAAATCATAACTTTCGTCATCGTAATCCTATACCAGTTTTTGAGGAAAAACCAACTAAAAATCATCACGAAACAGCCACCATTACTGCACTACCTGTCAAAAATAATTTGGACACAAACCAACCAACCTACGTGAGTTTCTCCAACCTGTCATATCCATAGTTCGCTTGGGGACAATCGATTTAAGAAGGGAGGAGTTAACACCACAAATGTTACACACTGTAAATATGAAATTTTTTTTTTTTTTTTTTTTACCTAAATAATTTCAACAACTTGCAAACATATTGCAACTTAAACTTCCGGCACACGCCAGCACATGCAGCCAAATTACCAGATAATTCTTATTGACTTTTCTTTTCACACCTGCAGTGACAACCAAATTCTAGAGAATCTGTATATCAAATTCTCTAGAATTTATATATATATATATATATAGTTATAGACAATGAAAAGTCGCTAAATTCTGCATCAATAGTATTCATGGTAAGGGACCAATTGAATATACAGATATTTATATCTCCACCCTATAAAAGCTCCGTAAATGGTCAAATAGAAAGATTCCATTCGACATTGTCAGAAATAATGAGATGTTTAAAAAAGGAACGGACACATAACACTTTTGAGAGAATTCTTGGACCGCTCAGTTTATGAATATAATTATTCAGTGCACTCTGCCACTGGTAAAAGACCGTTAGAAATATTCTTCGGTAGAATAGTCAGCACAGACCCCAAACAATTTGAGGAAGCAAGGAAAGATAATATTGCAAGAATCAAAGGAGTACAAGATAGGGATCTGCGCTATCATAATAAAAAAAGAAAGGAACCAAGAACCTATGCCCCAGGAGAAATTGTTTACGTAAAAATTGACCAACGGCTAGGAACAAAATTAACTCCCAGGTTTAAGAAAGAAATAGTTAAGGAAAATTACACGACGACAATCGTGACAGAAACAAATCGATGATTTATAAGAGTAACATAAAGAGTTAGACATGAATTTTTTTTTCTTCTTCTTTTCTCTTTTAAGATTTACAATGGAAACGTATTTGACATCAATTATGATACTTATTTTTATGACACAAGGACAAGCTACAAACGTACAAATATTTGACTATAGTAGAGCACAAATAGTTTTTATCAATAACGGACCAGCAAAGATTCAAGACGGGACATTCTGACTAATTCATCTAATTAAACTCGACAAATATGAAAACTTTCTGACAGATACCTACAATTACATAGACGCCCAGATTCCAAAAAACAATATACTTTTTCCAATTTTGAAACAAGAAACTCAGCAGACCATGGACATACTACAAACACTAAAACCTTCTGAGCACCAACGACTAAAAAAATCAATAAATGCTTTAGGAACGGTATGGAAGTAAATTGCAGGATCACCGGATCACGAAGATTTAGAAATAATTAATAGGAATTTGCTAAGATTAAATGATAATAATAATGATCAGGTGGTGATCAATAGACTTTTTAATGAAAGATTAAATAATTTAACTCTAATAACTAATAGTACAAATAACGAATATAATGGCATACAAGAAATAATTAAGATTAAGATTAGATTGGTAAAGGAAGAACTTATTAACATTAAATACGCAATACAATGGGCAAAAAATAAAATTGTAAATTCAGTACTACTCAATGAAGAAGAAATTAAACTAGCTATACAAAAATTTAGCGAAGAAAAAATGCCATTCAATAATGCAGAAGAAGCATTAGAATTATCCGAAGTAAATGTACTAAGTTATGAAATGACAATTGTTTATATGATAAAAATTCCTCTAACATCACAAGTAACTTTTCAAAAAATAATGCAAAGAAAATATTGTAATTAAAATAGATTTTTCAGAAATATTAAAATTTAAAAGTAAAATATATGGAATTGAAAAGCAATGTAAAGATTATAATACAATTAAGATATGTAAAAATAATCAAATCATAGACTTAAGTAATGATACCTGTATAGTCAGAATTATAAATGGTTTTAACTATACCTGCACTACCACCAACGGACATCATATACCACGAGTAGAAGAAGTTAAAATAGGCGTGCTTCTGCTAAACAACTTTAATGGAAGTATTGAAATCAACTCAGAACTCATCTTATTAACTTTTACAATTCTACAATTAAAGTAAATGAGAAAACATACAGTAACTTCGAAGCCATCCCCTTAGAGGCCATGCCAGGTATTCTCCAGCCAAATCCATTCAACAGACACCATATAGATGTACCATCACTAGAATCACTAAACGAACTACACATCAAGAATACAAAGAAAATTAGCAAACTAAACATTATTACAATAACATCGGGAACAGTATAAATTAGTGCTATCAAAATCATAACTTTCGTCATCATAATCCTATATCAGTTTTGGAGGAAAAACCAACTAAAAATCATCACGAAACAGCCACCATTACTGCACTACCTGTCGAAAATAATTTGTGCACAAACCAACCAACCTACGTGAGTTTCTACAACCTGTCATATCCATAGTTCGCTTGGGACAATCGATTTAAGAAGGGAGGAGTTAACACCACAAATGTTACACACTGTAAATATGAAATTTTTTTTTTTTTTTTTTTTTACCTAAATAATTTCAACAACTTGCAAACATATTGCAACTTAAACTTCCGGCACACGCCAGCACATGCAGCCAAATTACCAGATAATTATTATTGACATTTCTTTTCACACCTGCAGTGACAACCAAATTCTAGAGAATTTGATATACAGTAATAATCAATTTCCAAAGAAGTAGATCACGCCACTAACAAAGCTTTATTGAACTTCCGGCACATGCACCCAAAATTCTGAAGAATTGGATCACGCCACTATTAGTAAATTGAAATAATAATTAGTATTTAAGTCAATATTAAAATTGTAGTTAATGTAGTTTTAATTTTGTCGTTAAACTCACCAGTTGCGATTGTGTCGCAACTATAAAAAAATAAATAGTTTTAATTTTGTCATTAA
This sequence comes from Tachina fera, assembly GCA_905220375.1. Classification (NCBI taxonomy): domain Eukaryota; kingdom Metazoa; phylum Arthropoda; class Insecta; order Diptera; family Tachinidae; genus Tachina; species Tachina fera. Next base: position 111,107,898 of record LR999963.1, read on the forward strand.
ACTCACCAGTTGCGATTATGTCGCAACTATAAAAAAATAAATAGTTTTAATTTTGTCATTAAACTCACCAGTTGCGATTATGTCGCAACTATAAAAAAATAAATAATAAAAAAAGGACATAATAAATAAAAAACCTTTTTTTAAAGAGATTTCAACTAAAAATTCTCTAACTTATGTACTCACATATGTATTTTTCTTTTTATTCAAAAGAAATTCATAAGAATAAACAAGAAACAAAAATAGAAAAGCCACAGGAAATCTCATAAAAGGGCCGAAAAAATCAAAATAACATTCTTTATAATTGTTTATCAAATGCTTAAAGCAGCATAGAGGCTTCATTAAAGATTTCGAAGCCATGAAACGATTATTAAACGTTTAAAAGGTGTTAAGCATTTATGAATTATTCGTATTATTTATGAACATTCGTAGTACATATTATTCGTAATACGTACATATATACTGACTTTAATAAATAAGCTAGCTTTATTTGCTTTCCTAATATTTTTTACATAGTTATAAATAGCAAATACAAAAAAAATCGCAAACAAAAAAAGCATAAACAGTGACATTGAGGAATACTCTATACGAGTACCTCAAAAACAGACAAACAATCCTAAATTAAAAACAAAAAAACCGTAAGAAAAAAAAAACACAAAAAGTGCCCTTGAGGAATACTCTATATGAATACCTCAAAACAGAAAATTGTGAAGTGAGCTCTAACGGCAGAAATGCCTATTTTACTCCGAGTTCTGAAACTCTTGACGAAAACAATAAAAACATAAAATCTGATGACAAAATTTTTCTAACGGCAAAGCCACTACTTCGTCTGCGATCAACCTTGCTTTGTCCAATGACAAATAGTGATTCATTAACATAACAGTTGCCTAGTACTTCTTTATATAAGTCAGTAATATCATTCACTTCAGGCACGTGTTCATCACTTAATACAGTTATCACTGCAGATAACAGTAGCTCAAAACCCAAGGTATAAGTCGGAATGGACAGATACATAACCGTGGTAAAGTGTAGGCGAAGCCCGAATTCTTCAAAAATTTCATCTGCTCCAAACATATCTAGGGATAACAGCGCATCCTCTACAAATCGTCAAAACAATTTTCAAATATTGCAAGATGACAACGACAAACCTGATGTACCCACGAACAAAACCTCCAAGCCGATACCAATATATTTGAGAGCAAAAAGTTCAAATGATCTTATCAAAAAATTAATCTCGGTCATTGGAAAGAATACATTTCATATTGTTCCAATAAAACGTGCCAACATCGATAAAAGGAAAATTAAGATTTATGACGAAAAAGATTTCCGTAAAATGGTTTCTGAATTTGAAAAAAATAAAACAAGTCCTTACACATAACAGCTTAAGACCGCTAAAGGCTTGCAGATCGTATTGGAGCACATATATTCTTATAATGTTCCCGAGGAAATAAAAGATGCACTCGTCCTCAAGGGATTTAAGGTAAAAAATGTATCCAATATAATTCATAGGGAGAAAATCCCCCAACTTATATTTCGCGTTGAACTTGAGCCGCATGATTAAAAATTGAAAAAAAAATAAGACGCACCCAATTTATAATTTAAAATACTTCTTATACCGAAAAATCACAGTTGAAGAGGTACATAAGCGTTCAAGTCCTGTACAGTGCCATAATTGCCAAGAATATGGCCATACAAAGACATACTACAATTTCCCCTCTGTTTGCCTTGTGTGCGGCAAATTACACGGCACTGCTAGTTGCAATAAGCCAAAAGATATAAGTGATAAAAAATATACTAATTGTGGAGGTAATCACACCGCTAATTACAGAGTTTGTCCTGTATATTCTTAAATTTAACAGGCTAGGATTAAAAATATAAATAAGCTCCAGCTCAACCATTAAACGCGTACTCTGCAACTTTTGCTCAAGTGAGCCAACCAGTTACTTCACGTGTATCGTATGCTGATGCTGCTATATGACTAGCATGATACAAGAAATGTTACGAATGCTTCAAGCATTAATTAACAAGCCATGAACACGTTAAAAATATGTTTCTGGAACGCAAACGGCATTCGCCAACATAAAAATGAACTTGAGCACTTCCTTACGGAAAAAAATATTGATATAATGTTGGTCTCTGAGACTCATTTGACTTCTAGAAGCCTCTTTAAAATTAATGGCTAGATAAATGGCTAGATAAATTCTTGTATTTTAATCAACATGTTAAAGAAACGCTCACAAAAGCAAGAAAAGCCTTTGCCATTTACAGACAATTATTTTATTCAAAATATGTAACACCTAAGGTAAAAATAATAATGTACCAATCCCTAATAAGACCAGTTTTAACGTACGCAAGTCCAATTTGGTTCAATATATCGCCCTCAAATATGGAAAAGTTTCGAGTTTTTGAAAGAAAATGCTTAAGAGCTTGTACGGCATTATACAGAACCCCGCAAAGTGGATATAGGAAATATATTTCTAACAAGAAGTTATATAACAAGGCAAATACTATACGCATAGACAATTTCATAATCAATTTGAATAGAAATTACATCTTAAGATGTTTGCAATGTTATGAAAATAACCTAATAATGGCACCGTTTTACATAAATGAAAACTACATAATAGAATGTTTAAAAAAAGGTTTTGTTCCTCCTGAAGCTTTTATTTACCTAGATAGTAAGAACATTATTCAAGAAATAAGTGGCATTCCAGTATTTTACCACAATCATAGAAGGGCCAATATAAAAGCAGTTAACTGCAACTTAAATCATTTGAATATAAGATACAGCACAAGTATTTCATGCAAAGATTTACGCTTAGTACAAAAAACTAATACCGAAAAAAATTGGTGGCTATCTAAATAATTAATTATTATCTTTTTTCTTCCTTTTATCCCTTGACACTACGTTTGCAAACGGTCTCATTTACTAGCAATGTTTTTAAAAAACTTTTTCATTGCAAATAAAAAATGATCTTATATACGTATTTTTCATGTAAATAAATAAAAACTCAATCTCATTTTGTAAAAACCAACTATAACCATAATAAAAATACTAGAGAGCTCGACTAAGAGACATTGTATATATGTAAATAGTAATATTATTAACTAGTGTTTATATAGTGTAAATATCTTCTTTTCTTATCAATAAACAAAATAAAAATAAAAAAATAAAAAATAAATTAATGGCTACACTTTATATGACACAAAAGACCTTAGAGGGAGAGCATGCGGTGGATCAGCAATTCTAATAAATTCAAGACTCAAGCACTATATTCTTGACAACATTTGTGAAGAACATCTACAAGCAACAAATATCTGCATTCAAAAATTTTGTACAAATTTCGTGATATCTTCAATTTACTCCCTTCCCAGATTTTCAATCACTGAGGACCAATACGAGAAGTTCTACAAATCTCTTGGACCTTGTTTCGTTGCAGCTGGCGACTACAATGCTAAGCATACGTTCTGGGGTTCGCGTCTTATTACGCCTAGAGGTAGGGCGTTGTTCAACACAATTTCAAAAATGGGTTTGGATGTTATTTCAAGTGGGGAGCCTACTTACTGGCCTACTGACGTACGAAAAATTCCGGATGTTATAGATTTCGGCGTCATAAAAAGTATTTCTAGGGAATTAATTCACGTTCAAGCTTCCCTAGATCTGTCGTCTGATCACTCTCCCACGATCGTTGCAATCTGTAGTCCACTAAGAAGCGCTTTACCTCACCCATATGTCAAGATGATAAATCGTGTTAATTGGCTGGGATTCAAAAAATATCTTAGGAGTCATTGCACGGAAAATATTACGTTAAGAACACCCAATGATATTGAATCGAACATTGCAAATCTTAACGAGAATATTAAACAAGCTTCTGAACATGCCACTACCTCCCATCCGTATACTGGGTTCAATAAAATTTATTCTACAGACGTTGAACATCTCGTAAGTGAAAAAAGAAGAGCTAGAAGGGAATGGCAACAGCACAGATCACCTCAAAACAAAATCAGATTTAAAGAGTGCACTAAACGACTCCAAGAGTTGCTTGCATCTGAAAAAACTGCATCTTTCAAAAATTATCTGGAAGGCCTTGATGTCACACCAGCATCTAATTACTCTTTGTGGCGCGCTGCTAAAAAGCTTAAAACACCCGTTGAGTTTAAGCCACCTCTGCGCACATCTACCGGAGGTTGGGCAAGAAGCGATACTAAAAAAGGTAACATATTTGCTGAGCATTTAAAATCCGTATTTACACCAAATACATGTACCGGTGTTGCTGATTTGCCGAGTGTAGTTGCTCTACCCCCTCGACCCTTAAAATTTACGATGTGTGATGTACAAAAACTAATTGCCGAACTCAACCCGAAAAAAGCTCCCGGTATGGATGGAATTAGTAACCAGATGCTGATTAAGTTACCTCGTACTGCAATTAGAATCCTGTTATTCATTTTTAATGCCATTTTACGATTGGAGTATTATCCAGACTGCTGGAAACTTGCCAAGCTTAAAATGATTTCAAAGCCAGGTAAAGATCTTTCCAAGGCTGAGTCATATAGGCCAATAAGTTTACTGTCAACAATGTCAAAGCTTTTTGAAAAGCTACTCACGACAAAATTGTCTTCAAGTTTAACTGATAATGGGTGCATCCCTGACCATCAATTTGGTTTTAGAAGCCAGCATAGCACCATTGAGCAAACGCATAGATTGGTTCAATTTATCAGAAAAACATTTGAGGAAAAGAAGTATTGTTCTGCCGTGTTTATTGATGTTTCTCAGGCATTTGATAAAGTGTGGCATTAGGGCCTGATTTGGAAATTGAAGACATATTTACCAATAAACATTCTAAATCTTTTGGAAAGTTACACTGTTGCACGAAAATTTACAGTTGTGGAAGGACACTTTATGAGTATGCCTGAAACTATCTCATCCGGTGTGCCACAGGGGAGTATACTGGGGCCATTTTTATATTTGATTTATACTTGTGATATGCCTGTGAGCAGTAGTATCCACACTTCTACATTTGCCGACGATACCGCCTGCCTTAGTATGCACGAAAACCCTGATGAGGCATCCCGAAAACTCCAGGAACACATTAGCCAGATGGAACTATGGTTAAACTTATGGAGAATTAAGGTAAATAAACAAAAGTGTGTCCATATAACATTTACCTTACGAAGAGATACTTGTTCCCCCATTCGGATTAATAATCAAGTTGTTCCTCAACATTCACATGTGAAATATCTTGGTATACACCTCGATCGACGGCTTACATGGAAACATCACATTGACTATAAGTTAACTCAAATGAAACTAAAATTAACTCAGGTACATTGGCTGATTGGCAGAAATTCAACAATCAGCCTAGACTGCAAACTTTTAATATACAAGTCGCTTTTAAAGCCAATATGGTGTTACGGTATCCAGTTATGGGGCACTGCTTCTGCTTCCAATGTAGAGAGGATTCAACGAAGGCAAAACAAAATTTTAAGGTTAATAACATCTGCTCCATGGTACATTAAGAATTCAAATATACATCGTGATTTAAATATGCCACTAGTGACTGAAGAAATTGCAAAATACTCAGGCAAATATCTAACTAAACTCGTGTCACATCCTAATCCGCTTGCTCGTAACATTTTGAACTTTACTGGACACATCCGCTTAAAAAAGAGAGATACAAGGGCTCTAATACTAAACACTCCGAATGAAGTTGCTTGAAAAAAAATTTTTTTTTGCTTATCACCACTTATGTATTATTTACAACTATCACTTAGCTATGTCTGGCATTGGTCGGGCCTATTAATTATATGTTAGATTTAAGATTTGAATACTTATTGTTAGTTCATATATGAAGATACAATAAATAAAAAAAACATGCATAAAAAAAATCATTAATTTACTCACCTGCTAGATTTGCAATTACTGAGAATCAATACCAGGCTTTCTACAAATCTCTTGGCCCTTGTTTCGTAGCAGCTAGCGACTATAATGCAAAACATATTTTCTGGAGTTCGCGTCTTACTACACCCAGAGGTCGAGCGTTGATCAACACAATTTCAAAAATGAACTTTCTTTCGAGTGGGGAGCCCACCTAGTGGCCTACTGACATGCATAAAAATATTTCTAGGGATTTAATTCACGTTGAAGCTTCTCTACATCTCTTGTCAGATCACTCTTCCACGATTGTTACAATCTGTAGCCCCCTGAGAAGTGCTTTACATCACCCATATGTCAAGATGATAAATCGTGTTAATTGCCTGCGATTCAAAAAATATCTTAGTAGCCCAGCATTCGAAGTCTCTCTGGAAAGTAGTTTTTGGAACCCTTTTTTGTAGAGGAATCCTTTTTGAAGTTTAAGATGATCGTTTCAATCCGTTCTCCTATTTCCTTCAGGTTGTTGACAAGCTCTTCGAAGGATGCCATGTTGTATTGGGTTATCGTGCTGTTTCAATTGTTGAAATCCTGTACCTGGTTACAGGATCACGTCGGGGTCACCAAAAATATTAATGTAAACTGTAAAGTCTTTCTTGCAAGCACTTGTAGCTTGGCACATATTGCTTGGTAGATATTTTTTGAATCCATGTTTTTTTATTTATTGCATCTCAATATATGAACTAACAATAAGTATTCAAATCTTAAATATAAAATATAACTAGTAGGCCCGACTAATGCCGGACATAACTTAGTGATAGCTATTAATAAAACATAAGTAGTGATAGGCAAAAAAAGTATTTTCAAGCAGCTTCATCTGGAGTGTTGACTATAAGAGCCCTTGTGTCCCTATTTTTTAGGCGGATGTGACCAGTAAAATTCAAGATGTTATAAGCAAGCATATTAGGATGTGACTCGAGTTTTTATAAATATTTTTCTGCGTATTTTGCAATTTCTTCAATCACTAGTGGCATATTCAAATCACGATGTATATTAGAGTTTTTAATGTACCATGGAGCCGATGTTATCAAATGTAAAATTTTGTGTTGCCTTCGTTGGATTCTCTTGACATTAGAAGCTGAAGCAGTGCCCAAAAACTGAATTGCATAGCACAATATTGGCTTCAAAAGCGACGTGTATAGTAAAAGTTTGCAGTCTAGGCTGAGTGTTAACTTTCTACCAATCAGAAAATATATCTAAGTTAGTTTAAGTTTCATTTGTGTTAGCTTTAAGTCAATATAGTTTTACATCTAAGCGGCCGATCAAAGTGTATACCAAGGTACTTTACATGAAAATCTTGAGGAACAACTTGACTGTTGATTCAAATGGGGGAACAAGTATCTTGTAGTGAAAATGCGCAATATATAAGTCATGTGTCACTCAACAGGTTATTTACCTGCACATACAATGGAATCGTATTATTAGCTGACTTACTTAAAGTACAGGTTATTTACCTGCAAATACCTAGGAGTCATATTGTTGGCAAGTAATTGGGTATTCTCTCTACACATCCATATTTGCTTAGGTTTAAGTTTTATTGTTCAAGTATTAACTATAAGTATTTTAATTTTTAGATTATAAGAGACAGTTGTAAACAGACAAGTAAATAAATGAGTTGAAACAACTTAACATGGCGACCGTGACCGCGAAGACTGCGAAATAATAAAAATTAGAAGTGACTAAATAAAAAAACTGGCTTAAACTATTGAAAACATAAGATAAGTGAAATAAGTGAGAAAAAATAAAATTTTTAATAACAATGGGCTGGTGGACAAAAATCCTCCAAACAGTATCTGTACTCTTTGCAGGATACGAGGTAGGAAAAAACCTAAATGAAGAGGAAAGTAGTGAAAATAAACAAGTAATAATTAAAGTAAACCAAGATGAACAAACCAACACACATCTAATTATCGAAATAACGTTGGGAGCACTGTTACTAATAGCCGTAATCTCAATATTGTTAAAAAAATTACTAAAAACAGCAATAAACAATCTTCCCCAGACCCGAATATAAGATCAATTACAAACAAAAAAAAATTATTTTACAAACAATCAATTGTGTCAGTGTTAATGTGCAACACACCATCTCGTATACATAATCATCATCTATCTACACTTAACTTCTGGACAACACACCACCTTATTTCTACAATCATCATAAAAACATAAAAACATTAAACTTTAATATAAAAAAAGCGAACACAAGTTAAAGTGATGACGATTCATTTTTGTTAAAGTGCAAAAAAAAAAATTTAACTGAAAATTGGAAACAAACAACAAGTACATAAATTCAAAAAAAAAAAAACAATATGAAACAATTACAGCTATTAACTTAAACCTATTGAAAAAAATAAATCAACAAAAGAGTTCAAATAACAAAGTTCGCTGGACATAAAATATAATAAAAAGCGTTTTTTTTTTTACGGAAGACTTGATGAAAATCATTAAAAACAAAAAAATCTCCTGGATTTTAAAAACAACTTCAAGTTAAAATGGTGTGGTGGGAACAAATTTTTATCAACTATTCCACTCCTGGTCGCAGGTTACGAAGTCGGACCAAGCTGATGAAAGCCAGAAGTGTTGCCCAACAACAACATATATAACAACTATAATTCATCTGTAAACACTATCAGTATATTGTAAGTTTATTTTTAAAATGTCTAAAATTATAAATAAAATAAATAATTGTAAATTTTAAATATATGTACGTATTATGCAATGGGAAAATATCATAGACAGTCTAAGCCCTTTTCAAATTAAGTTTGAACAATCATATAAATGTTTAAACCAAAATCGGACAATAAAACAAGATACCTTAGACAAACACGCACAAAATTTAATTGAAAACTATAATTCAATTAGGGCAACATTACATAGAAACTACGACAGATACACTACCCCACACAAAGAAAAAGCGAACGAGATCTTTCTGACGTTAAGAGATAAATTGATAAAAGTCTTTCATCGACATAATATTAATACTAAGGTACCGCTCGCATTAGGATTTGAAGTAGTTAGGGAAATTACTGAAACAGAAGAAAACGAAGATTTTAAAACGGAAACAAACATGACACGAACAGAGGACGACATTATAGACAAGACAACTAAAATTGTCCCCGTATTTGACGGTAACGTTAATGAACTGCAAAGTTTTCTTGACGCGTTGACTCTGATTGACAGAATTAAAGAAACACACGAGGTAGTCGCTATAGAGGTAATTAAAACGAAACTGAAAGGCCAGGCAAGAAACTTAATTGCAGATGAAAACTCTATTCAGGCTATTAAAAGTAGACTACAGACTTCCATAAAGGGTGAATCGTCGGAATTATTATGTTCGAAGTTAATGAACATAAAACAAAATTCAAAATCAGCTACCGCAGCTACCGCAACTAGGTGGGGCCTATATAAGAGAAGGCTACCCTCAAGATATTGCTGATAAATTAATAAGACAAAATACGGCTAAAGCCATTTCGCGAAACGCCTCAAATGATGAGGTAAAACTTATCATTAAAACTGGAAACTTCTCGTCCTTGAATGAAGTCGTTTCGAAATTCGTAGAGGCTAGTACCGAAGCTTCAACTTCAAATTCTGCAGTTTTCTACTTTAAACGCCGTGGATCTGGTAATTTCAATAACAGATTCAATAATTATCGCATGCGCGGCCAAGGCTGGCGTTCGAACAATAACTTTAATCACAACAGGTATAATAATAACAATTTTAATAATAATAATTGGCGACGTGGAAGCCAAAATAATAACTTTAGAAACCAGGCCAACCATCCACCGAATAGAGGTCGCATAAGATTGGCACATGAAGTCTCGGAAAACGAGATTTCCCCCCAAAACGAGGGGGGCCATCATCAAAACTAGCATTTAGTACTGTATCAATATTCCACTTGAACCTCAACTTAAGTAGTTTTATTGAGATTCATCTATCAACTAATGAATATATAAATACATTTCTTGTAGACACCGGAGCAGATGTCTCATTAATCAAAATCAGTACGCTTAATTCATTGAAATTTAACGTGAAAGACATTATTCAAATATCTGGAATAGGAAAAGGAAATATTTTATCCTTGGGAACGGTTCAAATTGATTTAATGGTGAGAAAATTTTTGATTCCTCATAAATTTCACGTAGTTTCGGATACATTCCCAATGCCATTTCAAGGTATATTGGGCCTAGATTTCTTAAAAACATATAATGCTATTATTCAATATGGACATGATATAAACTCGAATTTACTTTCATTGAGACCATATAATCTAAGTAACCCTATAGATATTCCGTTACTTGAAAGTCTAAATGATGGTCATATAACACTACCAGCTCGAGCCGAGGTTTTCAGAGCCATAAAAATTGACAACGACGTTTCTGATTTGGTGGTTCCAAGTCAAACAATTGAAGATGGAGTGTATGTAGCGGGATGCATAATATCCAGAAAATTTCCTTACGTAAGAATAGTGAACACAAATTGTGAGAATAAATTTTTAAACAATGTATCAATTGATTATGAGAAATTGTCTGATTATGAAGTTCTTGATATGACCAATGTCGATAAAATAAGAACACAGAAGATTTTAGGCAGATTGAGAAAAAATTTCCCTGAGATAGCTAAATCGGAATTGCTTGAACTATGTTCCAAATATATTGATATTTTTGCTTTAGAAAGTGACAAAATAAGTACAAACAATTTCTACACACAGAAATTAAGAGTGTCAGACCACGATCCAGTGTACATTAAAAACTATCGTACCCCTCACTCCCAAAAGGAAGAAATAGCGAGGCATGTTGAAAAGCTTCAGCGGGATGATATCGTCGAACCATCTGCTTCCAACTATAATAGCCCTATTATGCTGGTACCAAAGAAAGCATTGCCAAATAACCCTAACAAGCGATGGCGTTTAGTAGTTGATTACCGACAAATCAATAAAAAGTTAACAGCAGATAAATTTCCACTGCCCAGAATAGAGGATAGATAGCATTGGACGAAAAATCAAGAGACATTACTTCCTTTTCGACGGAGAATGGTTCATTTCGTTTCACGCGTTTACCATATGGCTTGAAAGTGGCTCCAAATTCTTTCCAAAGGATGATGAATTTGGCTTTTACAGGTTTAACACCATCTAAGGCCTTTATTTATATGGATGATGTCATTGTGACAGGATGCTCAGTAAAGCATATGCTTAAGAATTTGGAAACAGTTTTTCAAAGATGCAGGGAATGCAACTTAAAATTACATCCGGAGAACTGTAACTTTTTCAGATCTGAGGTTACATATTTGGGTCATAGGTGTACTGACAAAGGTATTTTACCAGATAGTAGCAAATATGATTCAGTTAAAAACTATCCCAGACCGACGAATGGCGATGAAGTTCGCCGATTTGTAGCTTTCTGTAATTATTACAGACGTTTCGTACCAAATTTTGCATACTATTCTGTGCATTTAACTAGACTAACTAGAAAGAAAGAACCTTTTATATGGACTGAAGATTGTGAACAGGCTTTTCAGAGTCTTAAGACTGCATTAACATCCCCACAAATCCTTCAATATCCTGTTTTTGACAAACCTTTTTATATAACCACCGATGCAAGTAAAATCGCCTGCGGTGCAATATTATCCCAGGACAAAGATGGTATACAGTTGCCGATTGCTTATGCGTCACGTGCACTAACCAAGGGAGAATCGAACAAAGCGCCAATAGAACAGGAATTAATTGCTATACAATGGGCAATTAATCACTTTCGACCATACGTGTATGGTAACAAATTTATTGTGCGTACTGATCATAAACCATTGACATACTTATATTCTTTAAAAAATCCATCTAGTAGAATTAACAAGAATACGTATGGATCTGGAGGAATATGATTTTGTTATAGAACACATTAGAGGAAAAGACAATTCAGGAGCGGACGCGCTATCTCGAATTGACTTTAGTGATATTAAATCAATTCCTTCTAGCAACAATGTTCTAATGGTAACAACACGAGCTCAGTCAGGAAACAGGAATAAAAATAAAATTCAGAAAACGAATAATCAAATGATTCACGAAAAGCCCAAAGTTTTTGAAACTATCGGGTTTGATTGCGTAAAGAAATGGGTAAGGCTTAGAATGGATACTAACGGAAAAATACCTATTATTTCTTTTAAAAGAGGCAAACAAGTGCTAGCACCTAAAGTTAATATAGGAAATATTATTGCTAATGGAAACATTGATTTAGATCAATTTTTTCCAATTCTTGAAAGAGAAGCAATAATTAGAAATTTAAACAAAATTCAAATTAATCTAAATGATCATTTATTTAGCCTCGTAACTATAGAACAATTCAAACAAAAAGCAAATCAGCATATAAATAAATTACAAATAGCGCTCACACCCAGAATAAGCATCGTATCAGATAGGGAAGAACAAAAATTTTTATTGAAAAAATTTCATGATGATCCTATATTTGGCGGACATCCTGGAACAAACAGACTACTTAAGAAACTACGTCAATTTTATTATTGGAAGAACATCACCAAAGATGTTAACCAATATGTAAAGAAATGTCTTCAATGTCAAACTAATAAAACTACAAAACACATAAAACCAAATATGATTATAACACCAACACCCCAAAAACCCTTCCAAACGGTAATAATAGACACTGTAGGACCCCTACCTATTTCTGAAATGGGAAATCAATATATTGTTACAATAATATGTGACCTAACCAAATACCTTGTAGCGGTGCCCGTAACTGATAAGTCTGCTAAGACGATTGCAAAGGCATTAGTAGAACATTTTATATTAATTTATGGACCTATGAATACAATAGTTAGTGACATGGGTACGGAATACAACAATCAAGTACTTTCAGAACTTCTTACACTACTAAACATAAAAAGATCAATGTCAGCCCCTTACCATCACCAAACACTAGGAACAGTTGAAAGATCCCACCGTACATTTAATGAATACATACGTTCATACATTTACACATCTAAAAACGATTGGGATAAATGGATAAGGTATTTCACATATGCTTTTAACACAACACCCTCAACTGTACATGGATATTGTCCATTTGAATTGATTTTTCCGAACGTTCCAAATCATAATCCACTAATACCATCTGAAAAAGTAGATACTGTATATAATTTTGATAACTATTCAAACGAGGTAAAATTCAGACTGCAAACTGCATTGAAAAGAGCAGAACATCTAATAAACAAAGCAAAACTAAATCAAAAAAATTCACATGACCAAAACCTCAATAACATTAACATTACCGTAGGTCAAGAAGTATTCATAAAAAATAACACAGCACACAAACTAGAATCAATTTACAAGGGACCATATAGAGTCATTGACGTTGACGACAAAAATAATATTACTGTAAAAATAAAGGGGAAGAATCAGAAAATTAACAAACAGAATGTGAAAACCTTTTTAATAATTTATTTGTATACTTTTCTTTGATACATTGTATTTGTCATATATTTTTTTATATATTAATTATTTTTTTATATTCATAATAATCATATTACAACATGCATTTTAGTATAAGTTGAATTAATAGTTCTTATAATATATTGAATAATATATTAAAAATTTATATATACCTAAAACTATTATCAATAACATTTGTAAAGAAAGTTCTTATCGACATCACTTGATCAATGATCTCTATAAGAACTTTCTCTTTAAAAGGGGAGGTGTAGTGAAAATGCGCAATATATAAGTCATGTGTCACTCAACAGGTTATTTACCTGCACATACAATGGAATCGTATTATTAGCTGACTTACTTAAAGTACAGGTTATTTACCTGCAAATACCTAGGAGTCATATTGTTGGCAAGTAATTGGGTATTCTCTCTACACATCCATATTTGCTTAGGTTTAAGTTTTATTGTTCAAGTATTAACTATAAGTATTTTAATTTTTAGATTATAAGAGACAGTTGTAAACAGACAAGTAAATAAATGAGTTGAAACAACTTAACAATCTCTTTGCAGCGTAAATGTCACCTGAATACACTTTTGCTCGTTTACCTTAGTACTCCATAATTTTACCCATAGTTCCAGTTGAGTAATATGTTCTTGTAGATATCGGGAAGCCTAGTGAGGATTTTTGTGCATACTTAGGCAGGCTGTATCATCTGCAAACGTAGATGTATGGATATTACTGCTCAAAGGCATATCACAAGTATAAATCAAATACAAAACTGGCCCCAGTATGCTCATTTATGGCACACTGGATTATATTGATTCGGGCACACACACGGGCATGTTTTTTTATTTATTGTATCTTCATATATGAACTAACAATAAGTATTCAAATCTTAAATCTAAAATATAACTAATAGGGCAGACCAATGTCGGACATAACTTAGTGATAGTTATTAATAAAACATAAGTAGTGATAAGCAAAAAAAAGTATTTTCAAGCAGCTTTATCTGAAGTGTTTCGTATCAGAGCCCTTGTATCTGTCTTTTTTAAGCGGATGTGTCTAGCAAAGTTCAAAATATTACGAACAAGCGGATTAGGATGTGACTCGAGTTTTGTTAGATATTTGCTTGCGTAGTTTGCAATTTTTTCAGTCACTAGTGGCATATTTAAATCACGAAGTATATTTGCATTTTTTATGAACCATGGAGCCGATGTTATCAAACGTAAAATTTTTTTGCCTTCGTTGAATTTGATCAACATTTGAAGCTGAAGCAGTGCCCCATAGCTGAATTCCGTAGCACAATATTGGCTTTAAAAGCGACTTGTATATTAAAAGTTTGCAGTCTAGTATGAGTGTTTAGTTTCTGCCAATCAGCCAATGTACCTGAGTAAATTTTAGTTTAATTTGGGTTAACTGAGGGTAAATGTGATGTTTTTGCGTAAGCCGTCGATCAAGGTATATACAAAGATATTTCACATGTGAATGTTGAGGAACAACTTGATTATTAGCAGAATGGGAAAACAAGTATCTCTTCGTAAGGAAAGTGTTACTTGAACACAATTTTGTCCATTTACCTTAATTCTCCATTAATTTAACCATGGTTCTATCTAGCTAATGTGTTCCTGGAGTTTTCAAAATGCCTTATCAGGGTTTTCGTGAATAATAAGGCAGACTGTATCGTCGCCAAATGTAGAAGTGTGGATACTACTGCTCACAGGCATATCACAAGTATATATCATATATAAAAATGGCCTCAGTATACTCCCCTGTGGCACACCGGATGAGATAGTTTCAGGCATACTCATAAACTGTCCTTCAACAACTGTAAAGTTTCAGGTAAAAATTAAGCTTTCCAAAAGTTTAAGAATGTTTATTGGTAAGTATGTCCTTCATTTCAAAATGAGGTCTTCATGCCACACTTTATCAAATGCCTGAGAAACATCAATGAATAGGGCAAAACAATACTTCTTTTCCTCAAATATTTTTCTAATAAAATGAACCAATCTCTGCGTTTGCTCAATGGTGCTATGCTGGCTTCTAAAACTAAACTGATGTTCCGGGATGCACCAATTATCAGTTAAAATTAAAAACAATTTTGTCATGAGGAGCTTTTCAAAAAGGTTTGACATTGTTGACAGTAAACTTATTGGCCTGTATGCTTCTGCCCTGGTAAAATCTTTGTCCGGCTTTTTAACTGTGGCAAGCTACTAGCTGTTGGGATAATACTCTAGTCGTAAAATGGCATTAAAAATTAATTACATGATTCTAATTGCAATACGAGACAATTTGATTAGCATTTTGTTAGTAACTCCATCAATACCTGGAGCTTTCTTCGGGTTGAGTTCTTTAATTAGTTTTTGTACATCACAAATCATAAATTTTATGGGTTGAGTGGGTAGCGCAACTACACTCGAAAAATCAACAACACCAGCACGTGTGTTTGGGGTAAATACGGATATTAAATGATTTGCAAAATAGTTACCTTTTTCAGTATCACTCTTGGTCCAAACTACGGTAGAGGTCGCAGAGGTGGTTTAAACTCAACGGGTGTTTTTTTTATTGTTTTCGCAGTGCGTTACAAAGAGTAATAAAATAAAATTTTACGTTTGATTACATTGGCTCCATGGTACATCAAAAACTCAAATATACATCGTGATTTGAATATGCCACTAGTGATTGGTGGAATTGCAAAATTCGCAAGCAAAAACTTATCAAAACTCGAGTCACATCCTAATCCGCTTGCTCGTAACATCTTCATTTTTAATGGTCACATCCGCCTTAAAAAGAGGGACACGAGGGCTCTCATACACAACACTCCAGATCGGATTGCTTGAAAATATATCTTTTTTTTCTCTTTTTTTTTTGATTATCACTATTACGTATTATTTATAACTATCACTTAGCTTATGTCCGACAGTGGTCGCAATAAATAATTAAATGAATAAAAAAAACCAAATGCTCCTAATTGTAAAGAAGTTTTAACGACTAGTCGACAAAATCTTCCGATTTCGGAAGCGATTATTATAAGAAAAACTAATTGTTTAAATTTCTTGCAGACGAGTTTTGGTAGAATTTATTTAAGAAAATACTTCTTCAACAAACTAACTCTCCTGAATTACAAAAATTTTGAAATTCAATTTTGTGAAAAACATAGCCATATAAGTTGCCAATAAATCCATATATTGCCAGAAAAATCGACATATTGCCAAATTTAAAACTCAGACGCCAAGCAAAGTGGACAAATTGCCACGTTTTGGCTGGACTGGAGCAGAAGATATAGTCGAGATGACATTTTAAATATTTGTGCAAATTCGGTTTGTTTTCGCAATAATGCACGCTTTTTAAAAAATATTTGCCACTCACAATTTTATCGTCTTTTAGATAAAATATTTGATTTGGATGGTCCCATTTTTACAAACTTACTCTAATATATATTGTAAATATAAATTTACATTTAACATGAATAAATAAAATTGTGTTAACTGGCTTCATGTTCAACTTTTATGTATCAAATAAGAAATGAGTATGTTTGACCAATACGAAAACTTTTTACCGACACCTACTTGGTATTCGGTAGTAGAGTATCGATACCAAAAGTTGGTTTCTAAGAAAAAGTATCGAGTATTTCCTATATTTACGCGTATCGTTTCATCCCTACATAAGGGTATCCGGTTGTTGACTAACCGTAGGGTTAAAATAAACAAAAAACAGTTAATGTAAACAAAAAACTCCTAATGTAAACCAAAAACACTTAATGTAAGCTAAAAAAACCTTACTATCAAAATTTTACACAAATTTTAAAATATTTTAGAAATTTGAGACAAATTTCAAAGAATTTCAACAAAATTTTAAAGAATATCGCACAAATTTCAAAATTTTACCTGCTTCAGAACTGGTAATCGACAACTACTATCAAATATGTGTTATAGAAAGCAGAAGAAATACAACAACAAATACAGGAGATTTATTTTATTTTGCGCAAAATTATTTGACAGTCTGTGAGTTATAACCTTAATTTAACAAACTTGCAGTGTGAATGCAAATCCAGCTGTTTATGGGTATAACGTTAAAGCCAGGTTTATACTTTCAGTATGAAAACACACAAAAGAAGAGCAGATAAAAATCATGAAATAATACCATGACTCACCACAAGGTCAGGCAGTACCAAAAATAACCATTATTATAATAAAACAAAAGTATTTATGGAAACACAGGAGCGAAATGACAAAGGAATATATTAAACAATGCATAAACAAAAATTGTAATTATAACAGTTTTAACGTAGGAGATCTAGTGTTATTAAAAATTTTCTGAAAGGTCTTGATGTCACACCAGCATCTAATTACTCTTTGGGGCGCGCTGCTAGGAAGCTTAAAATACCTGTTGAGTTTAAGCCACCTCTGCGCACATCTACCAGAGGTTGGGCAAGAAGCGATACTGAAAAAGGTAACATATTTGCTGAGCATTTAAAATCCTTACTTACCCCAAACACATGGCTGGTATTGTTGATTTGCCAAGTGAAGTTGTTCTCCCGCTTTGACCCATACAATTTAAGACGCGTGATTTTCAAGAACTAATTGTTGAACTCAGCCACAAGAAAGCTCCAGGTATTGATTAAATTAGTAACAATGATATTGCAATAAGAATCCTGCTATTTATTTTTAATGCCATTTTATGACTGGAGTATTATCCACACACCTGAAATTTTGGCGAGATAAAAATGATGCCAAAGCCAGGCAATGACCTAACCAAGGCTGAGTCATATAGGCCTATAAGTTTACTGTCTAAAATGTCCAAGCTCTTTATAAAGTTACTCATGATAAATTTGGTTTTAGAAGTGAGTATATCACAATTGAACAAACGTATAGATTAGTTCTAGTTATAAGAAGAATATTTGATGAAATAAGATATTGTTCTGCTATTTTTATTCAGGCATTTTATAAGGCCCTATTTTTAAATTTTAGGACTTACCTACCAATAAAAACTCTAAATCTTTTGGAAATTTACATTATTTTCGGAAGTTCACTGATTTGGAATGAGACTTTATGTGTGTGCCTGTGAGCAGTAATATACATACTTCTACATTTGCCGATGATACAACTTACCTAAATGTGCGCAAAACCCAACAGGAGGCATCCCAATATCTTAAGGAACAATCAAATTCAATCAAATTGTTCCTCAGCATTTACATGTGAAATATCTTGGTATACACCTTGATACAAGGTTTATATCGAAACATCACATTGACTCTAAGCTAACACAAATGAAACTGAAGTTAACTCAGGTACATTAGCTGATTGGTAGAAATTCAACTCTCAGTCAATACTGCAAACTTTTGATATACAAGTCGCCTTTGAAACCTATAGTTGCTATGGAATTCAACTATGGGATACTGCTTCAGTTTCAAAAGTCGAGAGAATCCAACAAAGGAAAAACAAAATTTTACGGTTAATAACATCGGCTCAATGGTACATTAAAAATTCAAATATAAATCGTGATTTAAATATGTCACTAGTGATTGAAGAAATTGCAAAATACGCAGTCAAATAATTAACAAAACTCGAGTAATATCCTAATCTGCTTTCTCGTAGTATTTTGAACTTTACCGGACACATCCGCCAAAAAAAGAGGGATAAAAGGGCTCTTTTACTCCAGATAGAGCTGCTTGAAAATATTTATTTTTCCTTTTTGATTATCACTACTTATGTATTATATATAACTATCACTAAGTTTATCATGTGTTTATGCCTAATAATTATATTTCAGATTTAAGATTTCAATACTTGTTGTTAGTTCATATTTGAAGAATAAATAAAAATAGTAAATAAGAATTAATAATAAAATAATAATAAATAAGATGTATTAAAAAAATATGAGCATCGAAAATTGAACTAAATAAAAAAAATATTTATGTATAAAAAAACTTATAAAAAAATAAATACGTTTTTAAAATTTTGCAAAGAAATGAAAAAACTAAAATTTTAGTAATAAGATAATATAGAAGTATATTAACAAAATTGTATAATATTATAATAATTTATTCGACCTTTTTTAATTATATATAAATTTTATTTAAGCTATAGGTCTTTTTGTAATAAATTTACAATTTTATTTATTTTTATCGATATTTCGCTTCAACTTTGTGTAACTTTTTCAGGAAATGAAATTATTCTAAATTTACTAATACATAGATATATAAAATGAAAAATATTTGTTAAAATTGAAAAAAATAAAAAAGTTCAAAAAGCGTTTTACATACAAAAATATATTTAAAAGAATTAAAAATATTAAAATAAATACATATGTCCATAATTATAATTATTAATTAAATATATATATATATATATATATATATATATATATATATATATACATATACATACATACACACATATGTATACATAAATATATATGTACTCATTGTCATATGCACATACACATGTATATACATGCATAAACATACATATACACACCCCTCCATGATCACATACACATACATGTCCACCACATCCATCTACATATGCAGAACATACACAATCCTGAATATACATACACGTACACATATCCATGCAAATATTTCAACATTTATATATGTATGCATATACATCTGTACATGGACACAAAGGCACATGCATGTATAAACATATTCATAAAAAAATAGTCATATACGTAAAGGTACATTTATACATGCATACACACCTATACATATACACGAGCAAACATATATACATATATATAGGTAATAACATATATACATTAACAGGTACATATAGTCAACTTTTAAATCTTTTTTAAAAAATATTA
This sequence comes from Tachina fera, assembly GCA_905220375.1. Taxonomy (NCBI): domain Eukaryota; kingdom Metazoa; phylum Arthropoda; class Insecta; order Diptera; family Tachinidae; genus Tachina; species Tachina fera. The sequence goes on from LR999963.1 coordinate 111,128,067, forward strand.
TAAACTTAAAATTTTTTATCGTTTTATGTTTTTATATAACAAATATCTGTAGGAATGAGCAAGATTAACTGTATCTACTCTAAAATTTATTCTTTTATCTGATATAACATTATTAATTTGTAACATCTCTAACATATAACGTCTTCTGCTCTTCACTTTCTGTGTGCTCGTCACTTTCTGTGTTTAGTACTGATACGTTATCAAAATCAGGATTATGATTTAAATTGGCACAATGAGATGATAATGCTGTTCTTTGTGAATTAATGTTCCTATATTTTTGATCAGCTTTATGACCAGCTATTCTTGTTTTTAATTTATTCTTGGTTGTACCTATATACACCTTATCACAGTTTTCGTTATTATTTCCTTTACACGGTATCTTATAAACTAAGTTCGACTTATCTAGTTTATGTATTTTATCCTTATGTTTGCTAAATAATTGACCGACTGTGTTATAAATTTTATGTGCCATTCTATATTTATTTTTATCATATATATTTGAATTTTCTAATCTTTCTGACATTTCTGGTACATACGTTAATGATTTATATATTTTTGGTTCAGACACTACATTTGAGGTTCTGTTAATATGTTTGTTCTTATACTGTCCTATTAATTTACTAATTATGTTAGCGGGGAATCCGTTATTAATCAAAATATTTCTGATTAAATTTCTATTTTTTCATGAAATACATTATCACTTATTGTTAATTCTCTTTCTATTAGATTTTTTGCAGTATTAATAATAATTCTTTTTGGATGTTTTGAGTAATAATTAATTATTCTACCTGAAGATGTTGGTTTTTGATACCAATCAATTAATAAGTTGTTATTCCTTATTACTACTAATGTATCTAGATAAGAAATCTTTGAATTACATTCCTTTTCTATTGTAAATTTTATATCATGGTGAAAAGAGTTGAAAGTTGATAACATATTGTCAATTTCATTCTCTGAAATAATAAAAAATAAGTCATCAACATATTTAGTTAAAATTTTTGGTTTTATTGTTAGCTTTGTAATGCAATCATCAATCAACTTTTCCATTACAATATCAGCTATTATTGGGGAGGCTGGAGACCCCATTGGTAGACCTTTAAGTTGTGAATATACTTTATAATTATACTGAAAATATCTATTATCCATTATGCAATATTTTATTATTCGTAAAAATAATTCTTTTCTTATATTTGTATATCTTTTTATTAAATACCATTTTTCATCTATAGTATCTATAGCCAAATCTACTGGAATACTGGGAAATAAAGAAACAACATCAAGTGAAATTAATTTTTCATTTTCATTAACTTTTAATATTTAATAATAATATTTAATAATATTTTAATGTTTATTTATCTCTAAACTGAAGTGAGTTAACTACATTATATTTAGAATCTAATGTAATTTTTCTTAATATATTTATAATATATTTACATAGTTCATATGCTGGAGAGTTTATAAAAGAACATATTGGTCTTAATGGGAAATTTTCCTTATGGATTTTAGGTAATTCATATAGTCTAGGAGCTATAGCTACATTTGTTTTCAGTTTATTTTTATCCGTAGACGTAATTATGTTATCTTTGAAAAGTTCTTCAACTAAATCATTATTTAATTTCTGTAATTTAGTTGTAGGATCTTTACTGAGAATATTGTATGTGGTAGTGTTATCTACAATATTATTAATCCTTATTTCATAATCATTCTTATTCAAAGCAACAGTAGTATTTCCCTTATCTGCATTTAAAATAATTATGTTATTATTATTTCTCAAAAATCTTTTGCTAATTTCTACTTTATCTAATAAACACTTATCTCTATTAGTTAGCATAATCTTACTCATATGATTATCAATAATTGAAGATAATCGTGATCTAGGTACTTCCTGTTCCTCTTTATTTTGTAGAGTCTGAACAAAATCTTCTCCATCTGCTATTATTTTCATTATGGGAATATTATCTCTTATATTTGGTAATGCAAACTTTTTACCTAATGAAAGAATATACTGAACATCTATTGGTATATCAACATCTGATTTATTTACAAACCAGTTTTTATTAAATTTAATTCCTAATTCTTTTCTTTGTAAATTTAGAAGGCAGCTAAATTTCTTAATTTGTATCCGTTTAGTCTTTATCATCAATGTATTTTTTAACCTATCATTGTATTTTAAAAAATTATTCATCTCTTCTTCATTAAAATGTCTTCTTAAAATATTTTTAATAAATAATAACTCCCTTTCATACTGTTTTAGCATCTCATGTTTTTCTTTTATGGTAAAATTTAGAATTTTGACTTTAAATTTTTGGATATGTTTATAAAAACTGTGTTGAATTGTGCCCTGACTATTATTAGGAAATATATTTGAAATATTTTTAGATGCATTTTTAATAAAATTAGGAATGATACCTGCATTTCTGCAGCGAACTAAAAAAGTTAAAAAAGTTATTGATGTCTTGCACTTAATTATCTTATCACTTATATTTTTATACTTATTTACAGCTCTTCTTACTTGCTCATTCCTTTTTAAAGAACTATATATACATCTGTAATTTAATCCATTGAAAATTCTTCTTCTATATTGTTATTCCCTCAATATTATTATTTTGATTAAAGTGTGTCCTTCTGTCCATCTCATATATATTGTTGTAATTGTTGATTCTTCTATTATTAATCCCATAGTTAGCTGAATAGTAATTGATTCCAATAAAATAATTGAAACGGTTATTTTCAATATTATTAAAATACATCCTTCTGACTTCTTTACAAATATTTTGAAACTATGTTTTCAAAGATTGATCCTCTTCGCATTTTATTCTATCCTTATTTGGTTTTTTGATTTTCTTGAAATAATGTCTGTTTGAATGTATTACAATTTTTAATTATATATAAATTTTATTTAAGCTATAGGTCTTTTTGTTATAAATTTACAATTTTATTTATTTTTATCGATATTTCGCTTCAACTTTGTGTAGCTTCTTCAGGAAATGAAATTATTCTAAATTTACTAATACGTAGATATATAAAATGAAAAATATTTGTCAAAATTGAAAAAATAAAAAAGTTCAAAAAGCTTTTTAGATACAACAAGTAAGAGTGCTATATTCGGCTGCGCCGAATCTTATATACCCTTTACCAAAGTGCGTTTATGTAGTATAGAGATACATACATACTGAGATATGTAGGTACATATTAATTTTGTGAAAAAATTCATACTTTTTTCTCCAGTGCAATTTCTAGGTTTTTGGCATTATGTTTAATTTGGTGCTATTTAAATTTTTGGCGATTAATTTTATTTTGCTGATTTTTAGTTTTGGCGATTTTTTTCGGTTATTGGCTTTTTTTAATTTTGGCGAATTTTTTCGTTTTGGCGATTTTTTTCATATAGGCAATTTTTTTTTCTTTGGCGATTTTTCTCGGTTATTTTTTAATTTTTGCGATTTATTTTCGTTTTGGCAACTTTTTTGATTTTAGCGACTTTTTTTCATTTAGGCAATTTTTTTAATTTTTGGCGATTTGTGTTCGTATAAGCATTTTTTTTGTTTTGGCGATTTTTTTGATTTTGCCGATTTTTTCTTTTCATATCAGCGATTTCTTTAATTTTTGGTGATTTTTGTTCATATAAGCATTTTTTTTGTTTTGGCGATTTTTGCGGTATTTGGCGTTTTTTTGTTATTGTGGAAATTTATTTTTAGTTTTGACACGATTTTCTCGTTTTGGCAATTTTTTTCGGTTTTTGGCGTTTTTTTTAATTTTAGCGTTTTTTTTTTAATTTGGGCAATTTTTTAAATTTTTGGCGATTTTATAATTTTCGGATTTTTTAGTTTGACTGTTTTTGAAAATTTCAAGAGTTTAACTCTTACAGTTTCCAAGATATAGCAATTTGACAAAATTATATAGTCAAAATTTCATTAACTGATGGACCACCCTTCATTTAAAATTTTTTTTAATTTTAGTGTTAATTGTTATAGCCTGTATAAAAATTCACTAATTTTACAAATTTCAAGTGTCAATATACATATGTACATACATACATACAATTGTATGTATATTACGTGGGATTTTAAAAGTTTTCGTCACTCATTTTGGAACACCCTTTAATTTTTAGCTTTTATATATTTGTTGTTGTAGCGACCAAAGTTCTACATACTCTGTCCAAATTTCAGACCCGTAGCTTTTACCGTTCCTGAGAAAATAGCCTTCTTCCTAAAACATGAAATATGTTTAATTAAAAAAAAAAATACATTAGATTCTAAATATAATGTAGTTAACTCACTTCAGTTTAGAGATAAAGAAAAACATTTAAAAGTTAATGAAAATGAAAAATTAATTTCACTTGATGTTGTTTCTTTATTTACTAGTATTCCAGTAGATTTGGCTATAGATACTATAGATGAAAACTGGGATTTAATAAAAAGATATACAAATATAAGAAAAGAAATATTTTTACGAATAATAAAATATTGCATAATGGATAATAGATATTTTCAGTATAATTATAAAGTATATTCACAACTTAAAGGTCTACCAATGGGATCTCCAGCCTCCCCAATAATAGCTGATATTGTAATGGAAAAGTTGATTGATTAATTGATAGCATTACAAAGCTAACAATAAAACCAAAAATTTTAACTAAATATGTTGATGACTTATTTTGTATTATTTCTTTTCACCAGGATATAAAATTTACAATAGAAAAGGAATGTAATTCAAAGATTTCTTATCTAGATACATTAGTAGTAAGAAGGAATAACAACTTATTAATTGATTGGTATCAAAAACCAACATCTTCAGGTAGAATAATTAATTATTACTCAAAACATCCAAAAAGAATTATTATTAATACTGCAAAAAATCTAATAGAAAGAGAATTAACAATAAGTGATAATTTGTTCTTTAATGTTTGTTAAGCTCGAGGTCGTTGTATTTAATTTAATTAATTTCTTCGATATTTCGTTAACAGTTTGTTAACATCGTCAGGAAATAAGCAATTGAAATTGATATTTTATAAATTTTTAAAACGGTTTTGAAATATGTCATAAAAAATATTCTCGACATTCTTTGTTGAATTTTTTATGAAATTTGGGATTACTCCTGTATTTCTACATCTTGTTAAGAATGTTATTGCTGACTTCGCTTGTACAATTTTATTTCTATTTGATTTAAGATGATTAATATATCTTCTTGTTTGAAAATTTCTCTTGAAACTCCTATAGTCCATTGTTTATATTTGATGTGCTCTTCTTATTTGATTTTGATTATATTTATTTGACCTTCTTTAGTTTGTTCTTTAATGTTTGTTAAGCTCGAGGTCGTTGTATTTAATTTAATTAATTTCTTCGATATTTCGTTAACAGTTTGTTAACATCGTCAGGAAATAAGCAATTGAAATTGATATTTTATTTATCAGCAATAACATTCTTAACAAGATGTAGAAATACAGGAGTAATCCCAAATTTCATAAAAAATTCAACAAAGAATGTCGAGAATATTTTTTATGACATATTTCAAAACCGTTTTAAAAATTTATAAAATATCAATTTCAATTGCTTATTTCCTGACGATGTTAACAAACTGTTAACGAAATATCGAAGAAATTAATTAAATTAAATACAACGACCTCGAGCTTAACAAACATTAAAGAACAAACTAAAGAAGGTCAAATAAATATAATCAAAATCAAATAAGAAGAGCACATCAAATATAAACAATGGACTATAGGAGTTTCAAGAGAAATTTTCAAACAAGAAGATATATTAATCATCTTAAATCAAATAGAAATAAAATTGTACAAGAGAAGTCAGCAATAACATTCTTAACAAGATGTAGAAATACAGGAGTAATCCCAAATTTCATAAAAAATTCAACAAAGAATGTCGAGAATATTTTTTATGACATATTTCAAAACCGTTTTAAAAATTTATAAAATATCAATTTCAATTGCTTATTTCCTGACGATGTTAACAAACTGTTAACGAAATATCGAAGAAATTAATTAAATTAAATACAACGACCTCGAGCTTAACAAACATTAAAGAACAAACTAAAGAAGGTCAAATAAATATAATCAAAATCAAATAAGTGATAATGTATTTCATGAAAAAATAGAAATTTAATCAGAAATATTTTGATTAATAACGGGTTCCCCGCTAACATAATTAGTAAATTAATAGGACAGTATAAGAACAAACATATTAACAGAACCTCAAATGTAGTGTCTGAACCAAAAATATATAAATCATTAACGTATGTACCAGAAATGTCAGAAAGATTAGAAAATTCAAATATATATGATAAAAATAAATATAGAATGGCACATAAAATTTATAACACAGTCGGTCAATTATTTAGTAAACCTAAGGATAAAATACATAAACTAGATAAGTCGAACTTAGTTTATAAGATACCGTGTAATGGAAGTAATAACGAAAACTGTGATAAGGTGTATATAGGTTGTAACGACACGTTCCGCTGGTTGCCGGGATAGCTTCAGGGGTGTTCAGGGAACGTGTGTAGTTGCATTAAAGGGAATGTACACTATATTCTTTATTCCACTTAATAGTTATTTATTTTTCTCATTTACAAAAGTTTTATCTGGAACGGTTGACCTTCCACGTGACGATATGTAGGGCGTCGGCGTATCAACCAGCGAGTAATCGGCCAGTTCCACGGAATTGATAACTCCTTATGAATGCACGGTCACAAAGTGGGATACTTCTGAGGGATTGGTTCCCCTCCCGAAGTATCTTGTTGGAACAGTACCAAACTAGCACTGGTGTTTGTAGGGGTTGAAAACCTCAAACAAATGCCCAGTCACCAGTGTGCTACCTAGCAGGAGTATTTGTAGGGGTTGATAACCACCAACAAATGTCCCGCCACCAAGTAGTGTACCTCTGAGGGATTGATTCCCCTGATGAAAAGGAGCCAACGGTCGAACCAACCTAGCTGGGGTATTTGTAAGGATTGATAACCACAAACAAATGCCTTCTAAGTCACACGACACCACAAGCACAAGTGCAGAGCAAAATATTAATTGTAAGGATTGATAACCACGAACAATTAGATCTTACCTGCAGGTCGCCTGCACGCCAACTGCCTGTTCACTTGTGATTTTCGCCCTTTTATACCTGTTTTCAGGCATACAGTTGTTGTACACATACAACCAATCATTGTGGGCACACATATTTTCCGTCATCGAAAAGAGTTGCATTTAAATGGCACGAACAGCTGATCATATACCGTTTCTCACCACCAGATGTCGTCACGTGTCGATCGTCCGTTAATTTCGAATCTTACAGATAGTAAGCGATAATTATAATAATCACTATTCTTACGATTAATTAAAATAAACAATAAAGTATAATATAATGAATTTAATAAAAGTATAGTAAATAAACAAAGGAAAGGAAATTCATATAACATAATATTAATATTCAACGCAAAAGGAAATTCATAAATATTCATGTATGTAGCTTAAAACGAGGGTGGCGACTTTAAGCGTTACATTGAAATGAGTCTCGCGATAACTGGAGATATGAATTCTCGAATGATAAAAGGGCCTTCGTATTTGGTTGCGAGCTTAGCAGCGAAATTGTCGACACCCTTGGAAAGAGGGTGAGTACGTACTAACCCCAACACTGGGGTTCCACTTTCGGCGACGTAAATTATAATGCCTTTGCTGTTTACGGGATGCTTCAGTAAGGTTTCTTTTAACGACTTTAAAGATGTCTTGTAGCTCTTCCGCCCTTTGATGGGGATCTGCTGGACGAGCGCCGGTTCCTACGGTCACTTCATCATATAGTGCCTTAGGAAGACGGGTGTTCTCGTCCTTGAGTGAGGTAGGCGGGTGTATGTCCAGTAGACTCGGACACACTTGTGTTGATGGCTAACATAATTTCTGGGACTAGTTCATCCCAGGTGTTATGATGGGGTCCGGTAAATTGTGCGATGATGGTTTTCATTGTGCGATTGACCCTCTCTGTTGGATTCTCCTGGGGTGTATAGGGTGCCGTGAGCTGGTGTTTCACACCTATTTCATATAGGTATTTTTCGAAAATTCGTGACGTGAACTGTGTTCCATTGTCGGTGATGATTCTTTTGGGCACACCATATCGCGCTAGTATGCGCTCCCTAAAAGCTTTCACGAGCCTTTCGGATGTTGCTTTTCGAAGTGGTATTAGTTCACACCATTTTGAGAAGTTGTCAAAAAAAACTAGCATCATGGTATTTCCATGCTTGGTTCGCGGTAACGGTCCAACAAAATCTGCGCAAAGAGTTGCCCATGGCTCCTCCGGAATACGTGTGAGCATCTTTCCGGCTGGCTGTTGTTGTGATACCTTATATTTCTGACATGTCTCCCAACGTCGTACATATCTACATATATCTCTTGTCATTCCAGGCAAATAATACCTACTCGCTACTTTGTTTATCGTTTTCGTGTTACCTAAATGCCCTCCTGTGGCAGTGTCGTGGTTTTCGCGAATAACCTGGTTTCTTAAGGGGGTTCCTACACATAACTTCCATGGCGTGGTATCATTACCGTGGGTTCCGCGGGACGTATTCTTGTAAAGCTGGTTATTGATGACAGAAAACTCGGGAAACTTCTGCGGCAACTGGCGCACTTTTGCTATCCTCCGTTTTATCCAAGGACAGGTGGTGTCTGTAGTGGTTTGAACGATATCAACAGTCTCGACTGGTTGTCGTGACAATGCATCTGCTACCACATTCTGTTCACCCTTCCGGTATTGTATCGTAAATTGATACTGCTGTAGTTCCAGAGCCCAGTGAGCCAGTCGGCCTGTAGGGTTGTCGATTGTATTTAACCATTTTAAGGCCACGTGGTCCGTGATTACCACAAAGGCATAACCTTCCAAATACGGCCTCATCTTCCGTATTCCCCAGACCATAGCTAAGCACTCTTTTTCGGTGGCCGAGTAATTTTTCTCAGCTCCATTGAGGTGTCGACTAGCGTAGGCTCTTACGCGCTCACTTCCTTCTAGATTTTGCGTCAGTACGGCGCCCAGTCCATGTTCACTGGCGTCCGTCTGCAAAATAAAAGTTTGTGAAAAATCTGGGCATGCAAGTATTGGTGCCTTTGTTAATTTATTTTTAAGCGAACCGAACGAGTTTTGCTGGTCTTCGCCCCACTTCCAGTGCTTTCCTTTTTTCAGTAACTGGGTTAGTGGTTTCGAAATGGTAGCAAAATCTGGCACAAACCGGCGGTACCAAGAAGTAATTCCTAGGAAACGACTTACTTCTTTGACTGACTTTGGCGTCGCCATTTCGGTAATAGCTGCTACTTTGCTGGGGTCGGTCTTGATTCCATTTCTCGTGACCACATGCCCCAAGTATTTAATTTCTGACTTGAAAAACTCACATTTTTCTGGGTTAATTCTCAAATTGGCTGCCCTCAATCGTCGGAATACTTCTTTTAGCTTGACAACATGTTGTTCGAAAGTTTCGCTAATTACGATAATGTCATCTAGGTAGGCAAATGCGTAGGGCTCCATTTCAGGCCCGATTACATTATCCAATGCGCGTTGGAACGTTGCTGGGGCCGAGTGCAACCCAAAAGGCATTACCCGCCATTGATATAAGCCACGACCGGCGACGGCGAATGCCGTATACTTTTTGCTACTTCCTTCGAGGGGTATTTGCCAGTATCCATCTTTTAAGTCTAGACTACTCACAAATTTGGCGTTCCGTAACCGGTTAAGAATTGTATCGATTCGAGGCAGCGAATCTAGCATATAGCTGTCGAAAATCCATACACGTGCGCCATGTACCGTTTTTCTTTTTCACTAACGTGATGGGGAAACTGTAGTCCATCTACACGATGGTTCGATACAGCCATTAGCAATTAGTTTGTTCACTTCGGCATCTATGATCGACTGCATTGCTGGCTTACGTGGGGCGTAGCGAAGTTTGATCGGCCGGTCGTCTTTCATGGTTATCTTATGCTGGGCGATATTAGAGAGTCCCTGTATTTTTTTAAATTTTGGAAGTTCCTGTTCTAGGAACTTAGTAATTTCTTTCTGGTAGTCTGAGGGAATTTTCATACCTTGCTTTCTGTTATTATTAATTTTTAGGTTTATTTTTGTATTTAAATTCGAATTACAGCTTACCTGGTTGCTGCCCTCAGGTCCAGTTATTGGTTCTTCGTTGGACTTAGCCACTAAGCCCGCGCAACTAATCGTGGCCTGGAAGTGTTGCAGAAAGTCAAGCCCAAGAATGAGACCCTCTCTTGACTCGTTCATAATCAAGAACTGCCAGTCTGTCGTAAGTTTTCCCAAAGTCACTGTCAGTCTCACCGCTCTATTAATGAGTTTTCGAGATCCATCAGCCAGAAATATTTCTACATCGATAGCGGTGTAAACTGGCGTATTGCGTAGTTGGCGGATTTGTGATGAAGTAATAAAGCTCCTGGTGGCACCTGTATCTACCAGGGCTGTGGCCAACTGTCCGTCTAGTTGGATATGCGCTGTAATTTTATCATTTTCCCATACCATGCAGGTCGGATTGTTTTCGACGTTAGAGTTCAAATCTGGCGTTTTTGATGCATTTTTGCCGTTAACATGCGGTGGTGCTCTCCTCGCTGTTGCTGTGCTGGGTTCGGTATGCTTTCTAGATCGGCCACCAATTGCATAAGTTCGTCCAGAGTTGAAAAATCTCTACGTCGTATGTACCATTGATAATCTGGTAAGGCGTTCCGGAATATTCGTTCTAGCTTTTATTCTCCAGTTAAGTTAGTGGGACGCATTAACTCTTGCAGAGTTAATAGGTAGTCTTTAAAAGCTTCCCGTGGCCGCTGAACACGCTTTCGAATCTCATCCTCTAATTTCTCAAAGTAGCGGGGGGCAAGAAAAAGGTAAAGAAATCTCGTTTGAACTGTGGCCACGTGTCCCAATGTTTATTGTTGTTACGAAACCAGACAAGAGCCTTTTCCCGCAACACCTCCGGCATAATGTGAGGCAATCGATCCACCTCAACATGGTACATGCTAGCCAGCTCCTCCATTCGCTCCACAAAGCCTAACGGGTCCTTACCTCCGTCATATTTTATTCCCCATTTACGTATAGTGTCGACAATAGGTGCTCGTTCTTCACACAGGGTATCGGAAGTGTTGTTATGTCGTGCTCCACTGCTTTCCGCTTTCATTGGTGAAGCTGGTGTTACACTGGGGTCGGGATGACCACTTTGCATAGTAATATTCGGGGTAAGTGTAGTAGGATTGGCCGGTGTTTCATGCTTGGCTTGCAAATCGAGTAGTTGCCGCAATTGGTTTTCCTCGTGCGGCATTGCTAGAAATTTCGCAAAGCGTTTCATCAAGTCTTCCACTAGGCCATTGGGGTCTTGTTGAAACTGCGTCAGATATTTCACTAGCTCCTCCTTTTTCAGCACATAGACCCAGGATGTTCTTAGTACTGTACTCATAGCGACGGTGGGAGGTTTCAACTTTTTATTTATTTTATTATTTTAATATTTTTGTTTAATTATTATAAAATTTTTATTTATTTAATTTGAAATTTTTTTTTTTTTGAATTATTTGTTTTAAATATTTCTATTTCTTTAGTTTAAATATTTTTATCCATTTATTTTTAATTTTTTTTTTATTTGTTTACAACACACTATTATGTAGTATGTCCCTGCTCGGGCGCCATTGTAACGACACGTTTCCGCTGGTTGCCGGGATAGCTTCAGGGGTGTCCAGGGAACGTGTGTAGTTGCATTAAAGGGAATGTACACTATATTCTTTATTCCACTTAATAGTTATTTATTTTTCTCATTTACAAAAGTTTTATCTGGAACGGTTGACCTTCCACGTGACGATATGTAGGGCGTCGGCGTATCAACCAGCGAGTAATCGGCCAGTTCCACGGAATTGATAACTCCTTATGAATGCACGGTCACAAAGTGGGATACTTCTGAGTGATTGGTTCCACTCCCGAAGTATCTTGATGGAACAGTACCAAACTAGCACTGGTGTTTGTAGGGGTTGAAAACCTCAAACAAATGCCCAGTCACCAGTGTGCTGTCAGTCAGTCAGTTCTCGTGGTACCTTCATAGCGAACAGTCGATTAGCGGAATTTTTTCTTACATACAAACAAACAAAAAATTATACAAAAAAATATTCGTAGTACATATTATTCGTAATAGGCACATACTGACTTTAATAAATAAGCTTTACTGCTTTGTTAATATTTTTTACATAGTGGAAATAACAAATACAAAAAAACAGAAACAAAAGAAACATAAACTGTGACATTGAGGAATACTCTATACGAGTAACTCAAAAACAAATAAACAATCAAAAATTACAAAAACAAAAAAAAACCGTAAGCAAAAAAAAACACAAAAAGTGCCCTTGAGGAATACTCTATATGAGTACCTCAAATACAAAAAATTATGAAGTGAGTTCTAACGGCAGAAATGCCTATTTTACTGGGAGTTCTGAAGCTCTCAATGAAAATAATACAAATAATAAATCTAATGAGAATATTTTTTTAACGACAAATCCAATTTTTCGTCAGCGATCAACTTCGCTTTGTCCAATGCCAAATAGTGATTCATTAACATTACAGTTGCCTAGTACTTCGTCATATAAGTCAGTTATATCATCTCCTTCAGGCTCGTGTTCATCACTTAATAAAGTTATCACTACAGATAAAAGTAGCTCAAAATCCAAGGTACAAGTAGGAATGGACAGATACAAAAATTTCATCTGCTCCAAAGATGTCTAGGGATAATAGCGCATCATCTACCAATCGTCAAAATCGTTTTTCATTATTGCAAGTCACCGACGATAAGCCCGCTGCATCATCGCAAAAGTCTTTTAAGCCACCACCTATATATTTGAGAGAGAAAAATTCTAACGCCCTAATTAAAAAATTAGTCTCGGCCATTGGTGAAAACGCATTTCATGTTGTTTCAATAAAGCGTGGTAATATTGACGAAACTAAAATTCAAATATACGAAGAAAAAAATTTCCGTAAAATAGTGACTGAATTTGAAAAAAATAAAACAAGTTTTTATACGTACCAGCTTAAAAGTGCCAAAGGTATGCAGATCGTATTGAAGGGTATTGACTCTTATGTTAATCCTGAAGAACTAAAGATGCACTCATGATACAAGGATTTAAGGTAAAAAATGTTACCAATATAATAAACAGGGAGAAGATCCCCCAGCCTTTTTTCGTGTTGAATTGGAGCCGAATGATATACAGCTGAAAAAAAACGAGACACACCCAATTTATAGCCTAAAATACCTCTTATACCGAAAAATCACAGTTGAAGAGCCACATAAGCGATAAGGTCCCGTACAGTGCCATAATTGCCAAGAATATGGCCACACAGAAACATACTGTAAATTACCCACTGTTTGTGTTGTGTGCGGCGAATTACACGGCACTGCTAGTTGCAATAAGTCAAAAGATCAAAGTGATAAAAAATGCAGTAATTGTGGAGGTAATCACACCGCTAACTACAGAGGTTGTCCTGTGTACTCTTTTGTCAAACAGACTATGGTGCAAAAACCTAAATTAGCTCCATCTCAATCAGCAAACGCTTACTCCGCCACTTTTGTGCAAAGGAGCCAACCAGTTACTTCCCGTGTATCGTATGCCGATGCTGCTAGAACAAATTCTATTTCCGCACAAAATGTTCCACCTCCAAATAATTCAACAAATGCAAACTCAATCTTTAACTTTAGTCGCCTTGAAGCTACTATTGACAATTTGGTGCAAACTATAAACAACTTTACAACAAATATGACTAACATGATGCAAGAAATGCTGAGAATGCAGAATACTCTGCTTCAAGCATTAATTAACAAGCCATGAACACGTTAAAAATATGTTTCTGGAACGCAAACGGCATTCGCCAACATAAAAATGAACTTGAGCACTTCCTTACGGAAAAAGGTATTGATATAATGTTGGTCTCTGAGACACATTTGACTACGAGAAGCTTTTTCAAAATAAATGGCTACACTATGTATGATACAAAGGACCCTAGAGGGAGAGCATGCGGTGGATCTGCAATTCTAATTAAGTCAAGACTCAAGCACTATATCCTTGACAACGTTAGTGAAGAATATATGCAAGCTACGAATATTTTTGTAGAAAATTTTTGTTCTAATTTCGTAATATCATCAATTTACTCACCTCCCAGATTTTCAGTTACCGAAGATCAGTATGAGAAGTTCTACAAATCGCTTGGATCTTGTTTCGTGGCAGCTGGAGACTACAATGCAAAGCATACGTACTGGGGATCGCGCCTTTTAACACCTAGAGGTCGAGCTTTGTTTAATACAATTTCAAAAATGGGCTTAGATGTTATTTCGAGTGGGGAGCCCACTTATTGGCCTACTGACGTACGAAAAATTCCAGATGTTATTGATTTTGGCGTAATGAAAAATATTTCTAGGGATTTAATTAGTGTTGAAACTTCTTTAGATCTCTCCTCCGATCACTCCCTCACTATCGTTACAATGTGTGACCCACTAAGAAGTGACTTACCTCACCCATATATGAAGATGACCAATCGTGTTAATTGGCTGGGATTCAAAAAATATCTTAGTAGTCATTGCACGGAAAATATTGCGTTAAGAACACCCAATGACATTGAAACTAACATTGCCAATCTTAACGAAATTATTAAACAGGCTGCTGAACATGCCACTACCTCCCATCCGCAGTCTGGGTTTAATAAAATTTATTCCAGGGATATTGAACATCTCATATGTGAAAAAAGAAGAGCTAGAAGGGAATGGCAACAGCACAGATCACCCCAACATAAACTCAGACTTAAAGAATGTTCTAAACGACTTCAAGAGTTGCTTGCATCTGAAAAAACTGCATCTCTTAAAAATTATTTGGAAGGTCTTGATGTCACACCGACATCTAATTACTCTTTGTGGCGCGCTGCTAGAAAGCTTAAAACCCCCGTTGAGTTCAAGCCACCTCTGCGCACATCTACCGGAGATTGGGCAAGAAGCGATACGGAAAAATGCAAAATATTTGCTGAGCATCTAAAATCCGTATTTACCTCAAATACATGTACTGGTGTTGCTGATTTGCCGAATGTAGTTGCTCTACCCCCTCGAGCCTTAAAGTTTAAGATGCGTGATGTACATAAAGTAATTGCTGAACTCAAGCCAAAGAAAGCTCCAGGTATTGATGGAATTAGTAACAAGATGCTGATGAACTTGCCGCATATTGCAATAAGAATCTTGCTGTTTATTTCTAATGCCATATTACGACTGGAGTATTATCCACAACTCTGGAAGCTTGCAAAAATCAAAATGATTCCAAAGCCGGGAAAAGATCTTACTAAAGCTGAGTCATATAGGCCAATAAGTTTGCTGTCAACTATGTCAAAACTCTTCGAAAAGCTGCTCATGACAAAATTGTCCCCAACCTTAACAGATAGTGGGTGCATCCCAGACCATCAATTTGGTTTTAGAAGTCAGCATAGCACCATTGAACAAACTCATAGATTGGTTCAATTTATAAGAAAAACATTTGAGGAAAAGAAGTATTGTTCTGCCCTGTTTATTGACGTTTCTCAGGCATTTGATAAAGTGTGGCATGAAGGTCTAATTCTAAAATTAAAATCATATCTACCAATAAATTTAGTGAATTTATTAGAAAGTTACATCACTACCCGGAAGTTCACGGCTGTGGAAGGAGAATTCATGAGTGTTCCTGAATCTATATCATCCGGTGTGCCACAGGGGAGCATACTGGGGCCAGTTTTGTATTTGATCTATACTTGTGATATGCCTTTGAGCAGCAATATCCATACATCTACGTTTGCCGATGATACAGCCTGCCTTAGTATGCATGAAAACCCTCACGAGGCTTCCCGATATTTACAAGAACATATTACACAATTGGAAATGTGGTTGAACTTATGGAGAATTAAGGTAAATGAACAAAAGTGTGTCCATATAACGTTTACCCTAAGAAGAGATACTTGTTCCCCAATTCGAATCAATAATCAAAATATTCCTCAACACTCCCAAGTGAAATACCTTGGTATACACCTTGATCGAAGGCTTACATGGAAACATCATATTGACTTTAAACTAACTCAGATGAAAATTAAGTTATCTCAAATACACTGGTTGATTGGCAGAAATTCAACACTTAGCATGGACTGTAAACTTTTATTATACAAGTCGCTTTTAAAGCCAATATGGTGTTACGGTATCCAGTTATGGGGCACTGCTTCAGCTTCCAATGTAGAGAGAATCCAACGAAGGCAAAACAAAATTTTACGGTTAATAACATCGGCTCCATGGTACATCAAAAATTCTAATATACATCGTGATTTAAATATGCCACTAGTGACTGAAGAAATTGCAAAATACGCAGGCAAATATTTAACAAAACTCGAGTCACATCCTAATCCGCTTGCTTGTAATATTTTGAACTTTACTGGACACATCCGCTTAAAAAAGAGGGACACAAGGGCTCTATTACTCAACACGCCAAATGGGATTTCTTGAAAATATTTTTTTTATACTCTTTTATAATTTTTTTTTCTTTTTTATTATCACTACTTATGTATTATTTATAACTATTAACAAGTTTATGTCCGACAGTGGTCGGTCCTAATAATTATATTTTAGATTTAAGATTTGAATACTTATTGTTAGTTCATATTTGAAGATACAATAAATAAATACATGTATTAAAAAAAAAAAAAAAAAAAAAAAAAAAAAAAACAGTGTGCTACCTAGCAGGAGTATTTGTAGGGGTTGATAACCACCAACAAATGTCCCGCCACCAAGTAGTGTACCTCCGAGGGATTGATTCTTCTGATGAAAAGGAGCTAACGGTCGAACCAACCTAGCTGGGGTATTTGTAAGGATTGATAACCACAAACAAATGCCTTCTAAGTCACACGACACCACAAGCACAAGTGCAGAGCAAAATATTAATTGTAAGGATTGATAACCACGAACAATTAGATCTTACCTGCAGGTCGCCTGCACGCCAACTGCCTGTTCACTTGTGATTTTCGCCCTTTTATACCTGTTTTCAGGCATACAGTTGTTGTACACATACAACCAATCATTGTGGGCACACATGTTTTCCGTCATCGAAAAGAGTTGCATTTAAATGGCACGAACAGCTGATCATATACCGTTTCTCACCACCAGATGTCGTCACGAGTCGATCGTCCGTTAATTTTGAATCTTACAGATAGTAAGCGATAATTATAATAATCACTATTCTTACGATTAATTAAAATAAACAATAAAGTATAATATAATGAATTTAATAAAAGTATAGTAAATAAACAAAGGAAAGGAAATTCATATAACATAATATTAATATTCAACGCAAAAGGAAATTCATAAATATTCATGTATGTAGCTTAAAACGAGGGTGGCGACTTTAAGCGTTACAAGGTACAACCAAGAATAAATTAAAAACAAGAATAGCTGGTCATTAATCTGATCAAAACTATACGAACATTAATTCACAAAGAACAGCATTATCATCTCATTGTGCCAATTTAAATCATAATCCTGATTTTGATAACGTATCAGTACTAAACACAGAAAGTAATTGCTGAAGACGTTATATGTTAGAGATGTTACAAATTAATAATGTTAAAACAGATAAAAGAATAAATTTTAGTGTAGATACAGCTAATCTTGCTCATTCCTACAGATATTTGTAATATAAAAACATAAAACGATAAAAAAAATATTTAAGTTTATAATATTTTTTAAAAAAGATTTAAAAGTTGATTATATGTACCTGTTAATGTATATATGTATTTACGTATATATATGTTTGCTCGTGTATATGTATAGGTGTGTATGCATGTATAAATGTACCTTTACGTATATGACTATGTTTTTGTGAATATGTTTATACATGCATGTGCCTTTGTGTCCATGTACAGATGTATATGCATACATGTATAAATGTTGAAATATTTGCATGGATTTGTGTAAGTGTATGTATATTCAGGATTGTGTATGTTTTGCATATGTAGATGGATGTGGTGGACATGTATGTGTATGTGATCATAGAAATGTGTGTATATGTATGTTTATGCATGTATATACATGTGTATGTGCATATGAGAATGAGTACATATATATTTATGTATATATATGTGTATATGTGTGTTTGTATGTATATATATATATATATATATATCTATATATTTAATTAATAATTATAATTATGGACATATGTATTTATTTTAATATTTTTAATTCTTTTAAATATCTTTTTGTTTGTAAAAAGCTTTTTGAACTTTTTTATTTTTTCAATTTTGACAAATATTTTTCATTTTATATATCTATGTATTAGTAAATTTAGAATAATTTCATTTCCTGAAAATAAGTATAAAAATATAAGTCATAAGATAATTAAGTGCAAGACATCAATAACTTTTTAGTTCGCTGCAGAAATGCAGGTATCATTCCTAATTTTATTAAAAATTCATGTAAAAATATTTCAAGTATATTTCCTAATAATAGTCAGGGCACAATTCAACACAGTTTTTATAAACATATCTAAAAATTTAAAGTCAAAATTCTAAATTTTACCATAAAAGAAAAACATGAGATGCTAAAACAGTATGAAAGGGAGTTAGTATTTATTAAAAATATTTTAAGAAGACATTTTAATGAAGAAGAGATGAATAATTTTTTAAAATACAATGATAGGTTAAAAAATACATTGATGATAAAGACTAAACGGATACACATTAAGAAATTTAACTGCCTTCTTAATTTACAAAGAAAAGAATTAGGAATTAAATTTAATAAAAAATGGTTTGTAAATAAATCAGATGTTGATATACCAATAGATGTTCAGTATATTCTTTCATTATGTAAAAAGTTTGCATTACCAAATATAAGAGATAATATTCCCATAATGAAAATAATACCAGATGGAGAAGATTTTGTTCAGACTCTACAAAATAAAGAGGAACAGGAAGTAGCTAGATCAAGATTATCTTCAATTATTGATAATCATATGAGTAAGATTATGCTAACTAAGAGAGATAAGTATTTATTAGATAAAGTAGAAATTAGCAAAAGATTTTTGAGAAATAATAATAACATAATTATTTTAAATGCAGATAAGGGAAATACTACTGTTGCTTTGAATAAGAATGATTATGAAATAAGGATTAATAATATTGTAGATAACACTACCACATACAATATTCTCAGTAAAGATCCTACAACTAAATTACAGAAATGTAATGGGTGTTTTTTATTGAGGTATAGAACTTTAAGAGAGCAATTAATTCGGTTAACCATGGATCGTTTTCGTACTACGTTTACTCTATGTGATAATACACATCCGCAGAGACGTCGAACAGTGCGCACCGAAGAAACAATTGCAGCTGTAGAGCAAAGTGTTGAAGAGGACCCGAATGAATCGATTCGCCACCGTGCACAGCAATTGGAGCTTTGTCCATCAACTTTATGGAAGATTTTGCGCAAAGATCTTGGCTTTCGACTTTACAAGATCCAGCTTGTGCAAGAATTAAAGCCGCGAGACCATGCAATGCGTCGTGATTTTGGTGTATGGGCCGAAAATGAGATTGATCTCGATGCTGATTTTCATCGCAAAATTTAGTTCAGTGATGAGGCTCATTTTTGGTTGAATAGCTACGTCAACAAGCAAAATTGCCGCATTTGGAGTGAAGAGAATCCATATGAGGCCCTTGAGACGCCATTACATCTACAAAAACTGACTGTTTGGTGTGCTCTATGGGCTGGTGGAGTCATTGGGCCATACTTCTTCCGAAATAATGCTGGAGAGTCAGTTACCGTTAATGGAGACCGGTATAGAGCCATGATAACCGACTATTTTGTTCCCAAATTGGATGGCATGAATGTGGATGAGTTGTGGTTCCAACAAGACGGCGCTACATGCCACACAGCGCACGTCACAATCGATTTATTGAAGGAAACATTCGATGAGCGCATAATTTCGCGGAATGGACCTGTCAATTGGCCACCAAGATCGTGTGATTTGACACCATTGGATTATTTTCTTTGGGGATATGTGAAGTCGCTCGTCTATGACAACAACCCAGAAACATTAGGGGACTTGGAAGCCAACATTCGTGGCGTTATTGCCAACATACGGCCCCATATGCTGGAAAAAGTGGTTGAAAATTGGACCTGTAGAATTGGCTTTATTCGAGCCAGGCGCGGAAGCCACATGCCCGAAATCATATTTAAACATTAATGGCATAAAATTATCCTTCCAATAAAGCCAAATTGATGGACATTAAAACGATTTTCTTGTGTTTTATTTCAATTCGAAGTTCTATACCTCTAAAAAAACACCCTGTATATGCATACATGTATAAATGTTGAAATATTTGGATGGATATGTGTACGTGTATGTATATTCAGGATTGTGTATGTGTTGCATATGTAGATGGATGTGGTGGACATGTATGTGTATGTGATCATGGACGGGTGTGTATATGTATGTTTATGCATGTATATACATGTGTATGTGCATATGAGAATGAGTACATATATATTTATGTATAAATATGTGTATATGTGTGTATGTATGTATATATATATATATATATATATATATACATATATATATATATATATATATATATATATATATATATATATATATATATATATATATATATATATCTATATATAAATATTTAATTAATAATTATAATTATGGACATATGTATTTATTTTAATATTTTTATTTTTTTTAAATATCTTTTTGTATGTAAAAAGCTTTTTGAACTTTTTTAATTTTTCAATTTTGACAAATATTTTTCATTTTATATATCTATGTATTAGTAAATTTAGAATAATTTCATTTCCTGAAGAAGCTACACAAAGTTGAAGCGAAATATCGATAAAAATAAATAAAATTGTAAATTTATTACAAAAAGACCTATAGCTTAAATAAAATTTATATAAAATTGTATAATATTAAAGTAAAAGTTTGTTAACAAAAATTGCATAAATAGAAGTATTAATGGAAAATAAAGGCAGATTCAAACTGAAGGAAAGCTTTTGACTCCCACAGTCAGGCTGCTGGTAAATTACTGGTGGAAGTCTACAAAGAACACATTTGAGCTATAAATAAATTAAAGTGATATAGGGAAAACCTCCTCTACAATTACGTACCACAGATAACCATTTATACTTTCAACTATTGCTAACATTTTGTACTGGCACGTGTCTACTAGAGGTGAGCACAAGATGTTTGCTTGCATAACCCTCCGGCGGGTGAAAAGGTCCCTGGGAACCTTTTTCATTATCAAACTGAAATTACTCATTGATGGTCCATGGGAAGTATAGCCGAACTCCACATGTATTCCAAGGAAATTTTATATAAAATCGTTTTAAAAAAAATTTCAATAGTTTAGTTTCTATTGAGATTTAAATGTTTTTGGTACGGGAACGTGTAAAAATGTCCGATGGGACCTTGTACTGAAATTTCAAGAAATCGTTAATAAATGCGCTGTCTTTTGGCTTGTTTTATTGTTTGAACACATCACAAACGTGTTCCTTGAATTTTAGTTACTTTTTGGATTATTTTATTTTGCCTTTCCTTGAAGCAATAAACTTCCCGTCCCTTTTTGAATTTACGTTACCGTCCCTTTTAAGTTGTTTGAATTTACCCTTACTTTTTACGCATAGTTTTAACAACCCAGCTAAAAAAATTATATATGCTCCATATATTTTTAATATATGAATGTATATAACTATATATGAATATGTATGAATTCATGTATGGAAATATATGGGATTATACATGCAAAACTATTATATATGAACTTATATATGGACTAATATATGAAATGTATTATAACATGTGAGCTCATATATGAACATTTAATTATGAAGATCTCTATATATGTGGATCCATATATAAATATGAGATTTTATATATGGAGCCATATAAGAATGTATGCATACATGATATCGCACATTAGATCGATTTTGCAATCAAAAAAGCTTGGAACTTTATCACTGCTGAATTGGAAATCCATTAGAAAATACATACGGCATGCAAAGTTTATATGCATACCCTCAACGTTTTAAAAAAGAAAAACTTTTTGTTACAAAAAAAAAACATTCTTGTATGATTTTATACATTGTGGCCCCATTTAATATACCAAATAATCAAAAGAATAATCCAGTCATTAATTTTATAAAAAATAACAAAATTCTAGATAAGAAACAAAGTTCATATTACTGTATTGAAAAATATTGTTAGATGGATTTTTTCTTTTATAATTAATTGCATTTGTTTTTAATCTGATTTCTTGAGCTAAATGTTATGTACGAATATGATTTATGTGTTTTTTTAAATAACTGATTCACTTTTGATGAATGAAATGACTTTTAGTTCGTTTTGAATTATTTGTCCAAACAAATGTTTCATTAAATACAACCTCTCTATCAAGTCTAAAAAAATTAATTTTAGTAATTTAATTTATTGCACAGCAGTGCGCTTTTGTGAATCAAGAGTATATGAATATGAACTTTGCATACTGTGGAGGGAATTTACAGATACATACATGTATGAAAATGTATGAATATATATAATCATATATGCCCATATACCCTTATTTTTCGGATCCGAACCATATATGGGATATCATATATGCTCCATACATATTATTTTACCTGGGTACTCTTATTCTCATATAGAAGCAGATGTACAACCTAGAAGCCAGGTAGGCGTAAAAAAGGGTATAAAAGCGGCTTTAGTTTCGTAAACCAAATCAGTGAAAGTTGAGACAGTGAACAGTGAAAATCGAGTGCGAAATTTAATTTTGAATTTTATAAAGAGAAATAAAAGTACAATACAATGGCAGAGGAAAATTTTGACATTGCTGAAATTGTGGTTGGTCGTAGTACAGCTACCAGCAAATGAGTGAGGATGAAAGACGTGCAGTGGATGATAAATTTCCAGACTTCATAAGTGCGGAGATGAGTGATGACGATGAAGGTGCTATTTCTGCATTTGGTCTTGAAGGTGCGGATGATGACGATTTCACATATCAAGCAAATTGTCATGTTAGTGATTCGGATGCGGAAACTGAACCACATATAGACATAATTTAAGATATTAGTGATGACGACGATGATGAAGAGGAAGAAACTGATGCTCAGCAAACAAGTGAAAATTACTTCATTTCGAAAGATGGCACCAAATGGACTAAAAATGCACCACCGACTTCCCGTACTCGTAACGTGGTTGACTATACATGGAGGAATCTGGGACCTGTAGGAGCCACATATGATCCCTTTACCATATTTCGCCGGCTCATCACCGAAGAGCCATACACAGAAAAAAAAGATTTGTAAATACAAATAATTTATTTGTGAATACAATTAAAATATTATTTAAAAAGGCACCTACAACGATTTTTGTAAATACAAACACACATTTGTAACATAAGAAAACAAAATCAACTCAATTATTTCCAATTAAAATTATTGTGTTATTAACAATTGAGTTGTTAACAGAAAAAAAAATTTTTTTAATGAATTTGTTTTTCAAATTCTAATGTGTTGTTTCTTTGTTTGTATTTTTTATATTTTTTTAGAATTTTGTTTTTTGTTAAATTTTAAAGATGTTTGGATGAGTCGAACCGGCAATCTCTTGATTAATAGAGTAATGTACTTACCACTCAGCTAAAGAGCAAATCGTTATTAGATAAGCAAATAATGAATACGCACAAAATGCGAGTTCTTTTGTTTCTTCTACATGTGCGTATTCCGTTATGATATAATTTAACAAATAATTTTGTTGAGTAATTTAATTGACTAGAAAAATTTTAATTTGTTATATCAACAATGAATTTTTTGAGTTTTTGCGCCATGTATAACATAAAATTTGGTTAGTTCAGTTTATTGAAAAAAATTTCTGTGTTTGTCATATCAACAACTTAATTTTTTATATTAACTAAATATATATTTCAATTTAATTAACTATTAACAATTTGTTTTGCTGGTTGCATTTTGATGATATTTTTTTCTGTGTACAACATAATACGCAAATCAAATCGGAAGGGCAGGGAAGTGAACTCTGCATGAAATTTGGCACATCCAACTAACACAAAGGAACGGAAACCAATCACTTTGAAAGAGTTCGATGCTTTTTTGATAAATAATAATAATAATAATAAAGTAAATAAAACAATGCCTTAGATTCGAAAATGGAAATACGTGACAGCAGCGACTAATCAACAGCAAAACTGCGGCTATTGATGATATTTGGCAAATGTTGCAGTCTAACTTGGCGGCAGCTTACACTCCGCATGATGCAGTGACCGTTGATGAACAGTTATTCCCATACAGAGGACGCACCCGCTTCACACAATACACTCCGTCAAAGCCTGCCAAGTACGGTATTAGGATATGGTGGTTATGCGATTCAAAACGAATGATTTACTCTGGAAAATTGCCTGACCAGGCACGAGAGGTGAATCAAGGGCAGAATGTTGTACTTCAACTTTCGGAGAGATATTTGAATACAGCCCGCACAGTTTATGCCGACAATTTTTTCACAACTTTGGATCTGGCGCGTACTTTGATCAGGAAGAAAACCGCATATGTTGGAACAGTGTGCTCGAATAAGACATGTGTGCCTCGGGAATTCCAAAAAAATGATACGTGTCCTGTCAACAGCACATCGTTCGGCTTCAACGAAGGCAATATAGCACTATGTTCATATGTGCCCAAGAAGAACAAAGCGGTAATTTTGCTGTTAGCACAACGTTATACTTGCGATGTGGACATGCAAACTGAAAAGAAGAAGCCGTTTGCTATTTTGGATTACAACGCCAACAAGTCGGGCGCTTATACAATGGACCAGATGCTTGGCACATATACATGTAAGCGCTCAACAAACCGCTGGCCATTGGTCATGCTTTATAATATGGTGGACATTGCTGCATTAGCTGCATTTATTTCATACAACGAGATTAAGCCAATAAAAAGAAGTGACAGACGACGGTCATTCCTACTGATACTTACAAAACAATTGGCAGTACCAAACATAGAGGAACGAGTGCTGAACAACCGCATAACCACATTTCCAAGGATACGGAACGCAATGGAAGCATTTGATGTAAAGGTAAGAAAAAACAATTCTTATGTCCAAAAGCAGAATAACTACAGAAGGAGCTGCAAAGTCGTTTGCGCCTAAAACGAACAGACCGTCATGTTGCCTATGTCGTTCTGAGTATGGACGGCAGCGGAAAACAAGGGCCTATTGCCATTCCTTTAACAATCCAGTTTGAGCAGAGCATTCAACACATATGCATCAATGCTACACCTGCACAGAAAATATGTTGGACGAGGGACAATCTACACAACAATATTTTTTTACGCTTTTTTCATATAAAACTCATAAAAAAATTTATAATGTTGTATATAAAATTTTTTTTTCTAACATTCATTATACATGTATAATTAGTAAATAATAATAAATCAAAAACAAAAAAAACTAAAAAAATGCGTTTTCATATAAAACTCCATACAAATAGAAATAGGTCCCTGACCGTGTACTTCGTATAACGGATGACTCAACAGTCGGACGGTTAATCTTCATGCTGTGAATTGTTGTCTCTCTTTAGTGCTTTTGATTTTCTTATCTAAGTTTTATAATATTTTAATTTAAGACTAAAAAATAAAATAATTACAAAAAGTTTTATTTTAATCAGAATAATTCATAGTTAGGCTCAAGTTCAGTAATTTCAATTCTTATTGAATGAAATATTTTTTATTAATTAATGTGAGTTTCTAAAGAAGAGAAGAAAAATTAAACTTAGACTTTAAGCTGGGGGAAATACCGATACTTTTCTGTGCAGCCACGCACTTCATCAGCACCCTAGTCTATCTACTTGGGTAGAGATTCTTATTAACATCAGCTATTTAACTTAAATCTACAATGAACGGAATATGAGAAACGATTGTTGTGTATACAATTGATTTACCTTTGGTAAACACATTTATAAGTATCACTATAAATTTTCTGTTTTTTCCAATTTTTCATTTTTCTATTTAGGTTAGCACGAAATTATTTTACTCTACCTCAGTATGTTTAACTATTCTTACTTATCTTTTTACGATCATCACATTAATTATTTTTACTTATTCGATGTACCATCGGTACATGCATGTAAGTATTATTGTAGTGGTCTATGTTACTTGTTGTTGCATTCTACAGTTTTTACTTGGATTTCCAGCATTCTGAAACTGTGATGGCCAAGTGAACAGTGATTGCCAAGTGAACATATTTTTGTCACGTGCCCATGATGTATTAAGTGAGAAATTTTTAGATATTTTAATTGAACTGTAGTGAATTTTAATCAGAATAATTCATAGTTAGGCTCAAGTTCAGTAATTTCAATTCTTATTGAATGAAATATTTTTTATTAATTAATGTGAGTTTCTAAAGAAGAGAAGAAAAATTAAACTTAGACTTTAAGCTGGGGGAAATACCGATACTTTTCTGTGTAGCCACGCACTTCATCAGCACCCTAGTCTATCTACTTGGGTAGAGATTCTTATTAACATCAGCTATTTAACTTAAATCTACAATGAACGGAATATGAGAAACGATTGTTGTGTATACAATTGATTTACCTTTGGTAAACACATTTATAAGTATCACTATTAATTTTCTGTTTTTTCCAATTTTTCATTTTTCTATTTAGGTTAGCACGAAATTATTTTACTCTACCTCAGTATGTTTAACTATTCTTACTTATCTTTTTACGATCATCACATTAATTATTTTTACTTATTCGATGTACCATCGGTACATGCATGTAAGTATTATTGTAGTGGTCTATGTTACTTGTTGTTGCATTCTACAGTTTTTACTTGGATTTCCAGCATTCTGAAACTGTGATGGCCAAGTGAACAGTGATTGCCAAGTGAACATATTTTTGTCACGTGCCCATGATGTATTAAGTGAGAAATTTTTAGATATTTTAATTGAACTGTAGTGAATTTTAATCAGAATAATTCATAGTTAGGCTCAAGTTCAGTAATTTCAATTCTTATTGAATGAAATATTTTTTATTAATTAATGTGAGTTTCTAAAGAAGAGAAGAAAAATTAAACTTAGACTTTAAGCTGGGGGAAATACCGATACTTTTCTGTGTAGCCACGCACTTCATCAGCACCCTAGTCTATCTACTTGGGTAGAGATTCTTATTAACATCAGCTATTTAACTTAAATCTACAATGAACGGAATATGAGAAACGATTGTTGTGTATACAATTGATTTACCTTTGGTAAACACATTTATAAGTATCACTATTAATTTTCTGTTTTTTCCAATTTTTCATTTTTCTATTTAGGTTAGCACGAAATTATTTTACTCTACCTCAGTATGTTTAACTATTCTTACTTATCTTTTTACGATCATCACATTAATTATTTTTACTTATTCGATGTACCATCGGTACATGCATGTAAGTATTATTGTAGTGGTCTATGTTACTTGTTGTTGCATTCTACAGTTTTTACTTGGATTTCCAGCATTCTGAAACTGTGATGGCCAAGTGAACAGTGATTGCCAAGTGAACATATTTTTGTCACGTGCCCATGATGTATTAAGTGAGAAATTTTTAGATATTTTAATTGAACTGTAGTGAATTTTAATCAGAATAATTCATAGTTAGGCTCAAGTTCAGTAATTTCAATTCTTATTGAATGAAATATTTTTTATTAATTAATG
This sequence comes from Tachina fera, assembly GCA_905220375.1. Classification (NCBI taxonomy): domain Eukaryota; kingdom Metazoa; phylum Arthropoda; class Insecta; order Diptera; family Tachinidae; genus Tachina; species Tachina fera. Next base: position 111,155,819 of record LR999963.1, read on the forward strand.
TGAGTTTCTAAAGAAGAGAAGAAAAATTAAACTTAGACTTTAAGCTGGGGGAAATACCGATACTTTTCTGTGTAGCCACGCACTTCATCAGCACCCTAGTCTATCTACTTGGGTAGAGATTCTTATTAACATCAGCTATTTAACTTAAATCTACAATGAACGGAATATGAGAAACGATTGTTGTGTATACAATTGATTTACCTTTGGTAAACACATTTATAAGTATCACTATTAATTTTCTGTTTTTTCCAATTTTTCATTTTTCTATTTAGGTTAGCACGAAATTATTTTACTCTACCTCAGTATGTTTAACTATTCTTACTTATCTTTTTACGATCATCACATTAATTATTTTTACTTATTCGATGTACCATCGGTACATGCATGTAAGTATTATTGTAGTGGTCTATGTTACTTGTTGTTGCATTCTACAGTTTTTACTTGGATTTCCAGCATTCTGAAACTGTGATGGCCAAGTGAACAGTGATTGCCAAGTGAACATATTTTTGTCACGTGCCCATGATGTATTAAGTGAGAAATTTTTAGATATTTTAATTGAACTGTAGTGAATTTTAATCAGAATAATTCATAGTTAGGCTCAAGTTCAGTAATTTCAATTCTTATTGAATGAAATATTTTTTATTAATTAATGTGAGTTTCTAAAGAAGAGAAGAAAAATTAAACTTAGACTTTAAGCTGGGGGAAATACCGATACTTTTCTGTGTAGCCACGCACTTCATCAGCACCCTAGTCTATCTACTTGGGTAGAGATTCTTATTAACATCAGCTATTTAACTTAAATCTACAATGAACGGAATATGAGAAACGATTGTTGTGTATACAATTGATTTACCTTTGGTAAACACATTTATAAGTATCACTATTAATTTTCTGTTTTTTCCAATTTTTCATTTTTCTATTTAGGTTAGCACGAAATTATTTTACTCTACCTCAGTATGTTTAACTATTCTTACTTATCTTTTTACGATCATCACATTAATTATTTTTACTTATTCGATGTACCATCGGTACATGCATGTAAGTATTATTGTAGTGGTCTATGTTACTTGTTGTTGCATTCTACAGTTTTTACTTGGATTTCCAGCATTCTGAAACTGTGATGGCCAAGTGAACAGTGATTGCCAAGTGAACATATTTTTGTCACGTGCCCATGATGTATTAAGTGAGAAATTTTTAGATATTTTAATTGAACTGTAGTGAATTTTAATCAGAATAATTCATAGTTAGGCTCAAGTTCAGTAATTTCAATTCTTATTGAATGAAATATTTTTTATTAATTAATGTGAGTTTCTAAAGAAGAGAAGAAAAATTAAACTTAGACTTTAAGCTGGGGGAAATACCGATACTTTTCTGTGCAGCCACGCACTTCATCATATGAATTATTCTGATTAAAATTCACTACAGTTCAATTAAAATATCTAAAAATTTCTCACAAAAAGTTTTATTATCATTTAAAATTTTATGAAATTTTCAGTTTGTCAAATGAAGTATTGTTCACATATGAAGTATACAATACAAATACTGCACACATGACACATATTCCGATTCCACTGTTGTACAATGGTTTTGTGTGTTTTTTGTTTCATTGTTCTCCAGTGATGAGAAATGTGGCACAATTGTGCCATTTTTGGCACTATTGGGTGATATCTGGAACTGTGGCACTATCGCTCCTTTTCTGGCACTGTTTGCTCATTAATATGGAACTCATCTTAAACAATAATCAGCCTTACTATGATTCTCGTATTCGAGCTCTAAACTTCACGTTTTAACACTATGGTACTGCGTTTCTCGAAAGTCATAAAAATACATTGCTGTTAACAATTCTTTTACAATTTTTGTACTACCATTCTCGAAATCAAATATCAAAAGTTGGAAAACTAGTCGTTTATTTTATTTCATTCGACAAAAAAGAAAACGGAATTTAAAAGTTATTAAATTATCAAAAGAGTAAGGATTTTTGTTAATAAACTTTATAGAAACTGCTTCTATGTAATGAAAATAATCTTGGATTGAAAATAACCACACGGAAGCAGTTTAGAGAAATGCATACGCAAAGTGGACACAAATAAAGAATATGTAGAAACGCTTTAGAGCACCATTAGCCTGAATGGATGAAAGTGAGGGCGGACTATAAATATAATTAAAAGAACTTTTTCATAACAGCATAACGAGTTACGGGTGGAGGTTCAAACAAACCAGGAGATGAAAATAAGGCACATTCAACGCTTAAATTTGATTTAAATAATTATCACAAAAAATTACACTTTTTCATTTTTGTTAGTAACAATTTATTTTTTACCACAAAGAAACAAATTCGAGAACCAATACGACAATAGTCGAAGAACATTTTCGAGAAACGTAGTAAGGATGAAAGAGTATTTTTTTTGCACTTTGACGTTTTTAAGCAAATTTACTAGGGTTTGGGGCTGACGACTGTTTGGTTATTATGGGGAAAAGTAACTGTATCCAATCAATGCTTGCCTAGAGCATAGCTGGCCAAAGTGGCACGAGAGTGCCGAACATCGAACATATTACTCTCTTACTTACTGGTCCAGAGACATTGACGATTTGTTAAAAGGAATAAATTAATTTTTCTACAACAGCTCATGTCGAAAAAATTATTTTATAAATTTTTAGATATATTACAACTAAGAACTTCATTTAATTCTTCAATATACTCCAAAACGTTGGTTGTATCACCAAACTGTTGTAGATAAAGTCCTTGTACAGTAGAATGTAATGTTAAAACTTAATTTATTTATATGAAATATATTGATGGATGATATAGGTTAGGAAGGGTTGTGCTATACCGCACCTACACTCGGAGACCATTGTGATATGGATTATATAAGCAAGATGTATTTTTGTTATCTTCTAAAAGTAAATGATATTTACTTATATCTAATCACAATTTAAAAATGTATTACACTTAATTTTAAAGAGGTTTTCTTTTGAATTCATTATTTGTGTCGAAATTTTTTAACAAAAAAGACATTGATGATATTGATAAATTATCACCATCTTCACATTGATGAAAAATAATGCGGAGCTGAAGTTAAACTATTAATAACTAAAAACAGCTTTCCAGCATAAATTTATATAATTCGAAAATAAAATTTTATGTCATATTTAAAAAAAATCATAATTTCAAGGACTATTATTTGAATTGACTTTCAAAGTTTGCACCATGTTTCTAAGTGGAGACACGAATAATGTTTTCCTTTTTGTTATACAAATGTTTCCAAACGAAATATAATACTCTCAAAAAATACACGTAGATACATGCACTTTCCATCAAGTGAAGAAATAATGTTTGCAGTTCAAAATTTTACCAAAAATCAAATGAGAAATATACTGCAATCAGAAACTTTAACATCTTTAATACATGCCAAAGACATTTTGAAGTCTAACAATATATCTTTTTATAATATAAAACTAAACCAGAAAAGGATAAATTCTGTTATACCGATAGAATCTTTGTTGGATTAAAATATATAGCTAACAATTATTATTATTTTTACCGTGTACGAATTTATACAACTTATCAGTACATATATATGTATATTAACCATATAACAAAGCTCAAACCATAGATATATTTGTTACTAAATATGTATATGTACATCTGTACCTGAATTCACTAACTTTTATTACGATAATCGATCGTATTGCTACAACAAATTAAATGAAAGTTTATCGACTTGGCTATTTAGTAACTTATTTTAACGATATTCGAGCGGGTTGAAGTGGAAAAAGTAAAATCCCAAGCTTAAATTCATTTGATTTTTCTTCAATTAATTTTTGTGATATTCGCTTATTTTGACATATTGTATGTATAGAGAGGTCACATTATTAAATAGTGAGTAAAACACAGATGTACCCTATCGTAAAAAAGAAATTACAGAATGACGTTATTGTTACCGCAAACGAATAAATGTGTCAAAAAATATTACAATTTTCGATTTGCAAAAGTTACTTAATCCAGCTACTGATAAGAAATAGTTAATTTATCTTTTAAATTAGTTAAGAGTTATTACACTATTTGTCCTTTAGATTGGACATACAGAAATGAACATTAACGGCCAACATTTAAAATATGTTAATAGTGGTTTGGCACTATTCGAGTGATTTTGGCACTATTTCGAAAGAGATTTGGCACGAAAACAAAATTCCCAATTCCCGTCACTGTTGTTCTCTATTTTTGCTTTCCACTCAATTACGATCACCACTACAAACAATATTCGCTCTAGTGTTTATTTCAAGTGTCTACATACTTATGAATATGCATATGTCATTTGCAGGCTTAAATTAGTATTTGTCTTTTATATTTATTAGATATACATACACAGAAAAAAAGATTTGTAAATACAAATAATTTATTTGTGAATACAATTAAAATATTATTTAAAAAGGCACCTACAACGATTTTTGTAAATACAAACACACATTTGTAACATAAGAAAACAAAATCAACTCAATTATTTCCAATTAAAATTATTGTGTTATTAACAATTGAGTTGTTAACAGAAAAAAAATTTTTTTAATGAATTTGTTTTTCAAATTCTAATGTGTTGTTTCTTTGTTTGTATTTTTTATATTTTTTTAGAATTTTGTTTTTTGTTAAATTTTAAAGATGTTTGGATGAGTCGAACCGGCAATCTCTTGATTAATAGAGTAATGTACTTACCACTCAGCTAAAGAGCAAATCGTTATTAGATAAGCAAATAATGAATACGCACAAAATGCGAGTTCTTTTGTTTCTTCTACATGTGCGTATTCCGTTATGATATAATTTATACAAATAATTTTGTTGAGTAATTTAATTGACTAGAAAAATTTTAATTTGTTATATCAACAATGAATTTTTTGAGTTTTTGCGCCATGTATAACATAAAATTTGGTTAGTTCAGTTTATTGAAAAAAATTTCTGTGTTTGTCATATCAACAACTTAATTTTTAATATTAACTAAATGTATATTTCAATTTAAATTAACTATTAACAATTTGTTTTACTGGTTGCATTTTGATGATATTTTTTTTCTGTTTACCTACGTACATATATACACACTAAAAAAATTAACTAAATTTAGATACATTTAACTCAACTTAAAGAAATTCGGGAAAATTTAACTTAATTCAAGTATACAATTTTCATAAAAATTAGTAAAATAATATTGGTTCACAATCTAGAAACGAATAAGTTTTTACTAGAAACTAGTTAAAGTAGAATATTTCCTGATCAGAAATTCCTGAACATAAGTAAATTTGTTACTACTGTTAATTATTTTTCTCCTCAAACCAAGTAAATTTTTCTTAACATGAAGTATTTATATGGTGTCACTCATACTACTGAAATCTTTTCTATATTAGAGTATACTTTGCTTTTAGGAAAGGGCTTTAAATTTGAGTGGTAATTTTAACTTAAAGTAAGTAACATATAGTTGGAATGAAGCTAACTATTCCTATGTTTAAGTAAGTTTTCTTAATATTAAGTTTTAACTTAAAGTAAGTAACATATAGTTGGAATGAAGCTAACTATTCCTATGTTTAAGTAAGTTTTCTTAATATTAAGTTCAAAATGTTCCTACTTTAAGTTAATTTATCGTAATTTCTAGAACTTTTGTATTTCTTTTAAGCATAAACAACTAAAATTCAAGCAAATTTTTCTTAGCTTCAGTTAAAATTATATATTTTTACTACAAATTTCTTTCAAATGAGTGTACAAAAAAATGCATGTCATATCGTCGGTTGGTTACTGGTTTGATCTGTGGGACATTTAAAAAAAATGAATTATCAAATGATTTTATATGAATAATGTGTCCTCCTTCCAAATTCGTTATCAGTTTTCCGATATCTTGAATATATCAAGAGATATAGAGCTCCAATATTGCGTCATTTCTACAATTGTTGAATATTTAAAAAAAAATTACCGCAATCGGCAATTTTTGAGATATGTAGCACATTTCCAAAGTAAAAGTATTAATATTGTTATTCGTAATTGTTATGATGCCTATCAATGCATATTCTACTCAAATGTGTATCAAATCAAAGTACGAGTACAAAAACTTAATAAATACATATGTATTTTTATATTTTATTGAATATATTTAAAAAAAATTTCTTTTTTATTTACATACATATTTATTACATTTTCTTGCTCGTCAACACTTAAATCAAATGTTACTCTGAGTAAACAAGTATATTTATGTATGTATGTATGCACATACTTATTTATATAAGCACATATATGCAGATACATAAGAATGTAAGTATATTTTCATTATTTCAAGTTGCTAAGGATTCTCACGCCAAATTAATTTTAATCTGATTCAAAGAGATTTAATTAACTAAAATTTAGTTCACATTCAACTTAAATTAAGTAATTTTTTTTATAAAATATCAAAGAAATTTCAAAATATTTTTAAGCAGTTTAAAAATCAGTAGATCTTCTTTATTTTAAAGAAATTTTTTTCCTTTATCCAAGAACTCGGCATACTTATTTTAAGTTAATAGACAAAATTTATTTATTTATTTTTTAATACATGTATTTATTTATTGTATCTTCAAATATGAACTAACAATAAGTATTCAAATCTTAAATCTAAAATATAATTATTAGGACCGACCACTGTCGGACATAAACTTGTTAATAGTTATAAATAATACATAAGTAGTGATAATAAAAAAAGAAAAAAAAATTATAAAAAAGTATAAAAAAAGTATTTTCAAGAAATCCCATTTGGCGTGTTGAGTAATAGAGCCCTTGTGTCCCTCTTTTTTAAGCGGATGTGTCCAGTAAAGTTCAAAATATTACGAGCAAGCGGATTAGGATGTGACTCGAGTTTTGTTAAATATTTGCCTGCGTATTTTGCAATTTCTTCAGTCACTAGTGGCATATTTAAATCACGATGTATATTAGAATTTTTGATGTACCATGGAGCCGATGTTATTAACCGTAAAATTTTGTTTTGCCTTCGTTGGATTCTCTCTACATTGGAAGCTGAAGCAGTGCCCCATAACTGGATACCGTAACACCATATTGGCTTTAAAAGCGACTTGTATAATAAAAGTTTACAGTCCATGCTAAGTGTTGAATTTCTGCCAATCAACCAGTGTATTGAGATAACTGAATTTTCATCTGAGTTAGCTTAAAGTCAATATGATGTTTCCATGTAAGCCTTCGATCAAGGTGTATACCAAGGTATTTCACTTGGGAGTGTTGAGGAATATTTTGATTATTGATTCGAATTGGGGAACAAGTATCTCTTCTTAGGGTAAACGTTATATGGACACACTTTTGTTCATTTACCTTAATTCTCCATAAGTTCAACCACATTTCCAATTGTGTAATATGTTCTTGTAAATATCGGGAAGCCTCGTGAGGGTTTTCATGCATACTAAGGCAGGCTGTATCATCGGCAAACGTAGATGTATGGATATTGCTGCTCAAAGGCATATCACAAGTATAGATCAAATACAAAACTGGCCCCAGTATGCTCCCCTGTGGCACACCGGATGATATAGATTCAGGAACACTCATGAATTCTCCTTCCACAGCCGTGAACTTCCGGGTAGTGATGTAACTTTCTAATAAATTCACTAAATTTATTGGTAGATATGATTTTAATTTTAGAATTAGACCTTCATGCCACACTTTATCAAATGCCTGAGAAACGTCAATAAACAGGGCAGAACAATACTTCTTTTCCTCAAATGTTTTTCTTATAAATTGAACCAATCTATGAGTTTCTTCAATGGTGCTATGCTGACTTCTAAAACCAAATTGATGGTCTGGGATGCACCCACTATCTGTTAAGGTTGGGGACAATTTTGTCATGAGCAGCTTTTCGAAGAGTTTTGACATAGTTGACAGCAAACTTATTGGCCTATATGACTCAGCTTTAGTAAGATCTTTTCCCGGCTTTGGAATCATTTTGATTTTTGCAAGCTTCCAGAGTTGTGGATAATACTCCAGTCGTAATATGGCATTAGAAATAAACAGCAAGATTCTTATTGCAATATGCGGCAAGTTCATCAGCATCTTGTTACTAATTCCATCAATACCTGGAGCTTTCTTTGGCTTGAGTTCAGCAATTACTTTATGTACATCACGCATCTTAAACTTTAAGGCTCGAGGGGGTAGAGCAACTACATTCGGCAAATCAGCAACACCAGTACATGTATTTGAGGTAAATACGAATTTTAAATGCTCAGCAAATATTTTGCATTTTTCCGTATCGCTTCTTGCCCAATCTCCGGTAGATGTGCGCAGAGGTGGCTTAAACTCAACGGGGGTTTTAAGCTTTCTAGCAGCGCGCCACAAAGAGTAATTAGATGTCGGTGTGACATCAAGACCTTCCAAATAATTTTTAAGAGATGCAGTTTTTTCAGATGCAAGCAACTCTTGAAGTCGTTTAGAACATTCTTTAAGTCTGAGTTTATGTTGGGGTGATCTGTGCTGTTGCCATTCCCTTCTAGCTCTTCTTTTTTCACATACGAGATGTTCAATATCCCTGGAATAAATTTTATTAAACCCAGACTGCGGATGGGAGGTAGTGGCATGTTCAGCAGCCTGTTTAATAATTTCGTTAAGATTGGCAATGTTAGTTTCAATGTCATTGGGTGTTCTTAACGCAATATTTTCCGTGCAATGACTACTAAGATATTTTTTGAATCCCAGCCAATTAACACGATTGGTCATCTTCGTATATGGGTGAGGTAAGTCACTTCTTAGTGGGTTACAAATTGTAACGATAGTGGGGGAGTGATCGGAGGAGAGATCTAGAGAAGTTTCAACACTAATTAAATCCCTCGAAATATTTTTCATTACGCCAAAATCAATAACATCTGGAATTTTTCGCACGTCAGTAGGCCAATAAGTGGGCTCCCCACTCGAAATAACATCTAAGCCCATTTTAGAAATTGTATTAAACAAAGCTCGACCTCTAGGTGTTAAAAGACGTGATCCCCAGTACGTATGCTTTGCATTGTAGTCTCCAGCTGCCACGAAACAAGATCCAAGCGATTTGTAGAACTTCTCATACTGATCTTCGGTAACTGAAAATCTGGGAGGTGAGTAAATTGATGATATTACGAAATTAGAACAAAAATTTTCTACAAAAATATTCGTAGCTTGCATATATTCTTCACTAACGTTGTCAAGGATATAGTGCTTGAGTCTTGACTTAATTAGAATTGCAGATCCACCGCATGCTCTCCCTCTAGGGTCCTTTGTATCATACATAGTGTAGCCATTTATTTTGAAAAAGCTTCTCGAAGTCAAATGTGTCTCAGAGACCAACATTATATCAATATTTTTTTCCGTAAGGAAGTGCTCAAGTTCATTTTTATGTTGGCGAATGCCGTTTGCGTTCCAGAAACATATTTTTAACGTGTTCATGGCTTGTTAATTAATGCTTGTTAATTAATAGACAAAATGAAACTAGATTTAAGGACATTTTTACAAAATTTTGTATATTTCATATAAAATTTTTATTTCATTATTTCAAGATAAAATATCTTTACTTTGACGAGGTTTGTAATGTATTAATAAAAATTTATAATCATTTTGTATAATTATGAACTTATTTTAAGTAAGTATAGTTAAAAAAAATTTTGTAACATTTTTAAGTTCATAAAAATTTTATTTATACTTCCGAGAAGTACTAGTTCTTTGTTTTAAGTTAATTTGAACTGAATTCAAGGAATTTTCATGAACTAAAACTCAGCTCATGTCTAACTAAAACTTAGTTCAAATTCTTTTTGAGTGTATGGTTTTTCAAAAGTATTGTTTAATCATTTTCTTTTTATATGTAATAAGCTGAATTATCAACTTTTTTTTATGAACTTAAAGGAAAGAAAATGTTTTTGTATATATTATTATATATTTATGTAAATTTTATAAGCCATTAAAAGTTGTATAATTTTATAATTTTACATTACAAACGTGTTATACATACATATAACCACTATGAATTGCTAAACAACTAAATGTAATCTTTTTGACTAGCACTATATATATATATATTATATAGTATATATTATCCTCACAAAAACATAAATGAAAAAAGGCCAAGTTCCTTTCTAAAATTTCGGCAATTAAAAGTAGTGAGATAAAAATTTTGACCAAGTTTTTGTTTGGCACAATTCCTATCATTGTAATATGCTATGCATTATATAAATTTGTACCCGTAAGAGTGTCATATAATTTCTAAATTGACAATATTTTTCCCGATATAAAGAAATAAACAAGTATGCATTATTCTCTTCTTTTTTAGAAAGGTAAAAATATTGCCAAGTTAGCATATTATCTAGAAATTATATGACACTCTTACAGTTACAAATTTATATAATGCATAGAATATTACAGTGATAGGAATTGTGCCAAACAAAAACTTGGTCAAAATTTTTATCTCACTACTGTTAATGGTCGAAATTTTGGAAAGGAACTTGGCCTTTTTTCACATTTATGTTTTTGTGATGACCTGACAACTTTTTGAAAAGTTTTCTTAATAAAGCTTATTCAACTTTAAATTTCTAGTATGTTATAGTTCTATTCATAATGACTGCGTCAGTTTAAAAGGGCAGACCTACATACAATAATGGGTTAGTGTGTGATATGTTCACCATTGTGTCATTACAAGGACCGACTGATGTACTTAATTTTTTAAGAGTCATCAGAGTAGAAATATGTAAAATATAGTGTACATTTTAGTGGAAGTGACCTATTTTTCTAAAGTCTGCTTAGACGTAGTACTTTTGAAAATGCAAAATTAAAGGCTAGCATAAGTGAAATGTGCATGTAAAGTTTCAATAGAGAAGCTTGTGTTTTAAATATTTTCTAGTTGGTAACTTACCTAAGTAATTTTTTTTTTAAATTTCAGTTGTCTGCCGTATAACATTGATCTAAGTTTTTATAAACATGGCCCTATATCCCTAATGTAACAACCAGTGCTTTCTGATTTTTCCTGTACGCAACTAACCCCTTAACTTAAGAGCTATTGAATTTAAACTCTCTAGTTCAAATTCAAGCTTTAAATATTATGGATGTTACCCCCACTCGCCGTCACTTTTTAAAACTCAAGTTTTTGTTTTAAGTTAAAGTTTCAGTTAAAAGCTTCAGTACTGTATTAGCGTGGCCCCTGCATCTCCTGGTTTAAATATTTGGCTGTTTAGATTTTTGTAGTTGATTTCTCATCTTGACCTACTGGCGTATCAAATTTCAGTTCTCTAGCGCAAATTAATTTATTATTTTATTTTTATGGCGTATTACTGCCCACTTGTTTAAAAGAAAAATTTTATTAGTCAGTGCCAATCATACGTGTCAAGTTTCGATGGAAACGAACAATAATATCTACATACTTAGTATAAATGTGCTGATCCGAAGTACATGAAAGAAGAGACGTAAATTTTGTTGTCATGTTAACGCCCACTTTTTTAAAGGAAAATCTATAGCCTTTCATTATTAAAACATGTATGCCAAATTTCAATAAAACTGCTTAGCCAACGATTTAAATTTCGTGTTTTAGTTATAAACTTAATGGGCGTAGCCCCCCCCCCCCCTTATGACTATATTTTCCTTGCTTTAAGATTCTTATACCCTTTACCAAAAAATGGTAAAAGGGTATATATAGGTTTGTCATTCCGTTTGTAATTTATACAATATTAATAAGCGACACATAAAGTATATATATTCTGGATCCTTATGCATAGGGAAGACGAACAAGTGATGTCCGTCTGTCAGTCTGTCAGTGAAATCGGTTTTCCCAAGCTCCTAGAAGAGCTAGAGACTTAGACTGGTGTGTCAGAAATTTTCCGAACAATTTTGCTATTGAAAATCAGCAAAATCGGGCTGACGGTTTCAGAGCTGGAAATCTCAAACTCTATTTTTCCATAGAAAATAACTACCGAAAACAAGTTTTTATGACTTTTTTACACTTTTTTACACCAAAGGTGAAGAAAGGACCCTATTGTTTTCGCTACGCTGTCCGTCACACGGTATTTTCTCAAGAATCTTAAGAGCTACGGACCTGAAATTTGGACAGAGTATGTAGAACCTTGGCCACTGAAACAACAAATACATGAGAATTAGAAATTAAAGGGTGCTCCAAAACGTTAAAATCTCATGTAATATACATACAACTGTATGTACATATGTATATTGACACTTGAAGTTTGTAAAATTAGTGTATTTTATATAGACTACAACAATAAACATAAAAATATTAAAAAATTTAAATTAAAAGGTGGTCCATCAGTCAATCCAATTTTGACTATGTAATTTTGACAACTTGCTATATTTTGGAAACCGTAAGAGGTAAACTCTTGAAATTATCAAAAACGGTAAAACTAAAAAATCCGAAAATTATAAAATTGCCAAACCGAAAAAAATCGCCAAAACATTAAAAAAATCGCCAAAAATTTAAAAAAAATCGCCAAATCGAAAAAAATCTACAAAATTAAAAAAAAAATCTAGCACTCAAATGAATCGCCAAATTCGAAAAAATCGTTTAAATGAAAAAAATGGCTAATGGCTAAAAAATCGCCAAAACGCGAAAAATGCGCCAAAACCAAAATAATTGTTTATGTGAAAAAAAATCGACAAAATGAAAAAAAATTGCCAAAATTAAAAAAAATCGCTAAATTTAAAAAATTTAATTTTTTCCTAATAATTAAACATATTTCATGTTTTAGGAAGAAGGCTATTTTCTCAGCTACGGGTCTGAAATTTGGACAGTGTATGTAGAACTTTGGTCGCTACAACAACAAATATATAAAAGCTAAATATTAAAGGGTGGTCCAAAACGAGTGGCGAAAACTTGTAAAATCCTATGTAATATACATACAATTGTATGTATGTGTACATATGTATATGGACACTTGAAATTTGTAAAATTAGTGTATTTTCATATAGGCTACAACAATTAACACTAAAATTAAAAAAATTTTAATTAAAGGGTGGTCCATCAGTTAATGCAATTTTGACTATGTAATTTTGACAAATTGCTATATCTTGAAAACCGTAAGAGTGAAACTCTTGAAATTTTCCAAAACAAGTAAGACTAAAAAATCCGAAAATTATAAAATCGCCAAAAATTTAAAAAAATCGCCAAAACGAAAAAAAATCGCCAAAACGAAAAAAATCGCCAAAATGAAAAAAAAACGCTAAAATTAAAAAAAAACGCCAAAAACCGCAAAAATCGCCAAAACAAAAAAATGCTTATATGAACAAAATCGCCAAACATTAAAAAAAATCGCCTAAATGAAAAAAATCGCCAAAATCAAAAAAATGGCCAAAACGAAAATAAATCGCCAAAATTAAAAAAAAATACCAAACACCGAAAAAATCGCCAAAACAAAAAAAAAATCCCAAAAACTAAAAAAATCGTTTATATGAAAAAAGTCGCGAAACGAAAAAAATTGCCAAAATTAATAAAACGCCAAAATCCGAAAAAAATCACCTTAACGAGAAAAAAGTGTCAAAACGAAAAAAAAATGCCCACAATGACAAAATCACCAGAACAAAAAAAAATTTATGTGAACAAAAATCGACAAAAATTAAAAAAAAATCGCCTAAAAGAAAAAAAATCGCCAAAACGAAAATAAATCGCCAAAATTAAAAAAAAAACGCCAAACACCGAAAAAAATCGCCAAAACAAAAAAAAATTGCCTATATGAAAAAAATAGCAAATATTAAAAAAATCGCTTAAATGAAAAAAAATCGTCAAAATCAAAAAAATCCGCCAAAACGAAATAAAATCGCCAAAATTAAAAAAAAATGCCTAAAACCGAAAAAAATCGCCAAAACGAGAAAAAAGTGTCAAAACTAGAAACAATGCCAAAAGAAATAAAAACGCCAAATTGGAAAAAATCGCCAAAATAAAAAAAATGCCTATATGAAAATATATCACCCAAAAATAAAAAAATCGCTTAAATGAAAAAATATTTTCAAAATCAAAAAAATTGCCAGAAGGAAAAAAAGCCGCCAAAATTAAAGAAAACGCCAATAACAGAAAAAATCGCCAAAACGAGAAAAAAGGTGTCAAAACTAAAAAAATTGCCACAAAAAAAATAGAATATATAAAAAATAAAAAATCGCCTAAATGAAAAAAATCGTTAAAATCAAAAAAATCGCCAGAACGAAAAAATCGCCAGAACTAAAAAAATCAGCAAAATAAAATAAATCGCCAAAATTTAAAAAGCACCAAATTAAACATAATGCCAAAAACCTAAAAAATTCACTAAAGAAAAAAGTATGCATTTTTTCACAAAATTAATTTGTACCTACATAAACCTGTGTTTATATATGTATCTCTATACTACATAAACGCACTTTGGTAAAGGGTATATAAGGTTCGGCACAGCCGAATATAGCACTCTTACTTGTTCTAGTTAGTTTCTAGCTTAGAAATACTTGTCTATCAAATTTCACCTCATTATCGAAAATTTAAATTTTTTATTCTTATTTGCGTGATCAGGCCCGATTTTTCAAACTCAAGATTTTCTTTGGCGTGTGTTTATCTCTCCTGTTGAGTTTCGCTGGGAACGTGTAATAATGAATACATAAATAGTATAATAATATGTGCTGAATCGAAGTACATACATACATTAAATAGGAATGTACATTTTTTGGGGTTTTGATTCTCATTTTGTTTAAAGAACATTTATAACCTTGTATTAATGCAACATGTAACCCAAATTACAATAAAATCACTTGAGTTAAACGCATTGGATTTTTTTTAATTCTGAGTTTTTCGTACGGCGGGGCTACGTCCTTGGCTATAATTTGCAGGTTGTCAGATTTTTTTTTTTCAAACCGAAAAAAATCGCCAAAACATTAAAAAAATCGCCAAAAATTTAAAAAAAATCGCCAAATTGAAAAAAATCTACAAAATTAAAAAAAAAATCTAGCACTCAAATGAATCGCCAAATTCGAAAAAATCGTTTAAATGAAAAAAATGGCTAATGGCTAAAAAATCGCCAAAACGCGAAAAATGCGCCAAAACCAAAATAATTGTTTATGTGAAAAAAAATCGACAAAATGAAAAAAAATTGCCAAAATTAAAAAAAATCGCTAAATTTAAAAAAAATCACCAAAAACAAAAAAAAATGGCCAAAATTTTAAATAAACGCCAAAAACCGAAAAAAATCCTCAAAACGTAAAAAAAGTGCCAAAACTAAAAAAATCGCCAAAACCAAAAAAAAAATCACCTATATGAAAAAAACGCCAAAATTAAAAAATCACCAAAATAAAAAAATTGCCAAAATAAAAAAAGCCAAAATAATAAAAATTTCCAAATTTAAAAAAACTTCAAAAACCAAAAAAAAATCGCCAAAACGTGAAAAAAGTGCCAAAACTCATAAAGCGTCAATAAATTCAAAAAACACCCAAACTAAAAAAAAGCTTAAAACCGAAAAAACCCAAAAACGAAAAAAATGCCAAAACTATAGTTTATATTGTTCGTATTGAATTACATATCTCGTGCCTGTAGGGAACCCTTCGTGCGCGGCTCAAAGTCGCACTTCACTGAATTTATTTATTAAATTAACTTATTTTATACTTCCGTATGAATAAAATTGGTATTTATAATTTAAAAAAAAAATTAAATTTAACAAAATAAAAAAACGTTTCCAGGGTTGGAAAACTTAAACTTTTTTCCTAATAATTAAACATATTTCATGTTTTAGGAAGAAGGCTATTTTCTCAGCTACGGGTCTGAAATTTGGACAGTGTATGTAGAACTTTGGTCGCTACAACAACAAATATATAAAAGCTAAATATTAAAGGGTGGTCCAAAACGAGTGGCGAAAACTTGTAAAATCCTATGTAATATACATACAATTGTATGTATGTGTACATATGTATATGGACACTTGAAATTTGTAAAATTAGTGTATTTTCATATAGGCTACAACAATTAACACTAAAATTAAAAAAATTTTAATTAAAGGGTGGTCCATCAGTTAATGCAATTTTGACTATGTAATTTTGACAAATTGCTATATCTTGAAAACCGTAAGAGTGAAACTCTTGAAATTTTCCAAAACAAGTAAGACTAAAAAATCCGAAAATTATAAAATCGCCAAAAATTTAAAAAAATCGCCAAAACGAAAAAAAATCGCCAAAACGAAAAAAATCGCCAAAATGAAAAAAAAACGCTAAAATTAAAAAAAAACGCCAAAAACCGCAAAAATCGCCAAAACAAAAAAATGCTTATATGAACAAAATCGCCAAACATTAAAAAAAATCGCCTAAATGAAAAAAATCGCCAAAATCAAAAAAATGGCCAAAACGAAAATAAATCGCCAAAATTAAAAAAAAAATACCAAACACCGAAAAAATCGCCAAAACAAAAAAAAAATCCCAAAAACTAAAAAAATCGTTTATATGAAAAAAGTCGCGAAACGAAAAAAATTGCCAAAATTAATAAAACGCCAAAATCCGAAAAAAATCACCTTAACGAGAAAAAAGTGTCAAAACGAAAAAAAAATGCCCACAATGACAAAATCACCAGAACAAAAAA
Source organism: Tachina fera (assembly GCA_905220375.1). Lineage (NCBI taxonomy): Eukaryota > Metazoa > Arthropoda > Insecta > Diptera > Tachinidae > Tachina > Tachina fera. Next base: position 111,172,363 of record LR999963.1, read on the forward strand.
AAAATTTATGTGAACAAAAATCGACAAAAATTAAAAAAAAATCGCCTAAAAGAAAAAAAATCGCCAAAAAGAAAATAAATCGCCAAAATTAAAAAAAAAACGCCAAACACCGAAAAAAATCGCCAAAACAAAAAAAAATTGCCTATATGAAAAAAATAGCAAATATTAAAAAAATCGCTTAAATGAAAAAAAATCGTCAAAATCAAAAAAATCCGCCAAAACGAAATAAAATCGCCAAAATTAAAAAAAAATGCCTAAAACCGAAAAAAATCGCCAAAACGAGAAAAAAGTGTCAAAACTAGAAACAATGCCAAAAGAAATAAAAACGCCAAATTGGAAAAAATCGCCAAAATAAAAAAAATGCCTATATGAAAATATATCACCCAAAAATAAAAAAATCGCTTAAATGAAAAAATATTTTCAAAATCAAAAAAATTGCCAGAAGGAAAAAAAGCCGCCAAAATTAAAGAAAACGCCAATAACAGAAAAAATCGCCAAAACGAGAAAAAAGGTGTCAAAACTAAAAAAATTGCCACAAAAAAAATAGAATATATAAAAAATAAAAAATCGCCTAAATGAAAAAAATCGTTAAAATCAAAAAAATCGCCAGAACGAAAAAATCGCCAGAACTAAAAAAATCAGCAAAATAAAATAAATCGCCAAAATTTAAAAAGCACCAAATTAAACATAATGCCAAAAACCTAAAAAATTCACTAAAGAAAAAAGTATGCATTTTTTCACAAAATTAATTTGTACCTACATAAACCTGTGTTTATATATGTATCTCTATACTACATAAACGCACTTTGGTAAAGGGTATATAAGGTTCGGCACAGCCGAATATAGCACTCTTACTTGTTCTAGTTAGTTTCTAGCTTAGAAATACTTGTCTATCAAATTTCACCTCATTATCGAAAATTTAAATTTTTTATTCTTATTTGCGTGATCAGGCCCGATTTTTCAAACTCAAGATTTTCTTTGGCGTGTGTTTATCTCTCCTGTTGAGTTTCGCTGGGAACGTGTAATAATGAATACATAAATAGTATAATAATATGTGCTGAATCGAAGTACATACATACATTAAATAGGAATGTACATTTTTTGGGGTTTTGATTCTCATTTTGTTTAAAGAACATTTATAACCTTGTATTAATGCAACATGTAACCCAAATTACAATAAAATCACTTGAGTTAAACGCATTGGATTTTTTTTAATTCTGAGTTTTTCGTACGGCGGGGCTACGTCCTTGGCTATAATTTGCAGGTTGTCAGATTTTTTTTAGCTAGATCCTAATCAATAGCTACTTCCTTATCAAATTTCAGCTAACTAGCTAAAATTTTAATTATATTTTCTATTGGGCGTGACACCGCTCACTTTATCAATCTCAAGATTTTCTTTGGCCAGTAGTTATCTTTCTTGTCGAGTTTCGTTGGAAACGGAGAGTAATAAATTTATAAATATGTAATATATTCAAATGTATATAACCAACAAAAATTTATAGCCTTGCATCATTGCAACATGTATGCCAAATTTCAATAAAATCGCTTCAGATAAAGGCCCAAGATTTTTATTTTAAATTCTGAGCCTCATGGGCGCAGCCCCGCCCACCTTGGTAACATTTCTGAGTTTTCAGATGTTTCTAGTAATTTGCTAATCTATAACTATTTGTTTATCAAATTTCAGCTAATAGCGCAAAATTTAATTTTTTATTATTATGGGCGTGTTTCCGCGCACTTTTTTTAATCTTATATTTTTTTTGGCTACTGTTTATCTTTCCTGTGTAGTTTCGTTGGAAACGGATAATAATAGTTACATAAATAGTACATTTAAATGTACTGGCCGGAAGTACATAAAACAGGAGGTTTAAATTGTAAATTTTTTATAAAAATGTATAGGCTTGCATTATTGTAACATGTGTACCAAATTTTTAATTCAGAGCTTTATGGGGGTAGCCCCAGACCCTTGGTAAAAATGTTTGCAACATTTTGCAAATATTCGCCAAACAAGCAAAATTAAATGAAAATAAAAATGATACTTTTTGTTGTAAAGAAGAATAATCTTATTAAATATAAGAATGAATATTTGTAAAATAATTTAAAGTTTGGTTTGAGATGTTGACTGAGAAAGTCAACATAAAGTAAATTTTTTTAATAAAACTAAATAATTTAATTTTAATTGGCGCCCAACGTGGGGCAACGCAAATCGCAATTATATCGTATCCTATAGCAAGGAACGGTTTCGGTTCACAAACTAAAAAAATAAGTACCTTCAAGGAAAGCGAAAAAATTAAAAAAATAATTTGTTTAAAAACACATAAAATAGTTGTTATAAGTTTTAAAAAAGGGGGGTTGTGAAAAAATCACATAAGATAAAGAAATATAAGCGTAATTGCAGAATTGTAACTAAAAAAAAGGTGAACTTAATGGAAAAAAGATTCTAACAAATGTTACGTGTTATTGTGCTATCAAACAATAATTGAACTACCAATTGATGAATAAAATTGTGCTCAACAATTTGTGTTTAATGCAAAACGTACAGAAAAAAAACAACTTAAATTGTGAACTGTAACTTGAAAATAACATAGAACTTGAAAAATTTTTTGGAAAATTGTGAACATAAAACACATACAAAATAAACAACTTGGAACATTGTAAAAATTGTGAACACAACAGACAAAATACAACTAGAAGAAGTATCCAAAAATTCCAAAAGGAAGACGTGTTACCAGAAATTAAACAACATTCGAGGACAACATTAGCAGCGTGATACCAGCGATCCATAGATTTTATGTAAGAGTATTTAATATAACTATTATAATTATTATCATTATGTAATTGTTGGATACTTATATATTAAATAAAATCAAATTTGTGCTTCAAAAATTTTTAAAAGATTGAACAAATTTTTAATGCCGGAAGACACAATTGACACTTTAACCGACCGACTGAATAGGACACTTACAATGGCAAACAATACAGTATCAGGGTCAAGTTTAACTGGACTGACAGAAATGCAAAAGAAACAAATAAGAGATTTAATAAAAGAAGCAATAGAGACAGGCTCTTTGCTTAGAAAAGTAGATGATTTAACTAGGAACCTCCAACAATTAACCAGTATAGATACAGTTGAGGAATATAGAGTCGAACAGATTGACGAACGAATTCTCTGTGAGGAAACGTTAGATGTAGTGAAATCATTACCAATATTTAATGGCAAAACATCATATGTTAGTTGGCGAGAAGCCGCAAACAATTCTATGAGTCTATACACAAGAGGAAGTCGTAGATATTACGCAGCATTAATAATTTTGAGAAACAAGATCACTGACGAAGCGAATGGCATACTTACAAACAACGGTACAGTTTTGAACCTTGAAACCATCCTTAGTCTTTTAGATTTTGCTTATTCAGATAAAAGACCACTTCATATCATTGAACAAGAACTTAGCATCATGCGACAGGGCTCCTTAACAATTCTCGATTATTACAATGAAGTTAACAAAAAGTTAACTGCATTAATTAACAAAACCATTATGACACATGGTTCGAGTTCTGAACTGACAAACGAGTGAAATAAGAAAAATAGACAATACGCCTTGAGAGTTTTTATAACTGGATTGAATCCGCCGTTGGCTAATATTTTATTCTCTTTATCTCCAACTGACCTTCCTAATGCCCTGGCAAAGGCCCAGGAATTAGAGTCGAATAACATACGTGCAAACTTTGCACTTCAATTCAATAGAGCATCTAACATGAACTCTAACCAAAAACCTCACAATATACTGCGTTTCCCTCAACGCAATGAAAGGAATATTCCAAGATCCAATTTTGTTCAAAATGGACAAATTAATACGAAACCAGTACCTATGGAATTAGACAACTCCGCCAACATACCTCAGAGGACACAGCAACCTCTTAATAATGGTTTTAACTATAGACCACCCTTTAATAATATTAATTTTCCACAGAGACAAAATTTAAATAATTCCAATAGTTATGACCATAATAATTTAGTTATCAGCCGCAACATAAGGCACAACGAATAAATAATTTAAATGAGAAATCTTTTTTAGAAATCACACCGGATTGCCCTACATCACAAAAAGAGGAGAATCCGGACGAATGTATAGCATACTAATTGACAGTGGTGCTCCAGTTCCTACTGCTACCCAAATGTTTTTAGGAATAGGCAAGAATTAGTTGTAAGAAAAAGAGTGAAAACAATAAATGGATTCACTATTATTAATTATTTTAGCGAAGCAAGACTATTTGGAATAAAAGAAAGATTCTATAAAATTTCAAATCTCGAAGCTGATATTTTGATAGGGTAAAATTTTATGAGAAAAGCAAACATTGTGCTAGATTTCGAAAACGGGACTTTGAAAAGTGGATATCATTGTGAAAAGTTTCTAAACTTTAAAAAAGCGGAAACGGAAGAAAATTATAGGGAAATCATCTCCGAAGACGGAGAACAAATTGAAAACATTAATTATATAAAGCAAAATGAAGAAATTGAACATTTGAAGCGGAAAATTAATGGAGAAATTAGAAAGCTCCATTCTAGAATAAATATGAGATTGCCATTTAGAAGAGACGTAAGAGCAGAGATTAATACAATTGCTGGAACTCCTATATGGAGTAAGCAATATCCATACCCAATGTCTCTTAATGCGTTTGTAAATAAAGAAATACAGAATTTATTGGACGACGGCATTATTCGTCCAAGTAGAAGTCCGTACAATTCACCAATTCGGATTGTACCAAAAAAAGGAACGAATGAAGATGGATCATAAAAATTGCGGATGGTCATTGACTACAAAAAATTAAATGAACAGACAATTGCAGTGAATTACCCCATTCCTGACTGCAACGTTATTTTATCGAATCTGGGGAAGGCGAAGTACTTCTCCACAATTGATTTAGAATCTGCCTTCCATCAAATTTTAATGAAGGAGTCGGATATTATCAAAACAGCTTTTTCTGTGAACAACGGGAAATATGAATTTTTAAGAATGCCATTTGGGCTGAAGAATGCTCCAGGTATTTTCCAGGCTGCAATGGATGATATTCTTAGGAATTATATAGGTAAATTTTGTCATGTCTATATAGACATGTATTCTCTAAGTCAATAGAGGAACATACCAATCACCTTACAAAAATAATAGAAACTCTTAAGGAGGCAAATATGAAATCCGAATTTTATAAGGAAGAAGTTGAATTTTTGAAGATATAGTAGGATATAATGTTATAAAAACTGATCCTAAAAAAATTTAAACTATACAAAATTACCCATTACCAGTTACCTTGCGTCAACTTAGAAGCTTTCTAGGGATGTCGGGATACTATGGAAAATTTATAAAAAATTACGCACTTGTTACCAAACCACTAACAGTTTACCTTTCAGGAGAAAATGGAAGGGTATCGCAAACCATGTCAAAAAAAACTGAGATTCAATTGAACGAGGAAGCACTTACAGCCTTCAATAAAGTAAAGACATTACTGATAGATCAAGTGGAATTGCCGCAACCTGATTTTAAAAGTAAGTTTATTTTGACAACAGATGCATCGAATGTTGCCATAGGAGCTGTATTAAGCCAAAACGGGAAGCCTATAACATTTATTTCAAAAACCCTGAATTGCACCGAAAGAAATTACGCAACAAATGAAAGGGAATTGTACGCTATAGTGTGGGCATTAAAGACACTTAGGAACTATTTATATGGTGTATCGAATTTAGAGATTCATACTGATCACCAACTCTTAACATTTGCGGTATCAACTAGAAATCCTAACGCCAAAATGAAAGGATGGTATGCCTTCATTGAGAAGTTTTCACCAAAGATTGTTTACAAACCAGGAACACAAAATGCGGTAGCAGACGCACTTTCAAGACAGATACTAAACAATATTTCTGATAGCGAATCATTACATAGTACACAGCATTCGGTGGAAAGTAGTGATTAATTTAATATACCTGAATCCTCTAAGCCATTGAATGAATTTAAGCAACAAATTCTTCTGACTAAAGCTGACTTTACCATACACGAATCAGTAGTAAATTTTGGAAGAACTAGGCATGTAATTGAATATGATACTAGGGAAAATTTAAAAACTTTTCTTTTGGAATTTCTCCAACCTAAATTGGTAGCTGCATTACATTGCACGTTGGAGGATCTTTTCGACTTTAAAGAAACTATTAAAGGTGTTTTTACAAATAAATTTATTTTCACAAAGATATTTCCTATTGACGTACCTAATCTCGATGATCAAGAAGCTATAATCCAGCAAACACACATTCGTGCCCATAGAAATTTTAAGGAAAACTATAAACAAATTTACAAACAATATTACTGGCCCAAAATGTTAAATCACTTTAAGGAATTTATAAGACACTGTGAAATCTGCAACAAAACGAAATACAATAGGCACCCACAGAGACTAGGAATCGGAGAATGCCTCAACATTGATATTTTTATGCTCAAAATCTTAAATTTATAACTTGCATTGATGCGTATTCAAAATTTCTTATTATAAAATCCATAGAAGATAAAAATAATTTAGGAGAAAAGGTATTAGACGTTTTACAGAATTTCCCAGAAGCAAAAAAACTCACTTTATATAACGAACCTGGATTTACGTCACCTCAGTTTAAAGCGCTAATGCAGCGATTAAAAATAGAACTTTATTATTGCACACCTCGTCATAGTACAACAAATGGACAGATTGAAAGAGTCCATTCTACTATTATTGAAATAGCCAGATGTTTGAAAGAAGAATTTCACTTAATCGATGATACAGAGGCCTTCTATAGGGCAGCTCAACAATACAACCATACAATACATTCCATTATAGGAAATAAACCAGCGGATATTTTCTTTAATAAAGTTCCACATAACTTGCATGATACATTAAAAAAAGCACAGGAGAAAATGCTTGAAAGAAGCAACTCTAATGGTGTGAAGACATACCAAACGGGGAATATTATCTATGAAAAAATAATTGGGCAGCGTAACAAGCTTTCAACCCGATTAAAAAAACAAATAGTCCAGGAAGATTTAGAGAACAAAGTCCGAGTCCAGTCTCGTAACAGGATCATCCATAAGGATAATATAAAGACTTGAATATTTACTACATTTTTTTCCTTTTTCTTTTTTTTTGCAGAAAATGATTTTTACTATTATATTCCTACTTGCATTTTCTACTGCTTGTCAGACCGAGGTACAAATATTGGACTATACTGATTCATAATTAATTTCGATCCATTTAGGACAAATTAGATTACAAAACGGAAACTTTAAACTCATTCACGTATTAAACTTAACCGATTACGAACGAACAGTTAACGACTTGAACTTTGATATACAAAACAAATTGTTAAAGAATAGCACAAACTTACCATACCTTCTTCATGATATCACTCAAATTAAAAATCAATTAAAAAGAATGAAACCAAGAATAAAGCGTTCAAAAGATGCCATAGGAACAATATTTTATTTTTTTTTTTTAATACATATATTTATTTATTGTATCTTCAAAAATGAACTAACAATAAGTGATCAAATCTTAAAGCTAAAATATAATTATTTAGCCCGACCAGTGTCGGCCAAAACTTAGTGATAATTTAAATAATACAAAGTAGTGATAATCAAAAAGGAAAATTAAATGTATTTTCAAGCATTCCCATCTAGAGTGTTGAGTATAAGAGCCCTTGTGTCCCTCTTTTTTAGGCGGATGTGACCATTAAAATTCAAAATATTACGAGCAAGCGGATTAGGATGTGACTCGAGTTTTGTGAAGTATTTGCCTGCGTATCTTGCAATTTCTTCAGTCACTAGTGGCATTCTTAAATCACGATTCAAATTTGAATTCTTAATATACCATGGAGCAGATGTTATTAACCTTAAAATTTTGTTTTGTCTTCGTTGAATTCTCTCTACATTGCAAGCTGAAGCAGTGCCCCATAACTGGATACCGTAACACCATATTGGCTTCAAAAGCGACTTGTATATTAAAAGTTTGCAGTCTGTGGAGGGAATTTACACATACATGTATGAAAATTTATGAATATATATAATCATATATGCCCATATACCCTCATTTTTCGGATCCGAACCATATATGGGATATCATATATGCTCCATACATATTTTTTTTAGCTGGGAATATATATATATATATATATATATATATATATATATATATATATATATATACCCAACTAAAAAAATATGTATGGAGCATATATGATATCCCGTATATGGTTCGGATCCGAAAAATGAGGGTATATGGGAAAATATGATTATATATATTCATACAATCTTTAAGTTCATATTTATACACTCTTGATTCACAAAAGCGCACTGCTGTGCAATATATTAAATTGCTAAAATTAAATTGCTTAGACTTGGGAGAGGTTGTGTTTAATTAAACATTTGTTTTGACAAATAATTCAAAACGAACTAAAAGTCATTTCATGATATCCCATATATGGTTCGGATCCGAAAAATGAGGGTGTATGGGCATATATGATTATATATATTCATACATTTTCATACAATTCCCTCCACAGTATGCAAAGTTCATATTCATACACTCTTGACTCACAAAAGCGCACTGCTGTGCAATAAATTAAATTACTAAAATGAAATTTTTTTAGACTTGAGAGAGATGTTGTATTTAATGAAACATTTGTTTGGACAAATAATTCAAAACGAACTAAAAGTCATTTCATTCATTAAAAGGTTAATCAATTATTTAAAAAACACATAACTCATATTCGTACACAACATTTAGCTTCAGAAATCAGATTAAAAACTAATGCATTTAATTATAAAAGAAAAAATAATCCGTCTAACAATAGTTTTCAATACAGTAATATGAACTTTGTATCTTATCTAGAGAATTTTGTTATTTTCTATAAAATTAATGACTGAATTATCCTTTTGATTATTTGATATATTAAATGAGGCCACAATGTATAAAATCATACAAGAATGGTTTTTTGCAACAAAAAGTTTTTCTTTTTAAACGTTGAGGGTACGCATATAAGCTTTGCATACCCTAATGGATTTCCAATTTTTTTTTTTAATACATATATTTATTTATTGTATCTTCAAATATGAACTAACAATAAGTGATCAAATCTTAAAGCTAAAATATAATTATTTAGCCCGACCAGTGTCGGCCAAAACTTAGTGATAATTTAAATAATACAAAGTAGTGCTAATCAAAAAGGAAAATTAAATGTATTTTCAAGCATTCCCATCTAGAGTGTTGAGTATAAGAGCCCTTGTGTCCCTCTTTTTTAGGCGGATGTGACCATTAAAATTCAAAATATTACGAGCAAGCGGATTAGGATGTGACTCGAGTTTTGTTAAGTATTTGCCTGCGTATCTTGCAATTTCTTCAGTCACTAGTGGCATTTTTAAATCACGATGCAAATTTGAATTCTTAATGTACCATGCAGCAGATGTTATTAACCTTAAAATTTTGTTTTGTCTTCGTTGAATTCTCTCTACATTGGAAGCTGAAGCAGTGCCCCATAACTGGATACCGTAACACCATATTGGCTTCAAAAGCGACTTGTATATTAAAAGTTTGCAGTCCATACTAAGTGTTGAATTTCTGCCAATCAACCAATAAATTTGAGATAACTTAAGTTTCATCTGAGTTAGCTTAAAGTCAATATGATGTTTTCATGTAAGTCTTCGATCAAGGTGTATACCAAGGTATTTCGCTTGGAAATGCTGAGGAATATTTTGATTGTTGATTCGAATGGGGGAACAAGTATCTCGTCTTAGGGTAAACGTTGTATGGACACACTTTTGTTCATTGACTTTAATTCTCCATAAGTTCAACCAGATTTCTAACTGTGTAATATGTTCTTGAAGATATCGGGACGCCTCGTGCGGGTTTTTGTGCATACTAAGGCAGGCTGTATCATCGGCAAACGTAGATGTATGGATATTGCTGCTCACAGGCATATCACAAGTATAAATCAAATACAAAACTGGCCCCAGTATGCTCCCCTGTGGCACACCGGATGATATAGATTGGGGCAGACTCATGAATGCTCCTTCCACAATCGTAAACTTTCGGGTAGTTATGTAGCTTTCTAATAAATTCAGAAAATTTATTGGTAAATATGATTTTAATTTTAAAATAAGGCCTTCATGCCACACTTTATCAAAGGCCTGAGAAACGTCAATAAACAGGGCAGAACAATACATTTTTTCTTCAAAAGTTCTTCTTATAAATTGCACCAATCTATGAGTTTGTTCAATGGTGCTATGCTGACTTCTAAAACCAAATTGATGGTCTGGGATGCACCCACTATCAGTTAAAATTGGGGACAATTTTGTCATGAGCAGCTTTTCGAAGAGTTTTGACATTGTTGATAGCAGACTTATTGGCCTGTATGACTCAGCCTTGGTAAGGTCTTTGCCCGGCTTTGGAATCATTTTGACCTTCGCAAGCTTCAAGCTTTGTGAATAATACTCCAGTCGTAAAATGGCGTTAAAAATAAATAACCGGATTCTAATTGCAATATGGGGCAAGTTTTTCAGCATATTGTTACTTATTCCATCAATACCTGGAGCTTTCTTCGGGTTGAGTTCAGCAATTAGTTTCTGAACATCACGCGTCTTAAATTTTATGGGTCGAGGGGGTAGCGCAACTACACTCGGTAAATCAACAACACCAATACATGTATTTGGGGTAAATACGGAATTTAAATGCTCAACAAATATGTTACCTTTTTCAGTATCGCTTCTGGCCCAACCTCCGGTAGAAGTGCGCAGAGGTGGTCTATATTCAACGGGTGTTTTAAGCTTTCTAGCAGCTCGCCACAACGAGTAATTAGATGCAGGTGTGGCATCAAGATTTTCCAGATAATTTTTAAGACATACAGTTTTTTCATATGCCAGCAGCTCTTGGAGTCGTCTAGTGCACTCTTTAAATCTAATTTTATTTTGGGGTGATCTGTGCTGTTGCCATTCCCTTCTAGCTGTCCTTTTTTCACGTAAAAGATGTTCAATGTCTGTAGAATAAATCCTATTAAACCCAGTCTGCGGATGGGAAGTAGTGGCATGTTCAGCAGCCTGTTTAATATTTTCGTTAAGATTTTCAATGTTAGATTCAATATCACCTGGTGTTCTTAGATTAATATTTTCCGTACAATGGCTACTGAGGTATTTTTTGAACCCCAGCCAATTAACACGGTTGATCATCTTTACGTATGGGACAGGGAAGTCACTTCTTAGTGGGCTACAAATTGTAACAATCGTGGGAGAGTGATCGGAGGAGAGATCTACAGAAGCTTCAACATGAATTAATTCCCTACCGATATTTTTCATTACTCCAAAATCTATAACATCCGAAATTTTTTGTATGTCCGTAGGCCAGTAAGTGGGCTCCCCACTTGAAATGACGTCCAAGCCCATTTTTGAAATTGTGGTGAACAATGCCCGACCTCTAGGTGTAATAAGACACGAACCCCAGAACGTATGTTTTGCATTGTAGTCCCCAGCTGCTACAAAACAAGGGCCAAGAGATTTGTAGAATTCCTCGAATTGATCCTCAGTAATTGCGAATCTGGGAGGGGAGTAAATTGATGATATCACGAAATTTGTAACAAAATTTTCGACACAAATATTTGTTGCTTGTAGATGTTCTTCACAAATGTTATCAAGGACATAGTGTTTGAGTCTTGACTTAATTAGAATTGCTGACCCACCGCATGCTCTCCCCCTCGGGTCCTTTGAATCATATAGAGTGTAACCATTTATTTTAAATAAGCTCCTTGAAGTCAAATGAGTCTCAGAGACCAACATTATATCAATATTTTTTTCCATGAGGAAGTGCTCAAGTTTATTTTTATGCTAGCGAATGCCGTTTGCGTTCCAGAAACATATTTTTAACATGTTCATGGTTTGTTTACTAATGCTTGAAGCAGTGTATTCTGCATTCGCAGCATTTCTTGCATCATGCTCGTCATATTTGTTGTGAAGTTGTTTATAGTTAGCACCAGATTCTCAATAGTAGCTTCAAGGCGACTAAAGTTAAAGCCTGAGCTTGCATTCGCTGAATTGTTTTGCGGTGAAACATTTTGTGAGGGACTAGAACTAGCCTTAGCAGCATCGGCATACGATACACGTGAAGTAACTGGTTGACTTACTTGAGCAAAAGAGGCGGAGTACGTGTTTAATGGTTGGGCTGGGGCTAACTTAGGTTTTTGACTCATAGTCTGTTTAACAAAAGAATATACAGGGCATCCTCTATAGTTAGCGGTGTTATTACCTCCACAATTACTACATTTTTTTTCTGCTTGTTCTTTTGGCTTAGTGCAGCTAGCAGTACCATGCAATTCACCGCAGATAACACAAACTGTAGGTAAATTGCAGTAAGTTTTTGTATGGCCATATTCTTGGCAATTATGGCACTGTACAGGACCTGAACGCTTACGTGGCTCTTCAACTGTGATTTTTCGGTGTAACAGAAACTTTACGCTATAAATTGGATGGGTTTCATTTTTTTTCAATTGTATGTCATTCGGCTCCAGTTCAATGCGAAATAGGGGTTGGGCGACCTTTTCTCTGTTAATTATATTAGTAACGTTTTTTACCTTAAATCCTTGGTCTAAAAGTGCACATTTTACTTCTTCGGGCTCAACGTATGAATCTATGCCCTTTAGTACTATCTGTAGGCCTTTAGCACTCTTAAGTTGGTATGTGTAAAAGTTTGTTTTATTTTTTTCAAAATCATTTACAATTTTTCGAAAATAAAAAATAGGAACAATATGGAAATGGATAGCCGGAACACCGGACCACGAAGATCATGAAATAGTAGTAAACAAAATGAACGGCCTTCTTAGAAACAATGAACGATAGAGAATTATTAATAAAGACTCTATCGACAGAATTAATATACTGACTAATACCACTAATCAAATTCTGAAAATGGTACAATCATTTGAACAGATTCAAAAAACAATAGAAGATACTATTACAAACAAGGTGAAGATCATTAGAGACGAATTGATGAACATTGAATACGCTTTGCAATGGGCAAAGGTAGGAGTGATAAACTTATTTATACTTTCTGAAAGGGAGATTTATGAGGCAAGAACATTTTTGGATGCTGAAAAGTTTCCATATAATGATTTAGAGGAAGCTTTAGGATTTGCCACGATTAGAATAGCAACGGACGAATCAACAATACTATATATTATAAATTTACCGGTAATATATAAAGATATTTGCGAAAAGATACTTGTTAAACCTGTTAAAAAGTACCAAACTATTGTAAAAATCAATTCGGAAGAAATTGTAAAATGTCAGAATAAATTCTATGAAGTTAAAAATAATTGTAACCAAATTAACGAATTATCTATTTGTAATAAAAATAATTTACTAGACATAAGTGAAACAAATTGTATATCACCACTTTTAAACAGCAAAAAGCATGATTGCATAACAATTAATAATCAGCATTTACCTTCAGTACAAGAAATGTATCAAGGCATGATATTTTTAAATTAGTTTGAAGGATTTTTGGAAGTATCAGGAAATAAATCATATCAACTATCGGGAACATATTTAATAAAATACCATAACGATACAGTAGAAAATAAAACATTCATATCAAAAGAAATGACAACATTAAAACCACTTCCAGCTGTATTACAGCTTACTAATGATAATTCTTCGAAACAAGAGGTCCTTTCACTGGAAATGATAAAAGAACTCCAGACCACCAACGTCGAAGAGATCGACTTAATATCAACAAAAGGGAACATAATGTTTTAATTAAATTTAGCCCTGACCGCGATTTTAATTTTCAGTATTCTTTTCACAATTTACAAATTTAAAAGCAAAAAATCTAATACTGATCTTAATGTAACAGCAATAATAAATGAAGGACCTGAACCAAAAGCTACAGTCCTTGAGGAACCACTTCCTGTTTCTCCAAGACGAGAATTTCGAAGTGTCAATGACCTTCCAGTTTATTAACAATCGGGACGATTGATTTTACAGGGGGAGGAGTTAAGATATGAATTTTTTATTTTTAAATAAAACATAAATTCTTTCCCACAAAATTATGCTGACGTTATCTCTGCTGAATATGAACGGTGTAATGTTTCTACCTGTTGAAGGAATGTTTGCAACATTTTGCAAATATTCGCCAAACAAGCAAAATTAAATGAAAATAAAAATGATACTTTTTGTTGTAAAGAAGAATAATCTAATTAAATATAAGAATGAATTTTTGTAAAATAATTTTAAGTTTGGTTTGAGATGTTGACTGAGAAAGTCAACATAAAGTAATTTTTTTTAATAAAACTAAATAATTAAATTTTAATTTGCATGTTCCTAAGCCATCTATCAGCCGAACATTCTAGATCCGGTTCATGAAGCATAAAAAGTGGTGCCTTGTGTGAGATTGAATCAGTGCTAATCAGAAATTAGTAATGTCAACATCTTTGAAAGTAAACGACCTCGTGCGGTGGATAATAACTTTAAGAAATAAATAAGAAAAGACAAGTTGTAATTTGCTTAGTCAAGAATAAAAATGAAGTTCAGTAGCAAATAAAAAAATCATATGTTATTTATTTTTATTTTTGAGCAATCAAAAGAACTCACTAAGTTAATAAAATTTAAACGTAACGCTATGATCATGGTACGGTTGGTTTCGTAGTAATAAAATTTTTTCCTTAAAATAAGCTCTATGAAAATATCATTAGTGCACGTATTTAAATATAAATTTATAATTAAAATATTGACTGAATTGCATTGAATAATAAGACCACCTTCCCAACCGCTTATATATAAGGCCTGCAAAATAACACGTGCATCAATCTCTTCAATTAAACTTAAACTTAAACTTTGAATGTTACACGCTCTGCGACAGATATGAAACTCGAAATTTGGCCATCCTGTTTATAGTATGCACACATTGTACACATATGTATATTTATATAAAGCGGTCTAAAATATTACCAAAATTAAAAACAGTTTAATCTATTTAAAATCTTCAATAATTTCTATTTCTACATTGAAAGAATTTTCAGCAGAAATGCTATGAATTTCGACATTAATCTAATGAAAAATTCATTAAAATTCAACCAACTTCACCCCTTGTTGAAACCAGTTTCGTTAAAATTATTTTATTGAAAACTTCATAAAATTTATTTAACAGTGTAACTAAAGCTTAGGTTAATATTTAAGTATAGTTACGGGACTGGTTCCAGGGTCACATTGGAAGAAGCAATTAACATTATATTTACACATATGATAGGTCTTGTATCCAACCACTTACTACAATACTAGACAGAGTCCGAATTAAATAGGCTCAAAATCAAGCCGATACATCAGAAAAATTTTGAAAATTTAACCATTTAAGCGATTTGTCTTTTTTCACCATACAGTACTCCGTACTTTTGATAACACTCACATTTTCTCACGTCATAGGTCGAGTACGTTTGGATCGCTTGTCACCAAATTTTCTGCAGGATAGCTACAGACATACACATATACAAATAAAAGTGCGATCACTTATTTTAACCACCCTGTATTACTAGTAGCACACATCATTGCCAACAACACACAAGTCGTTACTTTTAAATTAAAAAAAAAAAATAACGGTCAATCGAATCACCTACAAACATCTAGAAACGTCAACATGGATTTTCCCGATTGTGCTAAAAGACTATTTAATCATCTGGCTACCAATAAACATTTATCCCTAAACAGCCACATCGTTGTGCGGTAATAGTTTCTTCCAGTTGGTTTTACTGAGTACATACATGCATGTTACTAAGCCATCTATCAGCCGAACATTCTAGATCCGGTTCATGTAGCATAAAAAGTGGTGCCTTGTGTGAAATTGAATCAGTCCTAATTAGAAACTAGTCATGTCAACATCTTTGAAAGTAAACGAACTCGTGCGGTGGATAATAACTTTAAGAAGTAAATAAGAAAAGACAAGTTGTAATTTGCTTAGTCAAGAATAAAAAAGAAGTTCAGTAGCAAATAAAAAAATCATATGTTATTTATTTTTATTTTTGAGCAATCAAAAATAAATAAAATTTAAACGTAATACGTTTAATAAAATTTAAACGTAACGCTATGATCATGGTAGGGTTGATTACGTAGGATACCAGCTCGATCTGGGTATTCAAATAAAGTTTATTAAATGTGTAGTAATAAAATTTTTTCCTTAAAATAAGCTCTATGAAAATATCATTAATGCACGTATTTAAATATAAATTTATAATTAAAATAGTGACTGAATTGCATTGAATAATAAGACCACCTTCCCAACCGCTTATATATAAGACCTGCAAAATAACACGTGCATCAATCTCTTCAATTATATTCTGAAAAATTTAAATTATCTGTCACGTAACTTAAACTTTGAATATTACACGCTCTGCGACAGATATGACACTCGAAATTTGGCCATCCTGTTTATAGTATACACATATTGTGCGCATATGTATGTATATTTATATTAAGCGGTCTAAAAGATTACCAAAATTATAAAAAAGTTTAATCTATTTACAATCTTCAATAATTTCTATTTCTACACTGAAAAAATTTTCAGCAGAAATGCTATGAATTTCGACATTAATCTAATAAAAAATTCATTAAAATTCAACCAACATCACCCTTCGTTGGATTAATGAAACCAGTTTCGTTAAAATTATTTTTTATTTTTATTGTAACTAATGCAGTGCTATAACTTCATCGAAACAATAAAATAATTTCATAAAAAGAATGAAATAACTTAAATATAAAGGGGTTTCTTAATAATTAGAAAATATTGTTGTCTTAAATCCAAAAAAATATTCTTACAAAACCAGAATACCAAGGAAGCAATTGCAATAAAATTCTTTCACAATATTTATGAAATGTTCATTGGATTTTTGAAATTATCATTATATTTGTGAAAAAATTGTAATGTAATTGTTTCATTGGACAAAAACCACTTTAAATAAACACTTTCGAAATCATGATTTAATGCTTAAGAACTGAAATTAGCTTACATCATCAGCAACACTATTTGCTTTTATTTGCAATTCTTCCAGCTCTGTTTTGGGAACCTGTGGTGCACCATTTTCTTCTGTATTTTCCACCGACGGCATTCTGAAAATAGAATAAATGTATAAACTTAAATTTCCTTTAGATATTTTTTTTTAATATCTTTGCAACTCACACAAAAAGAAACTTGAAATTTTGTGCAAATGGATATTTTTATAATGTGTTGCCATTAAAGTTTTTCTTTTCTCGGGAAAAGGGGAATGATTTCTCCAGCAAGGTACATAATCCTACAAAATATTTTTTATTGGTGTTTTTTGGGATTTATTACAATTAAGTTTAAGATTTGTTAACACACTATAAAGCCTATATTATGATTTAACTTATTCCAAAAAATTTCTTGTATTAAAAAAAACATAAAAATTTATTATTTTATGATTTGAACGGGCTAAAGTTCGTATCGCTTTTTAAGCCAAATTACATGTGATAATTATTAATGAACAAATAACATCAAAAGTTAGTTGTAAATATTCTGACAACACATAGTTGAACGGAACAGCCAGCCCTTTTTTAGAAGGCCACTAAACCTTCATCATCAGCTTCTTCTGGGTTGGTACACTGTGTGTATGTATAAGTGTATAAGTAGTATGTTTAAGTGTATAAGTAAGACGGATCATGTATAGCTTCAGTCTGGTTTTTCTTCATATCAGAGGTGTTGAATGAATGTATTAATTTATTCTTGAAATAAATAAGATTGATATAAACTAATTGATAGTTTTTATTAATTACAGTTTGTTTTTTTATTACTTGAAATATATGTCACTTTCAATTGTATAATTTTAATCATTTCTATTTGTAACTTTTTGTAAATAAATGGTTTTATTTTTAAATATAAAAACACAAAATTGGTGTCACAAGTAGGATACAACATAAATATCTCGTAGGAGCAATTAACTTCATAAATGGAATTACTTGCAGGAGCAATTCGTTCTGCTGTAAAAGATCCCACAAATTTGGCGGCATCTATGAGGCTTTCAACATCTAACATTTCTTCGGAATGTTGTTCAAGATCGCCACAGTTTTCAGTATGTTCATACAAACAAAGACTTTTTAGAGATTTGCAATAATTATTTAATTAAAGTAAAACCAATGAATTTCTTAACTACTCTTCATCAGAAAAAACAAAATAAAGACACCACTTGTCACATTTGTAATTAATTTTTATCTGCTGAAGATAGAGTAGCTGACCATTGTCATTTGACTGGGGAAAAAAGAGGTCTAGCTCATAATAAATTTAATTTCGGATATCAAATTGCAAATTTCATACCCATATTTTTTCATAATCTTTCGGCGTATGACTGTTGTTTGTTTGTAAGAGAACTTTCATCGAATAAGATCTTTCCGATAAAAGCCACAATGAAGCCATTTGTCAAAAACCCGGAATATTTTAGACTGCCCACTGAGCTGCAACTACTGTTGTAACTTTAATTTATTTATTTTTTTATCTTTTGCAAAACAAGTAAAATTAAAATTTTTAAACAAATAAGCAAATGTGAGCAACAGCTGACTCGATCATTGGTTTTAGTTACATTCGAAATTAACAAAACCAACTTGGTTTCATGACACCTGTTAATTCCTTTGATTCTTTTTATTTGGTATCAAAATAAAAGGAATCTCTAGTTCAATTAAACTTTAAGCAAAACGCTTACTTCATTTTTGCTTGCTGCAAGATCGATACAACAATAAAAGGGTAATGGTAGCAACAGCAGTTCAGAGACTACTTGACCAGCCATCTGGGGCATCCACATTAGGTGCTATTAAGCGATTGCACGATACAACAAAGGAATGTTTGGCAGCTCTCTCCAACATGGGGCTTCAAATATTATCGTGGGATCCAATCCTTATCCACATCCTGGTCAATATGAGCAATCAATTTCTCACCCAAAGGAACTACAAACAATCAACCAATTTCTGACATTCCTTGAGAACTATTTTCACACTCTGGAATCAATGCGACACAAGGAAAAACCTTCGTTTTCCACTAGCAAAATATGCGCGCTTACAGCACAACCTCGACATGAAAACCGGTTGTGAATAGTTTGCCAGCAAGATTCTCACCCATTGTATCGATGCAAGAAATTCATCGATGTAACCTCAACAAACAGCCTAAACATGATATAGAAACATAAATTATATGTCAATTGCTTTAGTAGTACCCATAGTACCAAACAATGTACCATTTCAGGCCGCTGACAGAAATGTGGAAAAAAGCACCATACCTTGGTACATCTGGAACCAAGCCCACAAGGTAATTCGTCATCAAGAAAAGTTACTCCTAAAAAAGAAATTGACTCAGACAGAGAGGCAGCTACACTTATCAACCCCTCCACAACAAACGTGACATCTCTCGTTAGCACACCACAGGACGAAGCTGAGAGCATGACGGCAAGTTCCGTCGGCAGAAGAACATATGTCCTACTAGGAACAGCGTTGGTAAAGGTCAAGGCAAATGGACTAGAAACTGAATGTAAGGCAATTCTCGACTCGCGCTCACAAGTCAACCTCATTACAGAGAGATTAGTCACAACTCTACGGCTCCCAGCAAGAACCACCTCGATTTCAATCAATGGAATTGGAAAAAACCGCACCAAAGTTCAACACCGTGTCAACATATCACTTCAATCCAGACTCAACAACTTTTCAACACGTCTTGAGGCATTTGTGTTGCCACAAATCATTTCTCCTCAACCTGCTCAACAACTTACCATCGATAAGTGGGTGATTCCCAACAATGTCACACTGGCGGACCCAACTTTCAACCGAAAAAAAAAATTGACATTTTGTTAGGCGCAGAATATTACCATCAAATCCTTGCTATAGGACAAATTAAACTCGGTGATGACCTCCCAAAATATACAATTATCCTTTGGCTGGATAGTATCTGGAAAAGTATCTGGAGAACAACTCTCATCAGCAATATGTGGTACTTTAACTGAGGAGGGTAAAATGAATACGGCTATTGAACGACTTTGGAAACTGGAAGAGATCGAGAGCACTGGGCATCAATTATCTCCCTATGACGCCCAATGTGAGGCACATTTCAATCAACACACTATTCGTAACAAAGAATGACGGTTCGTAGTACGACTTCCATTCTGTCTTGAAACATCTTCTTTAGGCGCCTCACATAATATTGCCTTTAACCGCTTCCTCAGCTTGGAACGTCGATTATCAAAAGATGCTTCCTTAAAAACTCAATATATGCAGTTTATGAAGGATTACGAAACAATGGGACATATGTCGAAAATCAACATAGATGAAGTGGAAGGGTCTAAATATTTTATTCCTCACCACTGCATTTTACGACCTGATAGTAGCACCACTAAACTTCGGGTATTATTTGATGCGTCAGCAAAAACCTCGTCAGGAAAATCTTTGAATGACATTTTGCACATCGGGCCACCACTACAAAATGAGCTGTTTACGGTGCTTCTGCGATTTCAGATTCCACGTTTCATGTTCACAACAGACATAGAAAAAATGTACCGACAAATATTGGTCCATCCAAAAGATCAACAGTACCAGATAATTCTATGGAGAAGTAATGTTTCTGAACCCATCAGTTACTTCAAGTTGAATACAGTGACATATAGAACCAGACCTGCACCATACTTGACAATCAAATGTCTAAAGGAAATAAGCCATGATAACAACATGCAGTTTCCGTTAGCAGCCAATTTCTTGGAAAAGAACTTTTATGTGGACGATGGTTTGGGGGGAGCCGATAGCTTGAACATAGCACTAGAAGCTCAGCATCAACTATAACACGTCATGTCAAAGTACGGATTTCATTTAAGAAAATGGTGTGCAAATCATACCCAATTGCTACGCAATATCCCCAATGACGATCAAGAAGTTAGTCTTGATTTTTCCACAGACGAAACCGACTATACAAATACGTTGGGATTAGTATGGCTACCCAAGGATGATCTACTGAAAATTAAGGTCAACATACAACCAATCACGGCTGTGACGAAAAGGACAGTCACCTCAGATTTAGCGCGTATATTTGACCCACTCGGACTACTGTCTCCCGTAGTCATCAAGGCAAAAATATTCATCCAGGAATTATGGAATTTAAATCTTTCATGGGATGAGGCAGTGCCTTTAGAATTTGAATCACGCAGGCGAAGCTTTAGAAGTAATCTGAATGAACTCAAAACCTTACAAGCTCATCGACATATATATAAAGGATCGATTCCACGCAATACGCAACTTCATGTTTTTACAGATGCCTCATACGCCTTGGTGTCAGGACATTCCTGCCAAATAAAACAGTTATTGTATACTTGATTTGTGCGAAGTCCCGTATAGCCCCTCTCAAGCAACAAACGCTGCCCAGGCTTAAATTATGGGCTGCCCAGTTGGGTGCCAACTTGGCTGCAAAAGTTAAGCACGATCGGAATATGAATACAACGCCAACATTCTACTGGTCTGATTCAAAAATAATATTAGCATGGATAAATTCACGATCATCTTCGTTGCATACATTCGTAGCAAATCGAATAGCTTCAATTCAAGAAAGCTCGACGCCTGATCAATGGCGTCATGTGAGTTCCCAGGACAACCCAGCAGACATAATATCTAGAGAATTGGATCCATAGCAGTTGCAGCATACACCCCAGTGGATGTATGGGCCATTCTTTCTTCATGGTGATGAGAAATATTGGCCTCCGATGTTCTCTCCAACTCCTGACACACCTTTACCTGAACAGAAGAAAATTTCCTATAACATGCTGGTTTCGGTAACGACTGAAAATTTTTTGCATTCTATCAACCATAGAAATTCTTTTAAAACCCTGCAACGTATTATAGGATACATCTTTAGATCCATAAAAAATGCTAGAATTCCCAAGGCAGATCGACAAACTCAAAGAGCTCTGAGACCTTTCGAGCTCCACGATTCACTTCTTATAATTATTAGAGAAACTCAAAAATTTGCATTCTCAGAAGACATCAAGCAAATGCAAAAACGCAAAGAACTAAGGGTTTCAAGTCCGATCAAAAGTTTATCACCATTTTTAGATGAAAATTGCATTTTAAGAGTCGGAGGCAGACTGGAAGAGTCTACGGTGCCATTCGATACAAGACACCCAATGCTCCTACCTTATAATGAGATAATCAGCAAACTAATATTTGAGTCAATACACAAAGAAAATAAGCATTGTGGAGCTCAGGCTCTCCTTGCAAATGTCCGACAACGATTTTGGCCCATCAAGGGAAAATACGTAACACGAGAAACCATCCATAAGTGCGTAAGTTGCACAAAATCAAAACCAAAACTTCTCCAGCAGATCATGGGAAATTTGCCTGCAACGAGGGTTACACCAGCAAGACCATTTATTAATGCCGGGGTTGACTATTGTGGTCCAATTTGGGTTCACTTTAAAACTCGAGGAAATCGACCTCAAAAGGCGTACATTGCAGTATTCTGTTGCTTCGCCACAAAAGCAGTGCATCTCGAATTAGTTACAAGCCTAACAACAGAAGCGTTCATGGGAGCACTAAAACGATTTACCAGTCGAAGAGGTCACTGCCAACAACTTTACTGCGACAATGCAACAAACTTTGTCGGAACACAAAATCAACTAGCGGAATTATCATCAGCCCTTTTTTTACCCCCACAGCTCAAGAAGCCATTCAGCGAGAATGTGCAAATAAAAACATTTCTTTTGATTTCATTCCTCCTCGAGCACCTCATTTTGGGGGATTGTGGGAGGCCGCAGTCAAGTCAGCCAAAAAGCTATTACTCAAAGAAATGGCAAACGCATCCCTAACTTATGAAGAAATGGAAACTGTAGTCATAGAGGTAGAGGCAATACTCAATTCCAGACCTATAACAGCATTTTCAAATGATCTTAATGATGCAGCTGCCTTGACTCTTGGTCATTTCCTGATTGGGGAACCTCTCACGGCACAAGTCGATGCAACTGCTCAGTCGATGTCGCCATCACTCGTTAAACGATGGGAATTAGTATCAAAAATAAAACATAATTTCTGGCAACGATGGTCCCACGAGTAACTCACTGAAGTCCAGCAGCGTAACAAATGGCAATCAAAGTCACAAAATCTGCCAGTGGGTACTATAGTTATAGTGAAAGACAACACACTGTCATGACGTGGCTAATCGGAAAGGTGATCGAAACATTCCCCGGGCCTGACGGTATCGTGAGGACGGCAACAGTAAAAACATCTACAGGTATCATTAAACGGGCAATTCACTTACTTGCTCCGCTTCCTCTCGATACATTCTACACCACTACTGGCAATGAAAGTATACCTGATATGCTCCCTCTGGACACAACCTCAACTTCTTTGGGCAGTGAAGGTGTAAAAAGCAGTTCCCTTCCTAAAGAAACTACAAATCTCCGGACAAAACTAAAGAAAATAGCTCGGAACTCAAGAGAAACAAGCCACTTACTGACGAATATAAAGACTCACCACCCCCAAAACGCTGCACATTAGCACCACAGACATCACCAAGTCAAACTGGAACATTTGGTTTGACCCTGGCGCTTAATTTACTTCAGCATAAATTGCCGGAAATTGTTCAGTTAAATTGCCTATTGATATTAACAATCCCCTGGGGGCGCAATATGTTAATTCTTTTGATTCTTTTTATTTGGTATCAAAATAAAAGGAATCTCTAGTTGAATTAAACTTTAAGCAAAACGCTTACTTCGGTTTTGTTTAACTTTTTTTTGTTTTTTGTTTGTTCATATTTTTGCCTAGTCTCAAGTACACTTACATACATTCTTTCCCACAATTTAATTAAAATAAAATTCATTTATTTCTCACACATTTGTCAAGCCAGGTATGAGAACATCGGTTTTCCCAAGCTCCTAGAAGAGCTAGAGACTTCGTTTTTGGACTGGTGTGTCAGAAATTTTCCGAAAAATTTTGCTATTGCAAATCAGTAAAATCGAGCACACGGTTTCAGAGCTGGAAAACTCAAACTCTATTTTCCCATAGAAAATAACTACCGAACACTAGTTTTTATTACTTTTTTATTAAATTAACTTATTTTATACTTCGGTATGAATAAAATTTATATTTATAATTAAAAAAAAAAATTAAATATAACAAATTAAAAAAACGTCACCAGGGTTGGAAAACTTTACCTTTTTTCCTAATAATTGAACATATTTCATGTTTTAGGAAGAAGGCTATTTTCTCAGGAATGGTAAAAGCTACGGGTCTGAAATTTGGACAGTGTATGTAGAACTTTGGTCGCTACAACAACAAATATATAAAAGCTAAATTTTAAAGGGTGGTCCAAAACGAGTGGCGAAAACTTTTAAAATCCTATGTAATATACATACAATTGTATGTATGTGTACATATGTATATGGACACTTGAAATTTGTAAAATTAGTGTATTTTTATGTAGGCTACAACAATTAACACTAAAATTAAAAAAAATTTAATTAAAGGGTGGTCCATCAGTTAATGCAATTTTGACTATGTAATTTTGACAAATTGCTATATCTTGGAAACCGTAAGAGTGAAACTCTTGAAATTTTCCAAAACAGTAAAACTAAAAAATCCGAAAATGATAAAATCGCAAAAAATTTAAAAAAATCGCCAAAATGAAAAAAAACGCTAAAATTAAAAAAAAAACGCCAAAAACCTCAAAAATCTCCAAAACCAAATAAATGCTTATATGAACAAAATCGCTAAAAATTAAAAAAAAATCGTCTAAATGAAAAAAAATCGCCAAATTCCAAAAAAATCGCCAAAACGAAAATAAATCGCCAAAATTAAAAAAAAAACACCAAACACCGAAAAAAATCGCAAAAACAAAAAAAAATTGCCTATATGAAAAAAAATCGCTTAAATGAAAAATATCGGCAAAATCAAAAAAATCGCGAAACGAAAAAAAATCGCCAAAATGAAAAAAACGCCAAAACCCGAGAAAAATCGCCAAAACGAAAAAAAGTGTCAAAACAAAAAAAATCCTACAATGACAAAAATCGCCAAAACAAAAAAAAAATTTTATGTGAACAAAAATCGCCAAAAATTAAAAAAAATCGCCAAAATGAAAATAAATCGCCAAAATTAAAAAAAACGCCAAACACCGAAAAATATCGTTAAAACAAAAAAAAATTGCCTATATGAAAAAAAAATCGCAAAAATTAAAAAAATCGCTTATATGAAAAAAAACACCCAAAATCAAAAAAATCGCCAAAACGAAAATAAATCGCCAAAACAAAAAATTGCCTATATGAAAAAAATATCGCCAAAAATTAAAAAAATCGCTTAAATGAAAAAAAATCGTCAAAAAAATCCGCCAAAACAAAAAAAATCGCCAAATTAAAAAAACACGCCAAAAACAGAAATAATCGCCAAAACGAGAAAAAAAAGTGTAAAGACTAAAAAAATTACCAACAAAAAATAAAAAAAACGCCTAAATGAAAAAAAATTGTCAAAATCAAAAAAATCGCCAGAACGAAAAAATCGCCAAAACCAAAAAAATTGCCTATATGAAAAAAATCGCCAAAACTAAAAAAATCAGCAAAATAAAATAAATCGCCAATATTTAAAAAGCACTAAATTAAACATAATGCCAAAAACCTAAAAATTTCACTAGAGAAAAAATATGCATTTTTTCACAAAATTAATTTGTACCTACATATCGCTGTGCTTATGTATGTATCTCTATATACTACATAAACGCACTTTGGTAAAGGGTATATAAGATTCGGCACAGCCGAATATTATAAATATTAAAGTAATTGAATAAAGTTTATGATTGCTACTTAAATCGTCATACACTTCACTTTTTTGAGTCAATTAGATTATCCTGGTGTACTACCTGAATAACTAATTGATTCGTCCACTACTTTAGTTATCCTTGTGTATCACTTGGGTAAAAAACATCAACATTTTTAAATTGCTTATCCTTGTGTACCACTTGGATAAGCCCCACCACTTACATCTCAGTTAAGCCAGGCAAACGAGTCTGGTATTAACAACACCAACATTGGTTTGTAAATATGACAATCAGCAAAACCGACATGGTTTCTGTGACACCCCTGATTAATTAAAATAAATATACCGAATGTGAGGCTATCATACCTTTTGGAGACATTTGGGTCTTATGCGGACAGTCCTCATAAGCTTGTGTGCGTTGCGTTCCATTTGGGGAAATTTACCCTCGAGGACATTTTTAAAAAAGTTTTCTTTTTTACTTTCCATTCATTTTGCTTTCCTTATGAAATGACATGGACTTATTACTTTATTGACAAATAATTTTAAAATAAGTATAAAAACTCCATTTTTAAATTTATATCTTGTTGGTAGAGTTGCCAAGCATACCTTGAAAATTTCTTTTATGCCGGCGCAAGCGTAATCGCGGCGGCTAATGTCGTTGCAAATATTCGACTTTAATGGCGATTAGAATGAGTGGCACCGGGAAAAATTTATATTGAAAGAAGAAAAACGGAATGTTGCACACGATATTCGGCTATTTTATAGCGACCTTATTTATAAAAATTATTAGGGCTTTTAAAGGGTTTTTAAGAAAAATTTTGTATGAAAATTTGTTTTAAAACCCCTTCATAAAGTCTTAATAAGTTTTATAAATAAGGTTGCATAAATTTAAGTAAAATTGTAGTGATCGATCACAATTTTTATAAGAAATACAGAAATAAAAGCTGCAGCACCCATCATATGTCATCTCTAAAAGCATTAGAAAGATTATTTCAAATTGCGGAAAAGCAAAAGTTTATAGTTTGGTGTTTTAAAATGGCTTACCTACTATTATCTGTGCTATGTTAATTAAAAAAGAATATTTTAAAAATATGAACTTCTATAAAAATTATGGTAAATAAAAACCAAATTAAGAAACACTCCGTATGTATTCATATGAAGCAGGCTTAAATCTAGTTCATCAATAAGAAAAAATATATATGTGAACTAAAATCGTAAAATCTTGCATCATCAAAATTTCTTTTTTAACTGCGGTCAGGCTTATGTTTGCTGTTTGGCCAGTAGGCTGCTTCTTCCTTTGTAAAGAAAGTCACAGGAGGATGCATACAATGTTAATACCATCATGGTATATGGTCTTTGCCACTCCGCCAATCACAGTGCAGGCATATCTTGCAAATTTACTTTGTAAAGTACCTACATATGTACTATGTAAACTTGTTAAATTTTTCAAGTTTCGAGTAAATTCTCAAGATGGGACTAAAAAGGAATAAAATTTCAAGTGAAATGTGTTCCATTTCCCTAAAACTGTAATCGCCAATTATTGCGTTGTTGTTGTGTCAGTGAACTATTTTATAATTTGGTCACGATATTTTTCTTCATGGTGACGTATAATGTATGCGTGTGGTCCAATCGATTAGAAGCTGAAATTTCTAAAAAGTTGCCATAAAAAAATTTTAGGAATCACTTTTTGCTCAACTTTAAATTAACGACGTGCCGTCATTTGACCAGATATTTAACCAAAAATTAAATATGGACAAGCAATTTAATCTGCAACCTTTTGCACTTACATATGTATATCAAATAAATTTGAAGAAGTTAGCGTTAATCAAGAATGGTTTTTACGAGAAAAAAAGTTATACATCATTATTTCAAAACATCACTTAAATACATACATATGTATGTACATACCACCAGTAGAAAGGCCCTAACTCGTATTTTTATGAAATTGAGTTTTTCAGTGGACCGCAAAACATTTCACACAAGTACACCCCGTCACAAAAATTTATTGGAATAGTGTAAAAAAGAACGCTTTTACAAGCATTTGTACTGTAAAATATTATATTTTTACCTTCTGTAAATTAACAATTATTTGAGTTGGGACCTTTCTACTTGTGACCGACTATATATGCCTGTATAGAAATAAAAATGTAACAAATCTGGTAACAATAATATCATTTTAATAATCATTAGTATAATAAATGTTAATGAAAGCATTATTATTACGCATTGCTTTCTTTTTTATATGAATACTATCTTTTACCAACGGATCCGATCGCGTTGATCAGATATTTTGGAAACTATATGAATGCTTTGTTATTTACTGATAATATAAACAAAACAATGAAAACCTACAAAATGGCGATACAAAAATTAAAAAAATTAATTAAAACCGGTCTTAAAATTGATTAAACAGTCAAACCCACAGCGAAAATTACCCTAACCAGCCCAAAAATCAGTTTTTCGAAAATAATCCGATTAAATATAAAAAGTCCGGTTCTGAGTTGGGGGAAAATATACTATGCTTGACGCTGGTAGTGTAGCTTTCTCTTCGTGAAATTAATTTAGAAATTGATTTAGTGGTTTGAAAATCCGGTCGAGAACCAGATAAGAATAGTAATTTAATGATAAGTTATGCATTTCTCTATAATTTAATGTAAATTTACATTAAAAGCTTTTTTAAGATTAATCTAAACATCAAACATTGTTCAGTTATAACCACTTTTGTAAAGCTTCTTGGCAGACTCAATAAAATTTTACCAAATTAAAAAAAATATAAGTATAAAATACAAAAAGCTTCCCGTTAAAAATGGGAAGCTCGATTTTGATTTAAGAACCATGGTTTATTGCGCAAACCTTCTTAAAATTTAAAGGATATTACGATTTTGACAACCGCTTGCTTGCTTATATGTATACATAAATTAAGATACAAATTAGGCCTTATTACGAGTGTAGTATTACAACTTCGACTACCATGATTTTGTGCTAGATTCAGTGCTGCCAGTTTTTTTCCAGAGCTTATCCCCAATTTTCGATTTGTCATCCCCGAAAATCCCAAATTGAGTTTTTTATTAAAATTTTTCCTTCTGTGAAAATATTAAATTTTTTTAATTTAATATAAAAAATAATGACAAAAATAACATATTTATTCAATAAAATTCATTTATATCGATAGCTGTATTTATATTCATATTTATTTAATTTGAACTTATAAAACTTGTAAAGAAAAAATTACACTTAGTTTAATATACACAATTTTAAAATTTTTTTTACCAAATTTTACCATTTCAAAAGCATTTCAGAATCGAAATCTGATTTATCAGCCTCAGAAACTTTGTTGTACATATTACTTGTACTAAAAAGGTTAGGCATTTAAGCAGTATTAAATTTGTCACAACAAATTTAGTTATTTTTAAAGTTTGTATTTATTCTAAGAAGTGCTTCCAACAAGTCATATTGCATTTTGTTACGCATTTTTGTTTTGGTAGTGTTAATTAAGGGAGACTCAGACTATAATACAAGTATTAATACTTTTGACGAAAATGCATCCCTGGTCTTATATTTGTTTAAAAAAAAACAAGAACAACTCAACATGTCAGAGCTGCATTTTCCACAAACTCATTAATTAATGGATAATATCATGTTCAGACGGCAACATGAACCTTTTGGTTTGCTTTCTGAACCACGATTACCAATCATGCCGTTCAGACGACACATTCGTGGTTCGTTATGACAAATATTTTTGCTGCAGTGATGCCAACTTATTCGTTTTCAGATTATATATAACACGTTTGCAGTCACTCAAAACTCGAAAATAACGTATGCCCCAAACTAAAGCCCGGTAAATCTAGCACTTTTTACAATTATCTTTCAGCCCTTTTAGCCTTTTCTACTTATTGTTCAATATGGCTACATTTTAATCTTTGTGAACTTTTTTCCCTTTAATATAGCAATATCGACTTCTTATTTTTTATTTTGCTAGGTTGCTTTACCAATTTAAAAGAGAAGAGTAATATAAGGAAGAATCTAGAATAATCAGCTATTTCTTCCAAATTTTTCGTGCTTTGAAAGATATTGAGTACATCCTAAATACAGACAATGGGTAAAGTGAATATAAATAAACATTTGCTTTTTATTTAAAAATTTGTTTTAAAACCTAAAATATGTTTGTGTTTGTTTGTTACTTTTAAAAAAAAATTTCAAGTAAAAAGCAAATGTTTATTTTTTATTCACTTTACCCAATGTATATATATTTTTGGAAGTGCGAGATATTGAAATTTTATTTAATAACGACCAATTTTATATTTATGTACTTATGTTAACATATATACATATTTACTTCTATTATATGCATATGTAATATGTACACTTTATAAGCCCCTTATTGTAATGTATTGATCTCATGATAGTTACCTATTTTGTAATAAATTATTTTACAAAAATGTTTTTGATTTACAACAGAAACATTTAAAAACTACCCCGTTTTCGCACTTATTAGAAAAATTTTACTTAATTTTGCGCTAAACGTATATTTATTGAATTTAGCACTATTTCAAAAAAATTTACGCATTTTGAGTATCAATAATTGGCATCACTATTTTGATGTATGTGTCTACTTATATGCATACATCCATGTATAAATATATGCTGTGTTATTTGTTTTTTTACTGTGGATAAGCAAATTAAGAAAAAATAATTAATAAAATGTGTTCTAATATGTGTAATTAATACACGCATCCATTTTTTGGTTTCTTTTTTATTTACTCATGTGTGCATGTGTATGTTTATGTGTGTACTCATTTTATTTTGATAGGTAGTTCAGATAAATAAGCGAAAATTCGTTATCAAGACTAGGGACGATAGCAATTTTTGCATGGTTCGCAGCAAAGTTGAAAATGAACCAAGTTGGTTCGCTCTCAAAAATTTGTGTGGCGAACCATGTTGATTCAATCAAGATTCGACCCCGAATGAGACAGCGAACCTCAATAATTGCTGTCCGTGTGAACATGGTATAAAAGTCTGAACGGGGCATAAGTAGTTAATCTGCCTTGATACTTCTTCTTTATTAGAAACCATTCAGTAACACATATTTTTGGACTTGCCAGACGCACATTTCTTAGCTCAAAAATCATTCTTGTTACGATCAGTAATAAAAAAATTCCCGAAAAATCCCCTAAAATTTCGTTATCATCCACAGCAAATCCCTAGATCCCCAACTCGAAATTTTCATTCCCAATCGCGAAAAAAGATCCCCAATTTGGGGAAAAATCCCCTAAACTGACAACACTGGCTAGATTAAAGTCGAACTGTATCAGCAGCAGTGTTGCCAAAACGGTGGTTTTCCCGCTATATGTGACTGTATTTTGTTTTCATTAGCGGCGAGTCTATTTAAAAAACCACCAGCGGGAATTTTAGTGGGAGAATTTCTTAGTTGACGAATTTTCAGCGTTTTTCTGAAACTTATAAATAAAGATACTGAATCAAAATAAAGTATTTTTGACGCAGCTATGCGACACGTACCCTGGCGCTGTCCACTTACAGCAAAAAGAAACTAACGTCATTTTTGCAAATAAAAAATTTACATATTGTGGTCGTGTAGTATAATGTGAAACTTTAATAGGTTAAAAATAAAAACATATGTATATACATACATACGAGTATAAAAGTGAACAAATTTCATTTTTAGTAAATTTAGTAGTCTATGATAAAAAAGTCGAAATCCAAAAAATTTAAAAAAATCGGCGGCTTATTTTAATCGTCTGATTTTAAGCGGCGGCTACTTTTAAGCCAATTTTTAGCAGAGAAATTTTCGGCGGCGGCTAAGACGTCTTCGCGCAGCACAAATTATGGTACTTTGCGGTTACACGATCAACTATTGTCGTTCATCTTTTACACATGCGTTTCACATCGGACATGTTTTAAATTTTCCTTGGGAATTAAATTGTGGTCTCCACCTGACATAAAATGACTAACCTTAGCATTAATTTGTCGTGCGTGGTGAACTCTAAGGTACGTTTATTTCTATTTTGTACTCTGACGAACGATGAAAAAACTATTTTCTCTTTCTCTGTCATATATAAGAGAGGAATTCGATGAGTAAATTCATCGCTGTTGTGCTTCATACGACTAAATTACGTAGCGAACTCTCGAAAACAAAAATTCTAATTGGAATATTGATTACTCTGTATATATATATATATTAATGTGTTAAATCGATTTCTTATTATATTTTGAAAATTAAGTAACTATTTACACAAAAATTAATGCTCGGTAACTCGATGAGAATTTGCTTAAAAACCAATTTTATAAGGAAAATAAAATTACGTGTTATTTTTGTTATCATGTCATAAAATCATGTAATTTTTTCTGATAACAACAATACCTTATGTATACATTCATATCAGAGATGGGGATAGTGAATTTTATATTTTTTCTGTCACGTCCTGATATTGCAAAATAATTGCAATAATTTTGTTACTGTAAAGTGATGCATTTAAATTCTGCAGGTTCAATCTGAAATATGTTGCAATTTTTCTTCTTCATTAATTACACAGGTCAACACGATTTTTAAGGTCGGTACTTCGATAGTAAATTTTCGTGCATATAATACTGAGCTCCAATGCCTAAAAATTACTTTTTTTGAATTGGCTCTGTATCTCGAGATTTTGCGTTATTAAGAAAAAAGAGGATGCTGCATCACATAATTTGCATTTACTTGAGAACCAGTTCTTTGTTCAAACAAAAAAATACATAGAAACCTAGAAAAAAAATTGACCTTTAAATTACGTCATCAATTATTTTTTAACAGTCTTATAGCTTCGGAGATATTCGGAAAGTTTTATACAAAAAAATATATTTTTTCAAAAAAATTGAAAAAATCGTTTTTTAAAAGACTCGTTACAATTTTAAATAGAGAAAATTTTTATATTTTATTATTAGTTGTGATACCTTAATATATTATAAATAAAATTAGCCACATTTATTAAAAAATCATTCTATTAATTCTGAATTTATTCACAATTAAGTGGTAGCATATATACCCGTAATACAGCCTTTTATAATTTTTTTTTTCAATTTAAAATAAATAATAATTAAAAAAAGCTGTAATACGAGTATATATTTTATCACTTCATTGTGAATAAATTCAGAATTAATATAATGATTTGTAATAAATTTGGCTCATTTTATTTATAACATATGAAGGTTTCATAGTACACTACTCTAACTTTAATCTAAATTTTAAAACCTAATAAATTTGTAATAATTTTTTGTACTAATTGAAAACTTAAAAATATTAATTACAAATTTAAATAGTTATTTAATTTTTAAGTAAGTATTCTTGTTTCATAATCATTTTATAAAATCTGCAATTTGGCAGTGAAAATGTGCAAATCTCACTTTATAGCTTTTGCAATAAAGTATCAGCAAAATGCAGAGATATCTGCCAATCTGGCAACAATAGCTCTTTGCCTCTCACCCTACGTCTCGACTAGCAACAAATATGTTAACATATATTGCACCAGATATCAAAATTATATTATTGCTAGTGGAGACAGTTCATTGCCAGTGCTTGCAATAATTGTCAACAGTTTTTCGTTGACAATTATTGCGAACATAAAACGTCAAACTCTGTGTTAATTTATCGTCGAATAGTTTTTGGTTTGTTGCACAGTATATTCAAAATACATGAAGACTGCAGCAAACCAGGAACCAACCGACGTTATGTTAGGCTTTTCTATGTTACATTTGACATTTAGATAACACATGGTCTATATCTAACATTATATATAAGATAAGAACGTCAAATTCAATCGCAGAGCGAATTATGTTGAGTGTAGAGTTAAATTAGTGTTATTTCAATCTTATAAGAATTTTCGTGAGACCGTTGTTATAAGAAATCATATAACAATAATCTTATGCAATGAACTTTCAAAAAACACACGTACATGAAAATAGATTATTATGCATGTGTGAGTGTTTATTAAAATAAATGAAAAACTATGTTTTGGACAAAATTTCTGGGATTATATTTGTTTAAATGCGTTTAATTAATTTATAAATTAAAGTTTGTGTGCAAAAGTGAGAATAAAATAACTAATTATATAAAAATTAAACATGTGAACTCGATGAAAATTTGCATTAAATAAAATGTTATAAGAAAAGTTAAATAACGTTGTCGCCTTATATAAGATGAAGAGAAATATTGGCATTTTATTTTTGTTATTAAATAGTACTAGAAAAATTATTGAAAGTTAAGTTAATCCGATTATAGAAAAACCCCCATGTGTAAAAAATAACAAACGTGTGCTTCAAGTGTACGTTAAACGCAGTTTTTTTATGGAAATTGTGATATAACGCACACTTCAAGCACATATTTCACATTTTCTCGTTTATTAATTTAGTTTTGTACGTTAAAGTAAAAAATAAAATTACAAAAAATTGTATCTTAGATTTTTAAATCAGTTAACATTTCAACATAAGGAATTGAATAGAATTTTCGTTAAAGTCAAATGAAAAATATGTAGACCGAATTTTAATTAATTTTTCATAAAAAATTTCATGATTGTAGAAAACTTTTTTTAATACATGTATTTATTTATTGTATCTTCAAATATGAATTAACAATAATCTTAAATCTAAAACATATGTGGAAAACTGACATGAAAATAAATAAATGTTTTAAAAACGTAAACATATATTTGTTCGTTATTTTAAAGAACGTATACACTTATTCATTTTCGAAAAACAGGCTGTAATTAACGTGGAAAAAAATGTTTACGTACTATAGTATCCAATCGATTGATCGTTGTTCGATTAATCGACGAATTTTTTTCAAATATATTTTCGATTAAGAAAAAATAGCGAATTTCGATTAACGAATAATCGATCAATTTATACCGATTAATCGATTTAAATTATTTTTAAATAAATTATTTCTTTATATAAATGTAATACCACTTTAATTGATTTTAAAAAATTCGTCCGTTAAAATTGTATTTCAAATAGACATGTTTAGTGATCACTGCTGCACACATTTTAATTACACTTGTTTTCGAAGACATTTTTTCCTTTTTTCGATCAGCTGTTAGTGTTTTGTTTACCTATAAGTTTATGTTTTACTTTCATGACACACATTCATTTGTAGCAAAGTGAGAATTTATATGAAGTAAAAATAACTTTAATTTAAACATTTGTTAAAGAAAACTTATCGTCAAAGTAAACAAAGAATTAAACGTAAGTATTTAATATGATAGTGTAATAAAAATAGTGGAAATAAAAATAGTGTTTTCTTTTAGAATGAGTTTGGTTTGGCAACATTTTACAAAAGATGGAAAGAATGCAAAATGCAATAAATGTCCCAAAGTTTATAAACGTGTATGTTCCTCCACTTCCTACGCTTGATTACCATTTGCGCCAAGTGCATAACACTACTATAGATGAGGAGCCAACAACATCCGCTAAAGTCACAACTGGTCCTATTACTAAATATATAAAAAGAGACACACAATCTTCTCTAGAAGAAATAATTTGCAGATGCATTGCAGAAGATGGTATGTCAGTGCGTTCTTTAAAAAAATCCAAAGTGATCTCGTCATTTGTAAACTTAAAAGGTTTAAAAATGCCTTTAACTGAATCCATAATATGGAATATAATAGATAAATTCTATGCTACAAAGAAACACGCACTTATTTTAGAAATTGCAGAAATGGAAATGGACGATTTTTTACAGACAAAGAAATAAAAATATTATCAGCATTGAGTAATACCTTACGACCACTTGATGTGGCTATTAAAGAGCTCGCAAAGATTCTGCAACATTAATTGAATTGGAAGGTATTATAAATATTTTTTTTTTTTTTTTTTAATACATTTATTTATTTATTGTATCTTCAATTATGAACTAACAATAAGTATTCAAATCTTAAATCTAAAAAATAAGTATTAGGCCCGACCACTCGGACATAAACTTAGTGATAGTTATAAATAATACATAAGTAGTGATAATCAAAAAAAAAAGAGAAAAAAATATTTTCAAGCAATCCCATCTGGAGTGTTGAGTAAAAGAGCCCTTGTGTCCTTCTTTTTCAAGCGAATGTGGCCAGTAAAATTCAAGATGTTACGAGCAAGCGGATTAGGATGTGACTCGAGTTTTGTTAAATATTTGCCTGCGTATTTTGCTATTTCTTCAATCACTAGTGGCATATTCAAATCACGATGTATATTTGAGTTTTTTATGTACCATGGAGCCGATGTTATCAAACGTAAAATTTTATTTTGCCTTCGTTGGATTCTCTCGACGTTAGAAGCTGAAGCAGTGCCCCATAACTGAATTCCGTAGCACCATATTGGCTTCAAGAGCGACTTGTATAATAAAAGTTTGCAGTCTAGGCTGAGTGTTGAGTTTCTACCAATCAGCCAATATATCTGAGTTAGTTTAAGTTTCATTTGTACTAGCTTTGAGTCAACATGGTGTTTCCATGTAAGTCGTCGATCAAGGTGCATACCAAGGTATTTTACATGTGAATGCTGAGGAACAACTTGATTGTTGATTCGAATTGGGGAACAAGTATCTCTTCGCAGGGTAAATGTTACCTGAACACACTTTTGCTCGTTTACCTTAATTCTCCATAATTTTAACCATAGTTCCAGTTGTGTTATATGTTCTTGTAGATATCGGGAAGCCTCATGAGGATTTTCGTGCATACTTAGGCAGGCTGTATCATCGGCAAACGTAGATGTATGGATATTGCTGCTCAAAGGCATATCACAAGTATAAATTAAATACAAAACTGGCCCCAGTATGCTCCCCTGTGGCACACCGGATGATACAGTTTCGAGCACACTCATGAATTCTCCTTCCACAACCGTGAACTTCCGGGAAGTAATGTAACTTTCTAATAAATTCACCAAATTTATTGGTAGATATGATTTTAATTTTAAAATTAGGCCTTCATGCCACACTTTATCAAATGCCTGCGAAACGTCAATAAACAGTGCAGAACAGTACTTCTTTTATTCAAATGTTCTTCTTATACATTGAACCAATCTATGCGTTTGTTCAATAGTGCTATGCTGACTTCTAAAACCAAACTGATGGTCTGGGATACACCCACTACCAATTAGAATTGGGGACAATTTTGACATGAGCAGTTTTTCGAAAAGTTTTGACATTGTTGATAGCAGACTTATTGGCCTGTATGATTCTGCCTTGGTAAGATCTTTGCCCGGCTTTGGAATCATTTTAACTTTGGTAAGCTTCCAGCTGTGGGGATAATACTCTAGTCGTAAAATGGCATTAAAAATTAATAACATGATTCTAATTACAATACGAGGCAATTTTATTAGCATTTGGTTACTAATTCCATCAATACCCGGTGCTTTCTTCGGGTTGAGCTCAGCAATTAGATTTTGTACATCACACATTTTAAATTTTATGGGTCGAGGGGGTAGCGCAACTACACTCGGGAATTCAACAACACCAGTACATGTGTTTGGGGTAAATACGGATTTTAAATGCTTTGCAAACAAGTTACCTTTTTCAATATCACTCCTGGCCCAAACTCCGGTAGAAGTGCGCAGAGGTGGTTTAAACTCAACAGGTGTTTTAATTCTTTTCGCAGCGCGCCACAAAGAATAATTAGATGCTGGTGTGACATCGAGATTTTCCAGATAGTTTTTAAGAGATGCAGTTTTTTCATATGCAAGCAGTTCTTGGAGTCTTTTAGTGCAATCTTTTAATCTAATTTTATTTTGGGGTGATCTGTGCTGTTGCCATTCTCTTCTAGCTCTTCTTTTTGCACATACGAGATGTTCAATATCTGTAGAATATATTCTGTTAAACCCAGTCTGCGGATGGGAGGAAGTGGCATGTTCAGCTGCCTGCTTAATATTTTCGTTAAGATTAGCAATATTAGATTCAATATCGTCATGAGTTCTTAGCTTAATGTTTTCAGTGCAATGACTACTAAGATATTTTTTGAATCGCAGCCAATTATCACGACTGACCATTTTCACATATGGGTGAGGTAGACCACTTCTCAGTGGGCTACAGATTGTAACGATCGTGGGAGAGTGATCGGACGATAGATCTAGGGAAGCTTCGACGTGAATTAATTCCCTAGAAATATTTTTCATGACGCCAAAATCTATAATATCCGGAATTTTATGTATGTCAGTAGGCCAGTAAGTGAGCTCAACACTCGAAATGACGTCCAAGCCCATTTTTGAAATTGTGTTGAACAACGCTCGTCCTCTAGGTGTGATAAGACGCGAACCCCAGAAAGTATGTTTTGCATTATAGTCTCCAGCTGCTGCGAAACAAGGGCCAAGAGATTTGTAGAAATCCTCGTATTGATCCTCAGTAATTGCGAATCTAGGAGGGGAGTAAATTGATGATATGACAAAATTTGTGCAAAAATTTTCGATACAAATATTCGTTGCTTGTAGATGTTCTTTACAAATGTTTTCAAGAATATAGTGCTTGAGTCTTGACTTTATTAAAATTGCTGATCCCCCGCAAGCTCTTCCTCTTAGGTCCTTTGAATCATATAAAATGTAGCCATTAATTTTGAATAGGCTTCTTGAAGTCAAATGAGTCTCAGAAATCAACATTATATCAATTTTTTTTTCCGTGAGGAAGTGCTCAAGTTCATTTTTATGTTGGCAAATGCCGTTTGCGTTCCAGAAACTTATCTTTAACGTGTTCATGGCTTGTTAACTAATGCTTGAAGCAGTGCAGACTGCATTCGTAGCATTGCTTGCATCATGCTAGTCATATTTGTTGTAAAATTATTTATAGTCAGCACTAGATTCTCAATAGTAGCTTCAAGGCGACTAAAATTAAAGCTTGAGTTTGCATTCGTTGAATTATTTTGAGGCGGAATATTTTGTGTGGGAATAGAACTAGTCCTAGCTGCATCGGCATACGATACACGTGAAGTGACAGGTTGGCTCATTTGAGCAAAAGTGGCGGAGTAAGCGTTTGCTGTTTGTGCTGGAGCTAATTTAGGTTTTTGCCCCATAGTCTGTTTAACGAAAGAATAGACAGAACATCCTCTGTAGTAAGCGGTGTGATTACCTCCACAATTACTAAATTTTTTTCCTGCTAGATATTTAGGTTTAGTACAACAGCAGTACCATGCAATTCACCGCAGATAACACAAACTGAAGGTAACTTGCAGTAAGTTTTTGTGTGACCATATTCTTGACAATTATGGCACTGTACGGGTCCAGAACGCTTGTGTAGTTCTTCAACTGTTATTTTTCGATATAAGAGATATTTCAAATTATAAATTGGATGAGTCTCGCTTTTTTTCAATTTTATATCGTTTGGCTCAAGTTCGACGCGAAATAGAGGTTGAGGAATCTTCTCCCTATTTATTATGTTAGATACATTTTTTACCTTAAATCCCTGGAGGACGAGTGCATCTTTTATTTCTTCGGGAGCAGCATAGGAATCGATGCCCTTCAATACGATCTGCAGGCCTTTAGCACTTTCAAGCTGATATGTGTAGAAACTTTTCTTACTTTTTTCAAATTCAGTAATAATAAAATTTTTAATTAACAATTTAGACAAGGCAAATAATTCGTTTTCAAATGATTTGACTGCCCACCTTAAGTCTAGAATAAATGATAGACGAATAAAAGTACTTAACACACTTGTTTTATACCTTAACTCGGGAACATTCCGCATAAATTATAGCTTTTTAAAATATAGCTCCAAAACGGAAACAAAAGACTTTGCCTCGAAAATGTATGATCGGTTATTTCACACTGAAGCTAATCAAAATGTATTAGATGATGATATTGTGTTGGAAGAAGAAGAGCAAATAATTGATATCAATGAAAATAATCTTTTGTTGGAATTGAACGATACTATAAAAAGTATTAAAAATTAAAAAAAATCTAATGTAAACTATACTATAATTGATGATTTTCTGTATCTAGATAAAACAAAAAAAAAGATCAGAAAATCTTATCAATGCAATTCTTTCAGTTTCACCAACATCTACTTTAAGTGAAAGGGTGTTTTCAAAGTCAAGTTTCATTAAAACGAAACAAAAAAATCGACTAAAAGCCAAACATCTTAATTGCATATTATTTTTAAAAGATTATTTTAGAAGATGTGACTAAAAACTTTTGAAATAAAAAAGATCTCATTTTGTATGTACCTAATTAATTATTATTTTTATTCTTATGACAATATGTCGAATAATAAATTTCTTTAATTTTTATTAAACTTTTTTGAACTCACATGAATTATTATTTTAAGTTTGTTTTTATGTATTAATATTATTTTTATGTTTTTTATTAATAAAATTTAACTCCTACATTAAATTTGTTTATTTTTCACGTAAGGTATATAGATATACAGAAATTATTCGAGTTATTCGATTAAACGAATTATTCGAGAAATTTAAAAACCTTAATCGTTTAATCGAGCAAATTAAAATTCCAAAATCGATTAATTTTTTAATCGAACAAAACCTAAACCCGATTAATTGGATACTCTAATACGTACACACAGCTTTTGTATTAGTGTTTTTTGTATTCTTTTAACCTTTGCTGCTTTTAGGTTGTGTGTGTTTTACGCTGCTGATGCGATGAAATTGAAATTGTGCCAACCACAAAACCACTCTCTATTGCCTCTCTCACCTACAAATTGGCATGTTATGCCAGCACAATTGTTCTTGTGTATGAAAAGGCAATTAGTATATTAACATAACGTCTATATTTGATGATAGGTACAGATTTTGCAACTTGCTTACTTAAAACATTTTCCAATATTTTGATAAAGACACTGCAACCGTCAATGCAACCCATAAGCATAAAAACATTTTGAAATCTTTGAAACTCCGAATGCAGCCATAAACAAACTACAGACTATGCGATAGACAATGCAATTTGCCTGGTTGCATAAACACGTTGCTAAGTATATATATTTCTATCAGCAAACGTAAAATTTCATAGGAGGTAATTAAATTACATGTGGACTGCAATATTAGTATTATATTAATATTATATCAGAAACTGTAATATCGTTTTCAAAATATATATTAAGAAAACAATATTATGACAACAACTGTCAAAAAACGAACACCTACACAGATGCGCGAAGAGAATTTTGTGTGTTAAAACAAAAATAATATTTTTTTATAAAAAAAATGCAGACATGTTTTAATTACACACGATACATTAAGGAAATGGCAAAATTTTTATAAAACATACAGTGCTATTAAAAGAAACGAAGATGTTTACTGCACG
The DNA here is from genome assembly GCA_905220375.1 of Tachina fera. Lineage (NCBI taxonomy): Eukaryota > Metazoa > Arthropoda > Insecta > Diptera > Tachinidae > Tachina > Tachina fera. The sequence continues at coordinate 111,213,432 of LR999963.1, forward strand.
GCTGAATAAAAATTATGATATTGTATGATATTGTAATATTTAAAAGAGTACATTTTCCCCTACATAGATGTTAATATTAATATATGAGAGATTAACTCTGACATAATATGTGAGAGAACGTAGGCAGAATAACAAAAATTAAATGCCGATTTTTCTCTTCATCTTATACAAGGCGACAACTTAATTTAACTTTTCTTATAACATTTCATTTTATGCAAATTCTCATCGAGTTAACATGTTGTATTTTTTTATAATTAGTTATTTTATTTTCACTTTTTCATACAAACTTCAATTTATTAATCAATTGCGCACATTTAAACATATAAAATATCAGAAAATTTGCCCAAAACATACATAGTTTTTCATTTATTTTAATAAACTCTCACACATGCATACTAACTTATTTTCATGTAGGTGTGTTTTGGACAGTTGATCACATACGATTGTTGTTATACGATTTCTTATAGCAACGCTCTCATAAAAAATCTTATAAGATTGAGATAACACTAATTTAAAGTCTACACGTAACATAATTCCCTCTGTGATTGAAGTTGACGCTCTCGTCTTACATATTATGCCTTTTTAGCCTGCATTGCTTAGACAAGAAAAGTCACGCACATAAGACTTTTCTTCATGACTTTTTGACTTTAATATACATGCTTAGTGCTGAGAGTACTAAAAAGCAATGATAAATATCAAAAATACACCCTAATTTTCATTTCGCACCTATTGTTTTACTCCGCATGCTTCTCAACACCACTCATAATTCCATATCCATAACACAACCAAAATTCAATTGGTTTCTATGGTAAGAGTTATGGCGCTATAGTGAGTCAATTATAATCAAATACAGTGTTGCCAATAGTTTGGTTCGAACGACTGTTTTCTATGGTTATGGCCAAGGCATATCAAACAGGTACACGTATCAGGCATATTGCTCATCCGCTGATTTTTTGTTTACAAATTTATAACGAAGAATTCATTTGACAAATACAATTGTGTCTTGTTTGATGCATACAATTTTTTGACAATTACCATGTAAAGCTATGTGAGAAGCAGAGAGTTGCCAGAGAGTTTTGCCTAATGCATGTACCTGTATTAAATGTGCCTTGGTTATGGCTATGTCACGTTTGATTTAGCCTTTAATAATAATTCTCATTGTCATATCATTGCCTTTCATACACGAGAACAAATTTGCTGGCATAACATGCCGCACAGGTTAGGCAGATTGGACACGGGAAATTCGGCCACGTAATTTTTCCGAAAAATTTACGAATGGCATCCCAAAATGGCAATATCAGTTAACCCCATTTTGATTAAAGGAAAGTATGATATTGTTTTGCATATGCCTGTCTTTGTCATTTCAACAGGTTAAACGTCAATTGAAATTATTTTATTTTCAATTGATGTTTTTCCACAAAAATTATGAAAAGGCGGAAATTTATGGAAAAAATGCATAAATTGGCGCCTTTTCATGAATGCAATCCTGCATTCCGCCGCAAGTTTCATGGCAGCAGCCATTGTGTCACAAAGTAGACCAGAGTTGTAATAACTGACGTATGCAAAAAGCTAAAATCATTTGTGGCGCAGTCACTGCGAGAAAGGGACAACTGTAGTATATTTGTTATTAAGATGTTAAAAAAATAATCACAACAAACAAGAGAAAATATGTACTTTGTGAAACGAACACGTGTACATACATACATACATACATACACATTTTCAAAATTAAATTAAAGAATTTGTTGAATTGAATTAAAAAAATAGAATGTGAAATAGATTAAAGGTATTAAAAAGTGCTTTAAATTTGTTTACAAATGATTACTGATTTAACTTTAAGCATTTTCATTGAACAATTTTAATTTTTACCTTTTGTTTACAAAAATCACACAGCAAATGAGATCACAAAGCATAAACTGAAAATACATTTCAACAAGTAAACGAAGTACACAATTTTACAAAATTAAATGAAAGAATTTGTTGTGTTGAATCAAAAAACAAAATGCCAAATAGCTTATTACTATTAAAAAACCAATTAAAAAATGTTTTAAAATGATTGCATATCTTATTTGAAGCATTTTCATTTAAAAATATAAATTTTTACCATTTATTTGCAAAAATCGCCAAGCGAATGGGGTTGCAAAGCGTAAAATGAAATTAAGCTAAAAAATGCAACCACGAAAGAAGGTTAATGAATGCGCAGTGACTGCGAGAACGAGACCTCTAAAAACACAAATTATCTTCCGTCTCGTGACATCTCTGTATATCCTCTGTGATTGTGTTGCAGTTTTTCAAAGAGGTAAGTCGTTGTGTTAGTTTGTTTGTACTTATTTTAATTCATAAAATTTTTTCCCAGATACTGTGCAAAGACCAATTGGAAGAAAATAATCGTGTAAGTATTTATTTAACATAAATTAATTAACAAACAATAATTCAATTTAATTATTGCAGGAGACGCAAGTGTATAATGGGTTGCCTGGATGTGTTAGAAGCTCCATCGGTTCCCGAAAAGGTTAGTTTGTGATATTTTGAGTGTAAAAGTTTTATTTAATGAGTGCCAGATACTGTTTGGAACATATTTTTAATAAGCAGTATTGGCACTCAATAAAGGTGTGGCCGGCAGAACCAGATGTGTGTGGCTTGCAATAGTGTTTTGTGTTTTCTCAAATGCTGTTTGTGGTTAAGTTTTCTTTCAACATACAAACAAATGTTATTATATTTGAAATAAATAAGTGCTCATATTTGTCTGTATGCAAATAAAGGAAACAAACCCTTGAACAGTCTCTCCAAACACACATCCACATAATGGTCCAGCCGGCGGACACACGATTATGTATGTATGTATGTAAATACATAAGTTACTGATGTGATTTGTGTTTTTGCTAATACTGTAGGTCGGTTTTCTTTATGCCCTACAGATAAATTTCATTGTATTTGAATGGAAATAAAGAAAACAAACCCTTTAAAAGTATTTCCAATCATACTTCCACATAGTCCGGCCAGCAGACACACAAATGTGTGTGTACTTACATATGTACATACATAAGTTTATTGTATGTTTTTAATTTGCCTTAATAAAATCCGTATACATATTTTCAGATAGACGTTATGTCCCCGGCCAACAGTATTTTGGAAGGTGCTTGAGGATATGAGAGGTCACTGAAGAAATCAACGAAGAATCCAACAAGGTATGTGTTTGTATAATTTGGTCTGTAAAAGATATAATGAGTGCAGATACTGTTTGGAAGTGATATTTGTGTGTAAAACAGTATTTGCACTCAATCATCATTGGACCGGAGGATCCATACGTATGTGTATAGATGTGTATGTATGTACATGTATAATTGTGTTTTGTGAATGTTGTGTTGGTTTTTCCTTATACATTCGTACAAAATCTTTGGTTTTTGTTGTTTGCATGTTTGGAAAATATTAAAACCCACCCTTAAACAGTGTTTCCAAACACATAAAGTAAATATGTACATACATCATTTGGCCGACAGATCTATAACATATATGTATATGTTATATTAAATTGTGTTATTTGTATTTACTGCGAGAGTTTTTCATATTTCATCCGGCTTTTTTTAATTAGAAAAACTCACCCTTAATCAGTATTTTTAAATATACGTCAACATAATTGTCTGGCCGGCAAATATACAATACCATATGAAACAAAGGCAACTAACTAACAAAATATATATAGATAAATGTTTCTATTATAACATTTGATGTATTTTGAATTATGTTTTGATTATATTTTAAATACAAACAGATATAATTTTACATGCAAACAATTTAAAATACAAATAATAAGCATTTCCCATACACCTTCGTCACTTTTTGCACAGTTTGTTTATAACACCTGAAAAATAAAATTCAATTGTTTCAATTAAATATTTTAACATTTATCTTTTCAGATACTTACCAATGATTTACATTCGTTTTCACCTTGGATCTATAGTTTTGCCCAATATGGTATGCAAAAAATATCTAATTAAATGAATAATTCAAAATTATAATAATATATTTACTATTATAAATATATATTTATATGTTTTCATATTTTAACTTTTACAGATAACATTGAATATGTACTTACTGTTGGTGGAAGTGATTTTTGCTTGAAGCCACCAGCAAAACACTGCTGAACTGCCTTGGTGCCATCCACATCCATGAAGAGTTCCAGTTGTGTTTGACATGTTTGTGCTGTTGCATGGTATGTATACAAAATGTACACAATGTTTCTAATAAATACATTTGTTATTAAATTTATTCTTTTTATATGTTAAGGAATTCTTACCTTTTTAAAAATTGTGTCCGGCGGAAGGATTTCTAAAAAAAACAAATTGAGTGCGTGCATCTGCTTCTACATGTAAGTCAACAAACATTTTATGCAATATAGACTTATTTTAACATTATTTCTTGTTTTTCAGCTTATACTTACCATTTCGATGTTCAGCCAATTCATTGGGACCAATTAAAACTTTTTAAAAATGTATTTCAGCTTAAAATTTTGTGTATCTAAATTTCTTCAATAAAAACAATATTAAAAATTTTCGTTGCATTTTGTTTGTTTACATTGTTTTTACTAAATACTTGGTAATGTATAGTTTTTTCTTCTATCATATTGTTTTTCAGGATGCCACATAAAGTTTAACTTTGTATAACTCTTCATAAAATGGGGTTAACTAAAAGCTGATATGGGCCTTTGACATACGTCAGTGCTGCCATATCTGCTTATATCTGTGACAAGCCGGTTTGTTGGTCAGAGAGGCGCAGAGAGTTTTGTTGTTGGCAATATTTTTCAACCACGCACAACCACGCATCTGCAGCACAAAACCAAAACACACATATTTTAAAAAACAGCAAATCTCAAATTCATACAAAAAACATTAACACACAGAAAGCTATGTATATGTATACATTTTTATGCCGGATGAATTAGTCTAGAGAATTCTTAAAAGAACAAAAATTGTGCGCATAACAATTGGTCTCGTGTGTGAAAGGCCATTCTCATTCATTCTCTTTTGAACTTATCTAAGCCTTTTACAATTGTGAAATAAACAGACAGCCAAAAAGTTTATTGTTTATTTCATTGTACCGAAATATTGAAGAAAAACAAACATTTATGAGTTTGTTCATATATGAAAACTTTTGTAATGTTAAAATGGAAGGATCGCCATGTAATGTATGAACGGCAGGTGCAGGATTTAAATGTTATGTTATGTTAATATTGTATGTTTGGTAGTGTGTTGTGGATGTAAAGCCCTATAGCCCAATTATTATTTTTATCCAGCTGTACAGGGGGTCCAGCTTATAAATAGGCGTTCAAAGGAACTGCCAAAAAGGTTGAGATTTCAATAAAAAAACTAGGCAAGTTGTTGCCGAATTGCGTTCTTGAATCAAAGTCTATTTTATTTAACATTTTATTCTGCTTATATACTAATTTTACAAATATAGGTTAGCCTTTCTATCTTACATTTAATATTTACAATAATATTTTGTTTCTTTCTTTACTATGAAAATAATAAGCATTATTTCATTAACCAATCAAAAAAAAAGGGTATTTAATAATAAGAAATTATATTGTGAGTCAAAAAGAATGTCACTCAATTTATTCTATTCAGCATTATTGCTGTTTTTTGGTTGTTTTGCAATGCTTGTGCATTGAACTATTACAGCAAATCAAGTAATTTTGTTACAGTGCATTACTATAAGTGTGGTACACTACACCCTCACCCTTCAGAGAAAAATTATGTAAGTAATTTTTCTTACCATTCTCATAGTAAAGTTATAATATTAAATATTTTCAATGTATAATAAAATGTTTTTTAAAATAAAAAATTTTTAATGTATATAATTTTCTTAAAATTTTTTTTAGTGTATAAAAGAATATAAAATATAATGTTTTCTTAAAGTGTAATAAAATTTTAAAATGTTATAAGATATGTTTGATTATTTCTAAGTTATAATTTTTGTAACTTTTAATTTTTTTTATTTTTTGCTTACAGATAAATTTGGTTATTTATTATTTTCTTACAGTTTATATTAATAGTATTCTTATGTTTTATGTTCATTTACATATACAATTATCCTAGAATTTATATTTATAAATTTTTATAGGGTTTGAAATTATTGTTGTGTATTTCTTTTGGTTGTCCTTCATATTTTATTGTAGTGTTTACACCGTTTCTACTTAATATTTTATAAGGTCCCTTATATGGACGCTGATTTTTCTTTCTATTTTCTACTTTAACTAGTACTAAATCTCCTATGTTTAAATTAAATCTATTTTCATATTTATTGTTTATGACTCTACTTTCTTTTGCTTTTGTTGATAAGTCTCTAGCTCTTTTTAGTGTAAATTGTAATTTGAGTCGTAGTTCTTGTGCGTAGTCATCATAATTATAAAATATTGTATTGTTGTCTATAATGTCAGATGGCAGGGATGGTAATTTTCCGTATACTAATTCATATGGCGAGTAGCCTGTGTCAATGTGTGGTGCCGTGTTATAGGCAAAAGTATAATATGGAATCCACTTATCCGACTCATAATCATTTGCGGTTGTTAATAGAAATTCGTTAAGTACCCTGTGATTTCTTTCAATTGATCCTAGTGTTTCATGATGATAAAGTGTTGAAATATTTTGTTTTATTCCTAATAACAAACATATGTTACTCATTATTTCATTTTTAAATTCTGTTCCTCTGACTGACTTAAGTACTTTAAATTGTCCGTATTTCAAAATAAATTGTTCAACAAGTGTTTTGGCTGTTGTAAGTGCATCTTTTGTCGGCATTGGGTGAGCAACGACAAATTTTGTCAGTTCGCACTGCATGGTTAAAATGTATCGGTATCATTTGAAATACGAAGAGGTGTCAATTGAAATTACTTCAAAACTATTGTTTGGTGTGTCTGTTAGTGTAAGTGGTTCCTTAATATGTTTTGTTTGTTTGTTTTTTGTACATTTGTCACAATATGATACAAATTTCTTTAACATCTTTGACATGTTTTTCCAAATATATTTTTGTTTTAATTTGATGATAGGTTTTCTAATTCCTAAGTGGCCTGCGTGTGTGGCATTGTGGTATTCGTCAATTAGTTTGTATTGCAATATTGCATCTGTTATTTTTGTTGGGACATTGTATATTAATATTTTTAGTTGAGAACTTATGTTATTTATCTTTATCTTGGCATATGCTTCTTTTATTTCTTCTTTTGTATATATCTTAAATATTTCATCATTATTTGAAAGCGCTAATTCTTTTATATTTTCTTTCTTCGTTTTAGATATCAGTTTCCTCAGAATCGAGTCTAGTTTCGCTGAGTTATAGCTGAATCTTGCTAGCTTATTAATTTCATTATTCATATTTTGGGTATATAACTTCTTTATAGTCGAATCTGGTTTCGATGAATTATCTTTACATCCTATATTTATATTTTCGGTATGCAATTTCTTCATATTCGAATCTGGTTTCGATGAATTATCATTACGTCCTATGTGCACAATATTATTTTCAATAAATATATCTTTTTCTTTTATATTTTCAAGCTTGTTAAATTTCAATTTCTTCATATTTTTGATAATGGATATGCATTCCCATATTTGAAGTTGATCAGACTTCTGAGAATCATATTTTTCCATGTTTATTTGTGTTGCGCGCGCATTATTTTCATTTATATTATAGTTATTTGCCTCATTATTTTCTTTTATATTTGCCTCATTTGTTTTGTTTTTCATTGCCCTTGTAGTTACTAATAATTTTCTTTCATTTTCATCGTTTTCTAATGGTATCAGTTGTTTTAATATGTCAGAGTCAATTTTTATTCTTGAAAGTGCATCAGCATTAGTGTTCATTTTTCCTTTCTTATAAATAATTGTAAAGTCATAATCACTTAGGTCTAGTCTAATTCTTGTCATTTTAGATGAAGGATTCTTATGTGAAAAGAGTGAAACTAAAGGTCTGTGGTCTGTTACTACTATAAATTGTCTTCCATATAGATACGGTTTAAAATAATTTATTCCCCAGTGTATTGCTAATAGTTCTTTTTCAATTACTGGTTTATTTATGTCATGTTTTTGTAATGCTTTACTCGCATATGAAATTGGTAAGTCTTTTCCTATTTCTTCTTGTGATAGTACAGCACCTAATGCGTAGTTTGAAGCGTCGGTTGTAAGTATAAAAGGTTTTTCAAAATTTGGGTATTGTAATACAGGTGGATTAATAAGTTTTTCTTTTAGTGTTTCGAAGGCATGTTGGCATTTTTCTGTCCATTTGAATTCTGTTGATTTCTTTAAAAGTGCGTTTAAGTCTTTAGCAATGTCGGCGAAATTAGGTATGAATTTTCTGTAATAATTGGAAAATGCAATGAATCGTCTTACTTCGTTTGTGTTTTTAGGTATTGGATAATTTTTTATCGTTTCATATTTGGATGGGTCTGTCTTTACACCGTCTTTTCTTATTAAATGTCCAAAGTAAATTACTTCTGGTCTTAAAAAACAAAATTTCTTTGGATTAAGTTTTAGATTATAGTTTTGAAGTCTGCCCAGTACTTTTATTAAATTTTGGTTGTTTTGGTTTAAGTTAGATCCATATACTACTATATCATCTACATAAAGAAATTCTTCGGATTCTAGTCCGGAAAGTGCTATTGGTAGCATTCGTTGAAAGCTGTTTGAAGAAATTTTTAGTCCGAAAGGGAGTCTTTTGAATTGATAGTGGCCTTGAGGCGTAGAAAATGCTGTAAGTGGTCTAGATTCTTCATTTAATTCAATCTGGTGAAATGAGCTTGTCATGTCTAGTGTAGAAAACCATTTGGCTCTACCAAGTTTTTCTAAAATATCTTCTAGTCTAGTTAGTAGAAATTTGTCGCTTACAATTTTATCGTTCAGTTTTCTAAAGTCTACTACTAGTCTCCATTTCTTTTTGTCTTCGGTGTTCTTTTTGGGTACCAAGAGGAGTGGAGCATTATATGGGCTAATTGATGGTTCTATTATATCATCATCAAGCATTGTTTGTACTTGTTCGTTTATTATTTCAGTATGTGCATGAGGTAATCTGTAGTTTTTTATGTACACTGTTGTATTGTCTGACGTCATGATGTTCTGTGTGTAAAAATTTTTGACGCTTAATTTTTCGTCTTCAAGGTGAAAAATATTTTGATATTTCCTATAAATTTTTATTAATTCTGTTTTTGCATAATTGTCATTATTATTTAATTGCAAGTCATTTAATATTTGTTCAAAACGTTTGGGGTTATTAACATTATTGTAATTTAATATTTCATAGTTTTTAAGTGGGTCAGTTTGGAGTTTAATGCCTTTTAAAATTATTTCATTATATGTTGTATTTAATATTTTTAAATGAGTCATGCCGTTTTTCGGTGCTATTGAATTATTTAAAAATACGCCTGGTTTTAATTCATTATTAAAAATTACGCTATCTTCAGTTAAATTTAATTTTAATGCTTGTATTATTTCTGTTCTTGGTGGTATTTTTATTTGTAGTGACGTAAATGATTTTGTATGCATTGGAAGTTTTATAGTTGTATTATTTGTAAATATGGAAATTGTGAATGTTTCGTAATCTATTTTGCAAAGGTATTTCTTGAGAAAATCTCTGCCTATTATGCCGTCTGTTTCTATGGGAAAGTCTGAATCTACTTTATGAAATGGGTGTAAGCATATTTCATTTGCTAAATTTAGTTCTATTTCTATTGTACCTAGTGAATGGATTTCTTCAGTAGTAATGCCTGTTAATTTGCATCTTTCTTCTTCGTTTAATATTTCATATTGGAATTCATTTTGCATTCGACAAAGTGATATGTCAGTTCCTATGTCAACAAGAAATGTAAAAGTTTTATTTTTGTATTTAGTGGTTATGAAGTTTGTGTTATTATCAGATACTTTGTGTATTTTTAAATTTGACTGTCCGGAATATCTCTGTATTTCGAGCCTAATGCGTTTCCCGAATCTTGTACTGTGTGTATACGTCTGCTGTTGTTATTTCTGTATGTGTTATTTTGTCTATCTCTATTAAAATTATTACTGTTTCCATTCCTATTATTGAAGGTGTTATTTCTAGTGTTTGGATTATTGTTTCTATTAAAATTTGTATTGTTTCTATTGTTATAAAAATTGTTTCCTCTTTTAAAATGGTTATTTCTGAAGTTAAAAAATTTATTGTTTATGTTATTATTACTGCGATTTGTATTGTTAAAATTACTATTATTTCTATTCTGATGTCTATTATTAAATCTAATTCTCTGATGCATAATATTATTGAAGGTGTTATTTCTAGTGTTTGGATTATTGTTTCTATTAAAATTTGTATTGTTTCTATTGTTATAAAAATTGTTTCCTCTTTTAAAATGGTTATTTCTGAAGTTAAAAAATTTATTGTTTATGTTATTATTACTGCGATTTGTATTGTTAAAATTACTATTATTTCTATTCTGATGTCTATTATTAAATCTAATTCTCTGATGCATAATATGTACTTGGGCATTTGAATTGTTGGATTCTTCTGCAATTTCTAAAGCTTCTGTAAATGTTTTTACTCTGCTTGCTTCTATTGTTTTGACTATTTCTCTATTGGCTAATCCATTTTTAAATGCGTTAAATGCAATGATACCATTTGATTGTATTATTGCATTTCTGCTTTCTTCACATATGCTTGATATTTGTAATTCGTTTAATTCTGAAATTAAGCTTTCAATTTTGTCTGCGAATTTTCGTATGTCACGTTGTTGTGATATTTTATTTAAGTCATTTAAGATGCTATTTGGTGTTTGTTTTGTCTTATAACTTTTCTTTAGTTCTTTTATTAACTCTTCTAAATTGTTTGGTGTTTGCTTTATTCTATTTTGTACTTTTTGATCTAATCTGGTTTTAAAAATGAATTAAAAGAAATTGTGTTTCTTTGTATCATCTATGGTCTCTTGAATCAATTCCAAATTGGCTATGAATGGGTTAAGTTCTTTCTTTCTACCAGAGTACATGGGAATTAATTTTGCAATTGATGCAAGCTCTGAAGCGTTCGTTGTCATTGTTGCAGTTGTTTGTGTCATGTCTGAGTTTTTCGAAATTTTTCTAATTAATTGGTGATGTAGAGAGCTAGGTATTTCTAATTCTAGTCCTTTTCTTGTTGATATTTTTGAAAGTTTATCTCTTATATCTAAGAAAAATGCGTCAGCTGCGACTTTATGTGAAGTTGTCAGTGAATTATAGTTTACGTTTAATATTACTCTTATTTCTTCAAATTTGGTTATTAAATTCTGTATGTGTTTTTCAATTGTCTCGTCTTTTGTTGCTCTATCAGTGTTTAAACATTTATAGGACTTATCAAAATTTTCTTTTATCAATCTAATTTTACTAACAATATTTTGCCATTCCATTGATTTAAAAATGTATGTTTATTTAATTTTGTTTTCTTTTAAAATTAAATTTTATCTAAATTGTCACTACGGCTAGCATACTTTTTTCTCAGGGATCTTTTGTGTAGGATACATAACTTAATTAATTAATTAATATATTTAATGCGCTTAATATAACTAATATTAACATAAGTATAAAGACTGAATCTATTTGGCTAGTGTGGTCTACAATTTCAACATTATTAACTACATTGGCATTTGGGTTATTTATTTTTGATGATTTTCCTCCCATTTTTACTAATTTTGTATTTTTTTAAATGTATCTTTTTTACGTATTTTTTACTAACGAATAAGTTATTCTAATATATGTATTAAGATTTTAATAATACTTGCTAAAAAAATCGTGTTTATATTCATCAATGTATTGGGAATTCATTAGATTGCAGACAATCTTGAACTAATTTTCGTTCGGCTATTACAAAGTGTGATTTAATTACATTGGTATTTAAAAAAAGATTTTAAATGTAAATTTTTGTATTTATTGAAGACATCTTGCTTCCTGTTGAAAAGTTTTTGCAAGTTTTTTGTAGGTATATTGTATAACTTCCTCGACTATTTCTTCGGGCATTTGTTAAAAGTTACGAGTTACATTCCAGTTTGTAGAAATGTTAACGAATATTTTTAGTGTACGCTGATTTTAGGATATTATTTCATTGTTTATCAAAAGTCCATTTCAGCTATTAACTTTTTGTCACAGGGCTCTTTTTGGTCCGCAGGATCGTAGTTGCAGGATCGCCATGTTTGCAGGATCGCCATGTAATGTTAAAATGGAAGGATCGCCAAGTAATGTATGAACGGCAGGTGCAGGATTTAAATGTTATGTAATGTTAATATTGTATGTTTTTATTACTATGTAAAAAAATATTAGCAAAGCAAATAAAGCTAGCTTATTTATTAAAGATAGTATGTATGTACCTATTACGAATAATATTTTTTTTTATGCTTTTTTATTTATTGTATCTTCATATATGAACTAACAATAAGTATTCAAATCTTAAACCTCACATATAATTAATAGGCCCGACCAATGCCAGACATAACTAAGTGATAGTTGTAAATAATACATAAGTGGTGATAAGCAAAAAAAAAAAATTTTTTTCAAGCAACTTCATTCGGAGTGTTTAGTATTAGAGCCCTTGTATCTCTCTTTTTTAAGCGGATGTGTCCAGTAAAGTTCAAAATGTTACGAGCAAGCGGATTAGGATGTGACACGAGTTTAGTTAGATATTTGCCTGCGTATTTTGCAATTTCTTCACTCACTAGTGGGATATTTAACTCACGATATATATTTGAAGTCTTAATGTACCATGGAGCAGATGTTATTAAACTTAAAATTTTGTTTTGTCTTCCTTGAATTCTCTCTACATTGGAAGCAGAAGCAGTGCCCCATAACTGGATACCGTAACACCATATTGGCTTTAAAAGCGACTTGTATATTAAAATTTTGCAGTCTAGGCTGAGTGTTGAATTTCTGCCAATCAGCCAATGTACCTGAGTTAATTTTAGTTTCATTTGAGTTAACTTATAGTCAATGTGATGTTTCCATGTAAGCCGTCGATCGAGGTGGATACCAAGATATTTCACATGTGAATGTTGAGGAACAACTTGATTATTAATCCGAATGGGGGAACAATTATCTCTTCGTAAGGTAAATGTTATATGGACACACTTTTGTTCATTTACCTTAATTCTCCATAAGTTTAACCATAGTTCCATCTGGCTAATGTGTTCCTGGAGTTTTCGGGATGCCTCATCAGGGTTTTTGTGCATACTAAGGCAGGCGGTATCGTCGGCAAATGTAGAAGTGTGGATACTACTGCTCACAGGCATATCACAAGTATAAATCAAATATAAAAATGGCCCCAGTATACTCCCCTGTGGCACACCGGATGAGATAGTTTCGGGCATACTCATAAAGTGTCCTTCCACAACTGTAAATTTTCGTGCAACAATGTAACTTTCCAAAAGATTTAGAATGTTTATTGGTAAATATGTCTTCAATTTCAAAATCAGGCCTTCATGCCACACTTTATCAAATGCCTGAGAAACATCAATAAACACGGCAGAACAATACTTCTTTTCCTCAAATGTTTTTCTGATAAATTGAACCAATCTATGCGTTTGCTCAATGGTGCTATGCTGGCTTCTAAAACCAAATTGATGGTCCGGGATGCACCCATTATCAGTTAAAATTGCAGACAATTTTGTCATGAGTAGCTTTTCAGAAAGCTTTGACATTGTTGACAGTAAACTTATTGGCCTATATGACTCAGCCTTGGAAAGATCTTTACCTGGCTTTGGAATCATTTTAACCTTAACAAGCTTCCAGTTCCTTAACAATACTCCAGTCGTAAAATGGCATTAAAAATGAATAACAGGATTCTAATTGCAGTACGAGGTAACTTAATCAGCATCTGGTTACTAATTCCATCCATACCGGGAGCTTTTTTCGGGTTGAGTACGGCAATTAGTTTTTGTACATCACACATCGTAAATTTTAAGGGTCGAGGGGTAGAGCAACTACACTCGGCAAATCAGCAACACCGGTACATGTATTTGGTATAAATACGGATTTTAAATGCTCAGCAAATATGTTACCTTTTTCAGTATCGCTTCTTGCCCAACCTCCGGTAGATGTGCGCAGAGGTGGCTTAAACTCAACGGGTGTTTTAAGCTTTCTAGCAGCGCGCCACAAAGAGTAATTAGATGTTGGTGTGACATCAAGGCCTTCCAGATAATTTTTGAAAGATGCAGTTTTTTCAGATGCAAGCAACTCTTGGAGTCTTTTAGTGCACTCTTTAAATCTGATTTTGTGTTAAGGTGATCTGTGCTGTTGCCATTCCCTTCTAGCTCTTCTTTTTTCACGTACGAGATGTTCAACGTCTGTAGAATAAATTTTATTGAACCCAGTATGCGTATGGGAGGTAGTGGCATGTTCAGAAGCTTGTTTAATATTCTCATTAAAATTTGCAATGTTCCATTCAATATCGTTGGGTGTTCTTAGCGTAATATTTTCCGTGCAATGACTACTAAGATATTTTTTGAATCCCAGCCAATTAACACGATCTATCATCTTGACATATGGGTGAGGTAAAGCGCTTCTCAGTGGACTACAGATTGTAACGATCGTGGGAGAGTGATCAGACGACAGATCTAGGGAAGCTTCAACGTGAATTAATTCCCTAGAAATACTTTTTATGACGCCGAAATCTATAACATCCGGAATTTTTCGTACGTCAGTAGGCCAGTAAGTAGGCTCCCCACTTGAAATAACATCCAAACCCATTTTTGAAATTGTGTTGAACAACGCCCTACCTCTGGGCGTAATAAGACGCGAACCCCAGAACGTATGCTTAGCATTGTAGTCGCCAGCTGCTACGAAACAAGGTCCAAGAGATTTGTAGAACTTCTCGTATTGGTCCTCAGTGATTGAAAATCTGGGAAGGGAGTAAATTGCAGATATCACGAAATTTGTACAAAATTTTTCAATGCAGATATTTGTTGCTTGTAGATGTTCTTCACAAATGTTGTCAAGAATATAGTGCTTGAGTCTTGACTTTATTAGAATTGCTGATCCACCGCATGCTCTCCCTCTAGGGTTCTTTGTATCATATAAAGTGTAGCCATTAATTTTAAAGAGGCTTCTAGAAGTCAAATGAGTCTCAGAGACCAACATTATATCAATATTTTTTTCCGTAAGGAAGTACTCAAGTTCATTTTTATGTTGGCGTATGCCGTTTGTGTTCCTGAAACATATTTTTGACGTTTTCATGGCTTGTTAATTAATGCTTGAAGCAGAGTATTCTGCATTTTCAGCATTTCTTGCATCATGGTAGTCATATTTGTTGTAAAGTTGTTTATAGTTAGCACCAGATTCTCAATAGTAGCTTCAAGGCGACCAAAGTTAAAGCTTGAATTTGCATTCGTTGAATTATTTGGCGGTGAAACATTTGGTGTGGGAATAGATTTAGCCTTAGCAGCATCGGCATACGATACACGTGAAGTAACTGGTTGGCTCACTGGAGCAAAAGTGGCGGAGTACGCGTTTAATGGTTGAGCTGGAGCTAATTTAGGTTTTTGCACCATAGTCTGCTTGATGAAAGAGTACACAGGACGGTGTGATTACCCCCACAATTACTGCATTTTTTTCCGCTTGCTCCTTTGGTTTGGTACAACTTGCAGTACCGTGCAATTCACCGCAGATAACACACACTGTAGGTAAATTGCAGTAAGCTTTTGTATGGCCATATTCTTGGCAATTATGACACTGCACGGGACCTGCACGCTTATGTGGCTCTTCAACTGTGATTTTTCTGTATAAAAGGTATTTAAGGCTATAAATAGGATGAGTCTCGTTTTTTTCAACTGTATATCATTTGGCTCCAGTTCAACACGAAATAGGGGTTGGGGTACTTTTTCTTTGTTAAATATGTTTGATACATTCTTTACCTTAAATCCCTGGAGGACAAGTGCATCTTTTATTTCTTCAGGGACAACATAAGAATCTATGGCCTTCAATACGATCTGCAGGCCTTTAGCTCTCTTAAGCTGGTATGTGTAGAAGCTTGTTTTATTTGTTTCAAATTCAGAAACCATTTTGCGGAAATCCTTTTCATCATAAATTTGAATTTTCGTTTCATCGATGTTGCCACGTTTTATTGGGACAATGTGGAATTTATTTTCACCAATGACCGAAATTAATTTTTTAATAAGGGCATTTGAATTTTTCTCTCTCAAGTAGATTGGTGGCGGCTTAGATGTTTTATTCGAGGATACATCGGCTTTGTCGTTCTCATCTTGCAAAATTTTAAAACGGTTTTGGCGATTAGTTGAGGATGCGCTGTTATCTCTAGACATCTTTGGAGAGGATGCAATTTTTGAAGAATTCGGGCTTCGCCCACGCTTTACCACGGTTATATATCTGTCCATACCGACTTGCACCTTGGGTTTTGAAATACTGTTATCTGTAGTGATAACTTTGTTAAGTGACGAATACGAGCCTGAAGGGGATGATATTACTGACTTATATGAAGAAGCACTAAGCAATTGTAATGTTAATGAATCACTACTATTTGGCATTGGACAAAGCGAAGTTGATCGCTGACGAAAAATTGGCTTTGCCGTTAAAAAAACACTTTCATTAGATTTATAATTTTTATTTCTTTCATTAAGAGCTTCAGAACTCACAGTAAAATAGGCGTTTCTGCCGTTAGAACTCACTTCATAATTTTTTGTATTTGAGGCACTTATAGAGTATTCCTCAAGGGCTCTTTTTGTGTTTTTTGCTTACGGTTTCTTTTTTGTATTTTATGATTGTTTGTCTGTTTTTGAGGTACTCGTATAGAGTATTCCTCAATGTCACTGTTTATATTTTTTTTGTTTGCGTTTTTTCTGTATTTGTTATTTCCACTATGTAAAAAATATTATCAAAGCAATAAAGCTTATTTATTAAAGTCAGTATGTACCTATTACGAATAATATGTACTACGAATAATTTTTTTTATAATTTTTTGTTTGTTTGTATGTAAGAAAAAACTCCGCTAATCGACTGTTCGCTATGAAGGTACCACGAGAACTGATGTGTTGAATAATATGTACTGGGAATATTTTTTTTATAATTTTTTGTTTGTATTTTAAGTATGTAAAATTTCGCTTATCAGCCGTCCATTATGAAGGTACAACGAGAACTGAGGAAATTCAATATAAATACTTATTTTGTTTTTATTTATACTTTCCTACTGGGCTTGCATTTATTTTTTTTTTGCATTATTTGAGCGAAAAAGATCTAGACGCACGGCAGTGCGCCAGGCCAAGATGCGGCCAATGCACGCAGTGTGTATATTTACAGGAAGCCATTCGAGCTGTTTTTACTTCCCTAATAACTTTGTTCATCGCAATCGTAAAATTATAAAATTTAAACCATAATTAGAATTTATTATATATTATATAGAATTTATGTAACCTCATATGCAAAGTTTGAAAGTTTTACAATGAAAGGTTCTGGAGATATATAGGTGCAAAAAGTGCATATTTTAACACATACTCACTGACCACTGACCATTGCCGCTACATGTGTGCGTTTGTATGTGCGCAGAAACATAAGAGAGCATACAAAAATTATGTAGGTATGTATGTATGTATGTACATGCATGACGTTAGTATACGCGTCAATGAGAGAAAAAAGCAAAAGCACCACAAATTCTTCAGTCACGAACTATTTTCTTCTTTACTCTAATACCTGCAATAAGTTAAACAAATTTATTGCCGAACACGTTGTTTAGCGTTTGTTTCAGAAGATTTCGCTGTATTAAAGCATTTGATATTGCCCTCATGTCTTAAAAATTCTTATAAAACGTCTTGTGCAGGTCTTTATTACATATATAAAGACATATGTATATATAAAACTCAGCTAAGAAATTCCCTGTAATTTGATGTATGGTATGTGTGTGTATGTGTTTTACACATAAAAAATCATAATTACCAGAACAAATTTCTTTTTTTTTTGTGAAAAAATTAAGAAATGGTCCTATTGTTGGGAACGATTTGTGTTACTTTCTATGAATTTCCAACAATGTTAAGTTCATTGATCCCCTCCAAAATGCACCAGCTGATTATTTCCAATAAATAATAAGAATGCAATCATAGATTCGTCAGAGAATTAAACCTATGAACTTATTTTTTTTTTCAAACTAATTCTTCATAACTTAGTTCCAAGGCCAATAATGTAGAAAAGTTATTTTATTTAACACAAAAAACGAGGGGTGAGCCCAAAGAAATTGTGAAGAAAAGTCCACTTACAAATCAAGGTTTTGATCTGGCCTGGTCTGAGCTTTGTTCTCGATTTGAGAATCGAAAAGTCTTGGTCAATGGCCAACTAAAAACACTTTTCAATCTGCTAACCATTGCTTCTGAAGTGCTTGAAACAGCTTCAGAGAGGCATTAATTCCTGCATATCTGCACTAAGGCTCTATAATATTATTGTCGAAAGCTGGGATCCAATTATTTTCTTCATTTGCACGAATAATCTTCAAGAGATGACTTTGACCTTGTGGCAACAAGAATTAAAAGACAAAACTGCTATTCCAAAGTGGTCTGAGTTGGACACATTTTTGACCAATCGCTATAGAACTTTGGAATCTGTATCCGAAATGCGGAGCCCGAGTAATTCCAAAAAAGCTCACTCCAAGGCTAAAAACGGCCATTCTAGTAAAAAACTGAACCAACTAAATATGTCAATTATGTCCCAAAGAGTCATGCAATACGAAAATGCCCGAAATTCCCTAATATGGACTGCAGTCAGAGAATAAAAAAAAAGGAGGCTTGTGCTTGAATTGTTTGTCAAAATCTCATAGTGTTCAAAATTTTAGTAGCAAACACAATTGCTTAAAATACAATAAAAGGCATAATACGCTGCTTCATAAGGAAGCAACAAATATTAGTGATTCCGCTGTAGTTCTAGTACTAACCTGAATCCCAATTCAGCACCCTTTACTCGACCCAACCGTAATACATTACACTCCACTAACACTTCAAGTGCTGGTATAGTTCAATCCTGCTTTGAAGCCAACTCAAAGGATGTTCTGCTAGTAGCTGCCATGGTAAACGTTATGAGTAAGGGCGTAGCATATAAAGCACAAGCTTTGGTTGATTTGGGATCGTGAGGCACTTTCGTTTCCGAGTGTTTATTTAACTTGCTTAAATTTCCTTATCAGAAAATTAACGCTCAAATATCTGGTTTAAACAATTCAGTCTCGGCTAAAATTAAACATCAGTGTACATTTGTTTAGGGTACGGAACTAAATGGTGACATTGCGATTTCAGCAACAGTGTTCATGGTTCCACATCTTCCTACAAATCTTCCATCTCAAATAATTTCAAGTAGCTCATTCGATAATTTTCCTGATATTCGTCTCGCTGATCCTTATTTTTATCAAAGTGGTAAAATTGATATGCTGATTGGTGGAGATATTTTCCCTTCCATCCTATGTTCAGGTGTGAGACAAAAAGTTTGTAATTCACTAATTGCTCAAGAGACTATTTTAGGATAGATTCTGACGGGTTCTATCCCTCGTGTTTCTTCTCGAGTCTCCGCTATAAATTCGTTGTTCTGTGAAATATCTTTGGATAAAGCATGATTCTGGGAGGTGGAAAATCTTAAAAAGAAGAATTTCATGTCTTCATCTGATCAGGCATGTGCGGGTTTATATATGCGAAGCACTAAAAGAAACCCAAATGGTCGATATATTGTGTCGCTTCCATTCAAAAACATTTTCAAGATTCTGTGAGTATAGGTAATTCTAGGTCGAGTGGAATGGCTCAATTTTTCCATAAGGAGGCAAGACTGATCCGAAATCCTGATTTCAAGCTTGACTATGATAGAGTTGTTCGAGAATACGAAAAACTTGGTCACATGGTCAGAGTTTACCCTCCTAGCTATTCTCAAAGTCCTGGAGTATATTATCTGCCGCACCATGTAGTCATAAATTCCGATATCACCCCAACTAAAGTTCGTGTGGTATTTAATGCATCTTCTCCTTCTTCAAACGGACTAAGCCTAAATTCATTGCTGCATATAGGGCCAATATTACAAAATGATCCGGTTTTATTGATTTTAAAGTGGCGTTTTTTTCGCTTTGTATAGGCAAATTCAAACCATACACCGTACTAGAGAATTCTATTCCGAGATGATCCAAGCTCCCCTCAAAAAGACTACGAGTGGAAAATAGTTACTTACGGAGCGCTCCATATTTATTCTCAGTCTTTTACAACTGGCAGATGATACACAATCCATTTATCCAGTTGCAAGCTCTATAATACGCAACAATATGTACGTTGATGATGATCTAGATGGGACCCATTCCAAAAGCGAATCTATTAAAGCAAAAAATGAACTTCTTCTTGCACTTCAATTAGCTGAATTTGCTTTAAGAAAGTCGACTTCCAATTCTAAAGACATATTAGATGATATTCCTCCAGAGCACCTTCTACATGAGGACTTTTTTAAATTTGAAGACAATAATTCCACCAAAACTGGCGGCATCCAATGGAATGCTTGCACAGATGAGTTTTATTTTGCTGCAAATAGCTTCCAATGTCCGCCAAAGTATATAAGAAAGAGAAGTTTTATCTAGAACAGTGATGCAAAAAATATGGATCGATTGGGTTGGGATGGACTTCTGTCACCCGAAACTTTGAATCAGTGGAAGTCTTTTGAGCCGAATTATACTTCAATCAATTCCATACGTATTCCTCGATGAATTGATTATTCCCCTGATGCTACAATTCAATTTTATGGATTTTGTGATGCCTCTGAGAGGCCATACGCAGCAGCACTGTACATTCAAATATCTATTGGAAATACCGTTCATACTCATCTTATTTTGTTCAAAACCAAAGTAGCTCCAATCAAAGCAATTTCCGTTCCGAGGCTGGAACTTTTTGAAGCGGTTCTGTTAGCCAAAATGGTCGAAAGTCTACTACCAAGGCTAGATGTCGAAATTTTTTATTTTTTTTTTTTTATTTTTTTTTTTATTTTTTTTTTTATTTATTGTGTCTTCATATATGAACTAACAATAAGTATTCAAATCTTAAATCTAACATATAATTAATAGGCCCGACCAATGCCAGACCTAACTAAGTGATAGTTGTAAATAATACATAAGTAGTGATAAGCAAAAAAATAAAAAATTTCAAGCAACTTCATTCGGAGTGTTTAGTATTAGAGCCCTTGTATCTCTCTTTTTTAAGCGGATGTGTCCAGTAAAGTTCAAAATATTACGAGCAAGCGGATTAGGATGTGACTCGAGTTTCGTTAGATATTTGCCTGCGTATTTTGCAATTTCTTCAATCACTAGTGGCATATTTAAATCACGATGTATATTTGAATTCTTAATGTACCATGGAGCAGATGTTATTAACCTTAAAATTTTGTTTTGTCTTCGTTGAATTCTCTCTACATTGGAGGCAGAAGCAGTGCCCCATAACTGGATACCGTAACACCATATTGGCTTTAAAAGCGACTTGTATATTAAAAGTTTGCAGTCTAGGCTGAGTGTTGAATTTCTGCCAATCAGCCAATGTACCTGAGTTAATTTTAGTTTTATTTGAGTTAACTTGTAGTCAATGTGATGTTTCCATGTAAGCCGTCGATCGAGGTGTATACCAAGATATTTCACATGTGAATGTTGAGGAACAACTTGATTATTAATCCGAATGGAGGAACAAGTATCTCTTCGTAAAGTAAATGTTATATGGACACACTTTTGTTCATTTACCTTAATTCTCCATAAGTTTAACCATAGTTCCATCTGGCTAATGTGTTCCTGGAGTTTTCGGGATGCCTCATCAGGGTTTTCGTGCATACTAAGGCAGGCGGTATCGTCGGCAAATGTAGAAGTGTGGATACTACTGCTCACAGGCATATCACAAGTATAAATCAAATATAAAAATGGCCCCAGTATACTCCCCTGTGGCACACCGGATGAGATAGTTTCAGGCATACTCATAAAGTGTCCTTCCACCACTGTAAATTTTCGTGCGAGAATGTAACTTTCCAAAAGATTTAGAATGTTTATTGGTAAGTATGTCTTCAATTTCAAAATCAGGCCTTCATGCCACACTTTATCAAATGCCTGAGAAACGTCAATAAACAGGGCAGAACAATATTTCTTTTCCTCAAATGTTTTTCTGATAAATTGAACCAATCTATGCGTTTGCTCAATGGTGCTATGCTGGCTTCTAAAACCAAATTGATGGTCCGGGATGCACCCATTATCAATTAAAATTGAAGACAATTTTGCCATGAGGAGCTTTTCAAAAAGCTTTGACATTGTTGACAGTAAACTTATTGGCCTATATGACTCAGCCTTGGTAAGATCTTTACCTTGCTTCGGAATCATTTTAACCTTGGCAAGCTTCCAGCAGTCTGGATAATACTCCAGTCGTAAAATGGCATTAAAAATTAATAACAGGATTCTAATTGCAGTACGAGGTAACTTAATCAGCATCTGGTTACTAATTCCATCCATACCGGGAGCTTTTTTCGGGTTGAGCTCGGCAATTAGTTTTTGTACATCACACATCGTAAATTTTAAGGGTCGAGGGGGTAGAGCAACTTCAGTCGGCAAATCAGCAACACCGGTACACGTATTTGGTGTAAAAACGGATTTTAAATGCTCAACAAAAATGTTACCTTTTTCAGTATCGCTTCTTGCCCAACCTCCGGTAGATGTGCGCAGAGGTGGCTTAAACTCAACGGGTGTTTTAAGCTTTTTAGCAGCGCGCCACAAAGAGTAATTAGATGCTGGTGTGACATCAAGCCCTTCCAGATAATTTTTAAAAGATGCAGTTTTTTCAGATGCAAGCAACTCTTGGAGTCTTTTAGTGCACTCTTTAAATCTGATTTTGTGTTAAGGTGATCTGTGCTGTTGCCATTCCCTTCTAGCTCTTCTTTTTTCACGTACGAGATGTTCAACGTCTGTAGAATAAATTTTATTGTACACAGTATGCGGATGAGAGGTAGTGGCATGTTCAGAAGCTTGTTTAATATTCTCGTTAAGATTTGCAATGTTCGATTCAATATCATTGGGTGATCTTAGCGTAATATTTTCTGTGCAATGACTACTAAGATATTTTTTGAATCCCAGCCAATTAACACGATTTATCATCTTGACATATGGGTGAGGTAAAGCGCTTCTCAGTGGGCTACAGATTGTAACGATCGTGGGAGAGTGATCGCACGAGAGATCTAGGGAAGCTTCAACGTGGATTAATTCCCTAGAAATACTTTTTATGACGCCGAAATCTATAACATCCGGAATTTTTTGTATGTCCGTAGGCCAGTAAGTAGGCTCCCCACTCGAAATAACATCCAAGCCCATTTTTGAAATTGTGTTGAACAACGCCCTACATCTAGGCGTAATAAGACGCGAACCCCAGAACGTATGCTTAGCATTGTAGTCGCCAGCTGCTACGAAACAAGGTCCAAGAGATTTGTAGAACTTCTCGTATTGGTCCTCAGTGATTGAAAATCTGGGGGGGGAGTAAATTGAAGATATCACGAAATTTGTACAAAAATTTTCAATGCAGATATTTGTTGCTTGTAGATGTTCTTCACAAATGTTGTCAAGAATATAGTGCTTGAGTCTTGACTTTATTAGAATTGCTGATCCACCGCATGCTCTCCCTCTAGGGTCCTTTGTATCATATAAAGTGTAGCCATTCATTTTAAAGAGGCTTCTAGAAGTCAAATGAGTCTCAGAGACCAACATTATATCAATATTTTTTTCCGTAAGGAAGTGCTCAAGTTCATTTTTATGTTGGCGAATGCCGTTTGCGTTCCAGAAACATATTTTTAACGTGTTCATGGCTTGTTAATTAATGCTTGAAGCAGAGTATTCTGCATTCTCAGTATTTCTTGCATCATGGTAGTCATATTTGTTGTAAAGTTGTTTATAGTTAGCACCAGATTCTCAATAGTAGCTTCAAGGCGACTAAAGTTAAAGCTTGAATTTGCATTCGTTGAATTATTTGGCGGTGAAATATTTTGTGTGGGGATAGAACTAGCCTTAGCAGCATCGGCATACGACACACGTGAAGTAACTGGTTGGCTCACTTGAGCAAAAGTGGCGGAGTACGCGTTTAATGGTTGAGCTGGAGCTAATTTAGGTTTTTGCACCATAGCCTGCTTGACGAAAGAGTACACAGGACATCCTCTGTAGTTAGCGGTGTGATTACCTCCACAATTACTGCATTTTTTTTCCGCTTGATCTTTTGGTTTGGTACAACTTGCAGTACCGTGCAATTCACCGCAGATAACACACACTGTAGGTAAATTGCAGTAAGCTTTTGTATGGCCATATTCTTGGCAATTATGACACTGCACGGGACCTGCACGCTTATGTGGCTCTTCAACTGTGATTTTTCTGTATAAAAGGTATTTAAGGCTATAAATAGGATGAGTCTCGTTTTTTTTCAACTGTATATCATTTGGCTCCAGTTCAACACGAAATAGGGGTTGGGGTACTTTTTCTTTGTTAAATATGTTTGATACATTCTTTACCTTAAATCCCTGGAGGACTAGTGCATCTTTAATTTCTTCAGGGACAACATAAGAATCTATGGCCTTCAATACGATCTGCAGGCCTTTAGCTCTCTTAAGCTGGTATGTGTAGAAGCTTGTTTTATTTGTTTCAAATACAGAAACCATTTTGCGGAAATCCTTTTCGTCATAAATTTGAATTTTCGTTTCATCGATGTTGCCACGTTTTATTGGGACAATGTGGAATTTATTTTCACCAACGACCGAAATTAATTTTTTAATAAGGGCATTTGAATTTTTCTCTCTCAAGTAGATTGGTGGCGGCTTGAATGTTTTATTCGACGGTGCCTCGGGTTTGTCGTTTTCATCTTGCAAAATTTTAAAACGGTTTTGGCGATTAATTGAGGATGCGCTGTTATCCCTAGACATTTTTGGAGCGGATGAAATTTTTGAAGAATTTGGGCTTCGCTCACGCTTTACCACGGTTATATATCTGTCCATACCGACTTGCACCTTGGGTTTTGAAATACTGTTATCTGTAGTGATAACTTTGTTAAGTGACGAATACGAGCCTGAAGGGGATGATATTACTGACTTATATGAAGAAGTACTAGGCAATTGTAATGTTAATGAATCACTACTATTTGGCATTGGACAAAGCGAAGTTGATCGCTGACGAAAAATTGGTTTTGCCGTTAAAAAAACACTTTCATTAGATTTATTATTTCTATTATTTTCATTAAGAGCTTCAGAACTCACAGTAAAATAGGCATTTCTGCCGTTAGAACTCACTTCATATTTTTTTGTATTTGAGGCACTCATACAGAGTATTCCTCAAGGGCACTTTTTGTGTTTTTTTGCTTACTGTTTTTTTTTGGTTTTGTAATTTATGATTGTTTGTCTGTTTTTGAGTTACTCGTATAGAGTATTCCTCAATGTCACTGTTTATATTTTTTTGTTTGCTTTTTTGTATTTGTTATTTCCACTATGTAAAAAATATTATCAAAGCAATAAAGCTTATTTATTAAAGTCACTATGTACCTATTACGAATAATATGTACTACGAATATTTTTTTGTATAATTTTTTGTTAGTTTGGTATGTAAGAAAAAATTCCGCTAATCGACTGTTCGCTATGAAGGTACCACGAGAACTCTGAGTCTGTGTCGAAAAATATACCATTTTTTGTTGGACAGACTTAAAAATTTTACTTTCCTGGTTAAGCAAACCACCGTGTAACTGGTTGACATTCGTCGGAAATTGCGTGTCAAAAATAACACAAAAGTAAATATCTCACAATGGAACCATGTTCACTCAGAAACGAATCCATCAGATTTAGCAAGCCGTGGTATATGGCCAAAAGACTTAGTAAATAATGACTTGTGGTGGTTTGGACCGCAGTGGTTGAAAAATCAATCAAATGAGTGGCTAAACCCTGATTAATTCAATCTTCCTAGAACTGACTTGGAGGCAAAATCTCTTCGAGCATATTTTTTGTATTTCACAGACTTCGAAGATTTACTTGAAAGATTTTCCTCGTTTTCCAGCGCAATGCGCGTGATGGCATATTTTTTTAATACATGTATTTATTTCTTTTATCTTCAAATATGAACTAACAATAAAATATAATTATTATATAATTATTAAAATATAATTATTAGGACCGACCACTGTTGGACATAAACTTGTTAATAGCTATAAATAATACATAAGTAGTAATAATCAAAAAAGAAAAAAATTTATAAAAGAGTATAAAAAAAGTATTTTCAAGAAATCGCATCTGGAGTGTTGAGTAATAGAACCCTTGTGTTCCTCTTTTTTAAGCGGATGTATCCAGTAAAGTTCAAAATATTACGAGCAAGCAGAATAGGATGTGACTCGAGTTTGGTTAAGTATTTGCCTGCGTATCTTGCAATTTCTTCAGTCACTAGTGGCATTTTTAAATCACGATGCAAATTTGAATTCTTAATGTACCATGGAGCAGATGTTACTAACCTTAAAATTTTGTTTTGTCTTCGTTGAATTCTCTCTACATTGGAAGCTGAAGCAGTGCCCCATAACTGGATACCGTAACACCATATTGGCTTTAAAAGCGACTTGTATATTAAAAGTTTGCAGTCTAGGCTGAGTGTTGAATTTCTGCCAATCAGCCAATGTACCTGAGTAAATTTTAGTTTCATTTGAGTTAACTTATAGTCAATGTGATGTTTCCATGTAAGCCGTCGATCGAGGTGTATACCAAGATATTTCACATGTGAATGTTGAGGAACAACTTGATTATTAATCCGAATGGGGGAACAAGTATCTCTTCGTAAGGTAAATGTTATATGGACACACTTTTGTTCATTTACCTTAATTCTCCATAAGTTTAACCATAGTTCCATCTGGCTAATGTGTTCCTGGAGTTTTCGGGATGCCTCATCAGGGTTTTCGTGCATACTAAGGCAGGCGGTATCGTCGGCAAATGTAGAAGTGTGGATACTACTGCTCACAGGCATATCACAAGTATAAATCAAATATAAAAATGGCCCCAGTATACTCCCCTGTGGCACACCGGATGAGATAGTTTCAGGCATACTCATAAAGTGTCCTTCCACAACTGTAAATTTTCGTGCAACAATGTAACTTTCCAAAAGATTTAGAATGTTTATTGGTAAATATGTCTTCAATTTCAAAATCAGGCCTTCATGCCACACTTTATCAAATGCCTGAGAAACATCAATAAACACGGCAGAACAATACTTCTTTTCCTCAAATGTTTTTCTGATAAATTGAACCAATCTATGCGTTTGCTCAATGGTGCTATGCTGGCTTCTAAAACCAAATTGATGGTCCGGGATGCACCCATTATCAGTTAAAATTGAAGACAATTTTGTCATGAGTAGCTTTTCAAAAAGCTTTGACATTGTTGACAGTAAACTTATTGGCCTATATGACTCAGCCTTGGAAAGATCTTTACCTGGCTTTGGAATCATTTTAACCTTGGCAAGCTTCCAGCAGTCTGGATAATACTCCAGTCGTAAAATGGCATTAAAAATGAATAACAGGATTCTAATTGCAGTACGAGGTAACTTAATCAGCATCTGGTTACTAATTCCATCCATACCGGGAGCTTTTTTCGGGTTGAGCTCGGCAATTAGTTTTTGTACATCACACATCGTAAATTTTAAGGGTCGAGGGGGTAGAGCAACTACAGTCGGCAAATCAGCAACACCGGTACACGTATTTGGTGTAAAAACGGATTTTAAATGCTCAACAAAAATGTTACCTTTTTCAGTATCGCTTCTTGCCCAACCTCCGGTAGATGTGCGCAGAGGTGGCTTAAACTCAACGGGTGTTTTAAGCTTTTTAGCAGCGCGCCACAAAGAGTAATTAGATGCTGGTGTGACATCAAGCCCTTCCAGATAATTTTTAAAAGATGCAGTTTTTTCAGATGCAAGCAACTCTTGGAGTCTTTTAGTGCACTCTTTAAATCTGATTTTGTGTTAAGGTGATCTGTGCTGTTGCCATTCCCTTCTAGCTCTTCTTTTTTCACGTACGAGATGTTCAACGTCTGTAGAATAAATTTTATTGTACACAGTATGCGGATGAGAGGTAGTGGCATGTTCAGAAGCTTGTTTAATATTCTCGTTAAGATTTGCAATGTTCGATTCAATATCATTGGGTGATCTTAGCGTAATATTTTCTGTGCAATGACTACTAAGATATTTTTTGAATCCCAGCCAATTAACACGATTTATCATCTTGACATATGGGTGAGGTAAAGCGCTTCTCAGTGGGCTACAGATTGTAACGATCGTGGGAGAGTGATCGCACGAGAGATCTAGGGAAGCTTCAACGTGGATTAATTCCCTAGAAATACTTTTTATGACGCCGAAATCTATAACATCCGGAATTTTTTGTATGTCCGTAGGCCAGTAAGTAGGCTCCCCACTCGAAATAACATCCAAGCCCATTTTTGAAATTGTGTTGAACAACGCCCTACATCTAGGCGTAATAAGACGCGAACCCCAGAACGTATGCTTAGCATTGTAGTCGCCAGCTGCTACGAAACAAGGTCCAAGAGATTTGTAGAACTTCTCGTATTGGTCCTCAGTGATTGAAAATCTGGGGGGGGAGTAAATTGAAGATATCACGAAATTTGTACAAAAATTTTCAATGCAGATATTTGTTGCTTGTAGATGTTCTTCACAAATGTTGTCAAGAATATAGTGCTTGAGTCTTGACTTTATTAGAATTGCTGATCCACCGCATGCTCTCCCTCTAGGGTCCTTTGTATCATATAAAGTGTAGCCATTCATTTTAAAGAGGCTTCTAGAAGTCAAATGAGTCTCAGAGACCAACATTATATCAATATTTTTTTCCGTAAGGAAGTGCTCAAGTTCATTTTTATGTTGGCGAATGCCGTTTGCGTTCCAGAAACATATTTTTAACGTGTTCATGGCTTGTTAATTAATGCTTGAAGCAGAGTATTCTGCATTCTCAGTATTTCTTGCATCATGGTAGTCATATTTGTTGTAAAGTTGTTTATAGTTAGCACCAGATTCTCAATAGTAGCTTCAAGGCGACTAAAGTTAAAGCTTGAATTTGCATTCGTTGAATTATTTGGCGGTGAAATATTTTGTGTGGGGATAGAACTAGCCTTAGCAGCATCGGCATACGATACACGTGAAGTAACTGGTTGGCTCACTTGAGCAAAAGTGGCGGAGTACGCGTTTAATGGTTGAGCTGGAGCTAATTTAGGTTTTTGCACCATAGCCTGCTTGACGAAAGAGTACACAGGACATCCTCTGTAGTTAGCGGTGTGATTACCTCCACAATTACTGCATTTTTTTTCCGCTTGATCTTTTGGTTTGGTACAACTTGCAGTACCGTGCAATTCACCGCAGATAACACACACTGTAGGTAAATTGCAGTAAGCTTTTGTATGGCCATATTCTTGGCAATTATGACACTGCACGGGACCTGCACGCTTATGTGGCTCTTCAACTGTGATTTTTCTGTATAAAAGGTATTTAAGGCTATAAATAGGATGAGTCTCGTTTTTTTTCAACTGTATATCATTTGGCTCCAGTTCAACACGAAATAGGGGTTGGGGTACTTTTTCTTTGTTAAATATGTTTGATACATTCTTTACCTTAAATCCCTGGAGGACTAGTGCATCTTTAATTTCTTCAGGGACAACATAAGAATCTATGGCCTTCAATACGATCTGCAGGCCTTTAGCTCTCTTAAGCTGGTATGTGTAGAAGCTTGTTTTATTTGTTTCAAATACAGAAACCATTTTGCGGAAATCCTTTTCGTCATAAATTTGAATTTTCGTTTCATCGATGTTGCCACGTTTTATTGGGACAATGTGGAATTTATTTTCACCAACGACCGAAATTAATTTTTTAATAAGGGCATTTGAATTTTTCTCTCTCAAGTAGATTGGTGGCGGCTTGAATGTTTTATTCGACGATGCCTCGGGTTTGTCGTTTTCATCTTGCAAAATTTTAAAACGGTTTTGGCGATTAATTGAGGATGCGCTGTTATCCCTAGACATTTTTGGAGCGGATGAAATTTTTGAAGAATTTGGGCTTCGCTCACGCTTTACCACGGTTATATATCTGTCCATACCGACTTGCACCTTGGGTTTTGAAATACTGTTATCTGTAGTGATAACTTTGTTAAGTGACGAATACGAGCCTGAAGGGGATGATATTACTGACTTATATGAAGAAGTACTAGGCAATTGTAATGTTAATGAATCACTACTATTTGGCATTGGACAAAGCGAAGTTGATCGCTGACGAAAAATTGGTTTTGCCGTTAAAAAAAACACTTTCATTAGATTTATTATTTCTATTATTTTCATTAAGAGCTTCAGAACTCACAGTAAAATAGGCATTTCTGCCGTTAGAACTCACTTCATATTTTTTTGTATTTGAGGCACTCATACAGAGTATTCCTCAAGGGCACTTTTTGTGTTTTTTTGCTTACTGTTTTTTTTTGGTTTTGTAATTTATGATTGTTTGTCTGTTTTTGAGTTACTCGTATAGAGTATTCCTCAATGTCACTGTTTATATTTTTTTGTTTGCTTTTTTGTATTTGTTATTTCCACTATGTAAAAAATATTATCAAAGCAATAAAGCTTATTTATTAAAGTCACTATGTACCTATTACGAATAATATGTACTACGAATATTTTTTTGTATAATTTTTTGTTAGTTTGGTATGTAAGAAAAAATTCCGCTAATCGACTGTTCGCTATGAAGGTACCACGAGAACTCTGAGTCTGTGTCGAAAAATATACCATTTTTTGTTGGACAGACTTAAAAATTTTACTTTCCTGGTTAAGCAAACCACCGTGTAACTGGTTGACATTCGTCGGAAATTGCGTGTCAAAAATAACACAAAAGTAAATATCTCACAATGGAACCATGTTCACTCAGAAACGAATCCATCAGATTTAGCAAGCCGTGGTATATGGCCAAAAGACTTAGTAAATAATGACTTGTGGTGGTTTGGACCGCAGTGGTTGAAAAATCAATCAAATGAGTGGCTAAACCCTGATTAATTCAATCTTCCTAGAACTGACTTGGAGGCAAAATCTCTTCGAGCATATTTTTTGTATTTCACAGACTTCGAAGACTTACTTGAAAGATTTTCCTCGTTTTCCAGCGCAATGCGCGTGATGGCATATTTTTTTAATACATGTATTTATTTCTTTTATCTTCAAATATGAACTAACAATAAAATATAATTATTATATAATTATTAAAATATAATTATTAGGACCGACCACTGTTGGACATAAACTTGTTAATAGCTATAAATAATACATAAGTAGTAATAATCAAAAAAGAAAAAAATTTATAAAAGAGTATAAAAAAAGTATTTTCAAGAAATCCCATCTGGAGTGTTGAGTAATAGAACCCTTGTGTTCCTCTTTTTTAAGCGGATGTATCCAGTAAAGTTCAAAATATTACGAGCAAGCAGAATAGGATGTGATACGAGTTTTGTTAAATATTTGCCTGCGTATTTTGCAATTTCATCAATCACTAGTGGCATATTTAAATCACGATGTATATTAGAATTTTTGATGTACCATGGACCCAATGTTATTAACCGTAAAATTTTGTTTTGCCTTCGTTGGATTCTCTCTAAATTGGAAGCTGAAGCAGTGCCCCATAACTGGATACCGTAACACCATATTGGCTTCAAAAGCGACTTGTATATTAAAAGTTTACAGTCCAGGCTAAGTGTTGAATTTCTGCCAATCAACCAGTGTATTTGAGATAACTTAAGTTTCATTTGAGTTAGCATAAAGTCAATAGAATATTTCCATGCAAGCCTTCGATCAAGGTGTATACCAAGGTGTTTCACTTGGGAATGTTGAGGGCTATTTTAATTATTGATTCGAATTAGGGAACAAGTATCTCTTATTAGGGTAAACGTTATATGGACACACTTTTCTTCATTTACCTTAATTCTCCATAAGTTCAACCACATTTCCAATTGTGTTCTTGTAGATATCGGGAAGCCTCGTGAAGGTTTTCATGTATACTAAGGCAGGCTGTATCATCGGCAAACGTAGATGTATGGATATTGCTGCTCAAAGGCATATCACAAGTATAGATCAAATACAAAACTGGCCCCAGTATGCTACCCTGTGGCACACCGTATGATATAGATTCGGGCACACTCATGAATTCTCCTTCCACAACCGTGAACTTCCGGGTAGTAATGTTCACTAAATTTATTGGTAGATATGATTTTAATTTTAAAAATAGGTCTTCATGCCACACAATATCAAATGCCTGAGAAACGTCAATAAACAAGCCAGAACAATACTTCTTTTCCTCAAATGTTTTTCTTATAAATTGGACCAATCTATGAGTTTGTTCAATGGTGCTATGCTGACTTCTGAAACCAAATTGATGGTCTGGGATGCACCCACTATCAGTTAAAGCTGGGGACAATTTTGTCATGAGCAGCTTTTCGAAGAGTTTTGACATAGTTGACAGCAAACTTATTGGCCTATATGACTCAGCCTTAGTAAGATCTTTGCCCGGCTTTGGAATCATTTTGATTTTTGCAAGCTTCCAGAGTTGTGGATAATACTCCAGTCGTAAGATGGCATTAGAAATAAACAGCAAGAATCTTATTGCAATATGCGGCAAGTTCATCAGCATCTTGTTACTAATTCCATCAATACCTGGAACTTTCTTTAGCAATTACTTTATGTAAATCACGCATCTTAAACTATAAGGCTCCAGGGGGTAGAGCAACTACACTCGGCAAATCAGCAACACCAGTACATGTATTTGGGGTAAATACGGATTTTAAATGCTCAGCAAATATTTGACATTTTGCTGAATTGCTTCTTGCCCCTCCTCCGGTAGATGTGCGCAGAGGTGGCTTAAATTCAACGGGTGTTTTAATCCTTCTAGCAGCGCGCCACAAAGAGTAATTAGATTTTGGTGATATCAAGACCTTCTAAATAATTTTTAAGAGATGCAGTTTTTTCAGATGCAAGCAACTCTTGAAGTCGTTTAGAATATTCTTTAAGTCTAAGTTTATGTTGGGTTCATCTGTGATGGCATATGTCTACCGATTCTTCCTTAGAACTAATCCAAGATATCGGTCCTCCGTCTACATGGACTCCATTTTGATATCTAGCTCTCAACTCGTCGCTATTCGTATTGTTCTTATCCTCACAAAAACATAAATGTGAAAAAAGGACAAGTTCCTTTCCAAAATTTCGGCCATAAAAAGTAGTAAGATACAAATTTTGACTTTCTTGTTTAGCACAATACCTATCACTGTAATATGCTATGCATTATATAAATTTATAACTGAAAGAGTGTCATATAATTTCTAGATAATATGCTAACTTGACAATATTTTTCCCGATATAAAGAAATAAACAAGTATGCATTATTCTCTTCTTTTTCAGAATTTCAGTTCTTTGCCGTATAACATTGATCTAAGTTCTTATAAACATAACCCTACATCCCTAATGTAACAACCAGTGCTTTCTGATTTTTCCTGTTAGCAACTCACCCCTTAACTTAAGGGGTATTGAATTTAAACTCTAGTTCAAATTCTAGCTTTAAATATTATGGCTGTTACCCCCACTCTCCGTCATTTTTTAAAACTCAAGATTTTGTTTTAAGTTAAAATTTCAGTTAAAAGCTTCAGTACAGTATTAGCGTTGCCCCTGCCACTCCTGGTTTAAATATTTGGCTTTTAGATTTTTCTAGTTGATTTCTCATCTTGACCTACTGGCGTATCAAATTTCAGTTCTCTAGCGCAAATCAATTATTTTATTTTTGTGGCGTATTCCTGCCCACTTGTTAAAAAGAAAATTTTTTTGTTAGTGCCAATCAAAAGTGTCAGTTTTCGATGGAAACGAACAATAATATTTACATAAGTAGTATAAATCTGCTGATCAGAGGTACATGAAAGAAGAGACTTAAAATTTATTGTCATGTTAACGCCCACTTTTTGAAAGGAAAATTTATAGCCTTCTTTATTAAAACATGTATGCCAAATTTCAATAAAACTGCTTAGCCAACGATTTAATTTTCGTGTTTTAGTTATAAACTTAATGGGCGTAGCCCCACCCTTATGGCTATATTTTCCTGGCTTTAAGATTTTTCTAGTTAGTTTCTAGCTTAGAAATACTTGTCTATTAAATTTCACCTCATTAGCGAAAACTTGAATTTTTTATTCTTATTTGCGTGATCAAGCCCGATTTTTTAAAATCAAGATTTTCTTTGGCGAGTGTTTATCTCTCCTGTTGAGTTTCCCTGGGAACGTGTTATAATGAATACATAAATAGTATATTTAAATGTGCTGAATCGAAGTACATACATACACTAAATAGGAATGGAAATTTTGTGGGGTTTTAACTCCCATTTTGTTTAAAGACCAGTTATAACCTTGTATTATTGCCACATGTAACCCAAATTACAATGAAATCGCTTGAGTTAAACGCATTGGATTTTTTTTTAATTCTTAGTTTTTTGTACGGCGGGGCTACGTCCTTGGCTATAATTTTCGGGTTTTCAGATTTTTTTAGCTAGTTCCTAATCTATAGCAACTTCCTTATCAAATTTCAGCTAACTAGCTCAAATTTTAATTATATTTTCTAATGGGCGTGATACCGCCTACTTTTTCAATCTCAAGATTTTCTTTGGCCAGTAGTTATCTTTCTTGTCAAGTTTCTGCCTCATGGGCGCAGCCCTGCCCACCTTGGTAGCATTTTTGAGTTTTCAGATGTTTCTAGTAATTTGCTGATCTATAACTACTCGTTTATCAAATTTCAGCTCAATAGCGCAAATTTAAATTTCTTATTATTATGGGCGTCCATTTTTTTAATTCAAATTTTTTTTTGGCTAGGGTTTATCTTTCCTGTGTAGTTTCGTTGGAAACGGATAATAGTAGTTACATAAATAGTACATTTAAATGTACTGGCCCAAAGTACATGAAATAGGAGATTTCATTGTATGGGCGTGTTAACACCCACTTTTTTTATAAAAATTTTTAGCCTTGTATTATTGTAACATGTGTGCCAAATTTCAATAAAATCGCTTCAGATAAAGGCCTTAGATTTATATTTTAAATTCTGAGCCTCATGGGCGCAGCCCCGCCCACCTTGGTAACGTTTTTGAGTTTTCAGATGTTTCTAGTAATTTGCTAATCTATAACTATTTGTTTATCAAATTTCAGCTCAATAGCGCAAATTTTAATTTTTTATTATTATGGGCGTGTTTCTGCGCACTTTTTTTAATCTTATATTTTTTTGGCTACTGTTTATCTTTCCTGTGTAGTTTCGTTGGAAACGGATAATAGTAGTTACATAAATAGTACATTTAAATGTACTGGCGTGTTAACCTCCACATCTCCGGGACCTTTCATTGTAAAACTTTAAAAGTTTGCATATGAGGTCACATGAATTTATTCTAATTATGGTTTAAGTTTTAAAATTTATGATTGCGTTATGAGGGGGGTAAAAACAGCTCGAATGGCTTCCTGTAAATATACACACTGCGTGCATTGGCCGGAACTTGGCCTGGCGCACCGCCGTGCGCCTAGATCTCCGTCACCCAGAAAGTGCAATACCCAGATGAGTATAATGCTCTATCATCCAAACAAAACATTACAAAATCCAGCAGCATTCTGAACTTAAATCCGTTTTTAGACGCCGAAGGTATCATACGTTTCTGTGGCAGACTTGAATTAGCCCCCGGGATTTCCTAAAATAAAAAATTTCCAATTATAGTTCCGTACAAGAGTAAATTTTCCAAGTTTTTAGTGAAATTTATCCATGAAATTAGCATACATGGTGGAAACCAACTAGTTCTGAGGCTTTTACGAGTGGAATATTGGATTCCAAAGGCTAAAACCTTGTAAAAATAGTTAATAACGACTGTAAAATACGTACTATCTACAAAAAAGGTGCCAAAAGCAGATTATGGCAGCTCTACCTCCAGAGTTCTTATGAATATATATATATATATAAATGTATCGTTTGTGTGTGCGTGCGTGTTGGATTGATTTTGAGATTAGAGTGTTAAATGTTTTCTATGCCCTTTTTCTGTAATGGTAATACTTATGTTGGGTGGGTGAATATACCAAGGGTGTAATTTTTGCTGTTCACATAAAAACGACGGTTGTAGACTTGGTTCGAGATGTTCTAAATACTGAAAACAGCCGTAATGTTACAAAAATGTTAAAACATGGACTACGGGAGCCATTGATGTTCGCGAGCTAAGAGTCGGTTGTCGGGGGGTTCGGTCAACATTAAAACACTTCGTTGGAATAGTCTACACACACATATTCATATTTATTGTAGACTCCCTATTTTTGTTTGTAGATGTTAAAAAATTTCATGTTCGTAAAAAAATCTAGTCTGATCATAGAAAATACCATTAAATAACAGAAAGAGCCCGATATGATCAAGAGATCCTAGCGTATCAACCGCATACTATAGAAAAGCGTCATCAGGTGTTGTGCGATGAGCTTGGCCTCTATACCCTACCTCTTCCAATGTCCTGTTGGCTTTAATCCTTGTACAGAACCCCACAATAGATCACTTTACCTCACCAAACCGGAAAAGAAAACTAGTTAAATTTTACTCCATTTTATTAGTTACTTCACTAACTTCATTTATTATTTACAATCATGAAAAGACTAAGTAAGATTTTTATTTAAATTTTTTTTTTTAAGATTTAACCAATCAGACTCACGACAATGATAATTTGTTTACATTTAAATATACCCACCCAGCTAAAAAAATTATATATGGTCCAAATATTTTTAATATATAAATGTATATAAATATATATGAATATGTATGAATTCATGTATGGAAATATATGGAATTATACATGGCAAAACTATTATATATGAACTAATATATGGACTAATATATGAAATGTATTATAATATATGAACTCATATATGGAAATTTAATTATGAAGATCTTCATATGTGGATCCATATATAAATATAAGATTTTATATATGGAGCCATATAAGATTGTATGCATACATGATATCTCACATAAGATCGTTTTTGCAATCACAAAAGCTTGGAATTTTATCACTGCTAAATTGGAAATCCATTAGAAAATATATACGGAATGCAAAGATTATACGCGTTCAACTTTTAAAAAAGAAAAACTTTTTGTTAAAAAAACCATTATTGTATGATTTTATACATTGTGGACCCTATTAATATATCAAATAATCAAAAGGATAATCCAGTCATTAATTTTATAGAAAATAACAAAATTCTCTAGATAAGAAACAAAATTCATATTACTGTATTGAAAACTATTGTTAGAGGGATTATTTTTTCTTTTATAATTAATTGAATTAGTTTTTAATCTGAGTTCTTAAGCTAAATGTTATGTGCGAATATGATTTATGTGTTTTTTTAAATAATTGATTCACCTTCTGATGAATGAAATGACTTAGTTCGTTTTGAATTATTTGTCCAAACAAATGTTTCATTAAATACAACATCTCTCTCAAGTCTAAAAAAATTGCATTTTAGTAATTTAATTTATTGCACAGCAGTGCGCTTTTGTGAGTCAAGAGTGTATGAATATGAACTTTGCATACTGTGGAGGGAATTGTATGAAAATGTATGAATATATATAATCATATATGCCCATACACCCTCATTTTTCGGATCCGAACCATATATGGGATATCATGAAATGACTTTTAGTTCGTTTTGAATTATTTGTCAAAACAAATGTTTCATTAAACACAACCTCTCCCAAGTCTAAGCAATTTAATTTTAGCAATTTAATATATTGCACAGCAGTGCGCTTTTGTGAATCAAGAGTGTATAAATATGAACTTAAAGAGTGTATGAATATATATAATCATATTTTCCCATATACCCTCATTTTTCGGATCCGAACCATATACGGGATATCATATATGCTCCATACATATTTTTTTAGTTGGGTATATATATATATATATATATATATATATATATATATATATATATATATATATATATATATATATATATATATATATATATATATATTCCCAGCTAAAAAAAATATGTATGGAGCATATATGATATCCCATATATGGTTCGGATCCGAAAAATGAGGGTATATGGGCATATATGATTATATATATTCATACATTTTCATACATGTATGTGTAAATTCCCTCCACAGTATGCAAAGTTCACATTCATACACTCTTGATTCACAAAAGCGCACTGCTGTACAATAAATTAAATTACTAAAATTAATTTTTTTTAGACTTGAGAGAGTTGTATTTAATGAAACATTTGTTTGGACAAATAATTCAAAACGAACTAAAAGTCATTTCATTCATTAAAAGGTTAATCAATTATTTAAAAAACACATAACTCATATTCGTACACAACATTTAGCTTCAGAAATCAGATTAAAAACTAATGCATTTAATTATAAAAGAAAAAATAATCCGTCTAACAATAGTTTTCAATACAGTAATATGAACTTTGTATCTTATCTAGAGAATTTTGTTATTTTCTATAAAATTAATGACTGAATTATCCTTTTGATTATTTGATATATTAAATGAGGCCACAATGTATAAAATCATACAAGAATGGTTTTTTGCAACAAAAAGTTTTTCTTTTTAAACGTTGAGGGTACGCATATAAGCTTTGCATACCCTAATGGATTTCCAATTTTTTTTTTTTTAATACATATATTTATTTATTGTATCTTCAAATATGAACTAACAATAAGTGATCAAATCTTAAAGCTAAAATATAATTATTTAGCCCGACCAGTGTCGGCCAAAACTTAGTGATAATTTAAATAATACAAAGTAGTGATAATCAAAAAGGAAAATTAAATGTATTTTCAAGCATTCCCATCTAGAGTGTTGAGTATAAGAGCCCTTGTGTCCCTCTTTTTTAGGCGGATGTGACCATTAAAATTCAAAATATTACGAGCAAGCGGATTAGGATGTGACTCGAGTTTTGTGAAGTATTTGCCTGCGTATCTTGCAATTTCTTCAGTCACTAGTGGCATTCTTAAATCACGATTCAAATTTGAATTCTTAATATACCATGGAGCAGATGTTATTAACCTTAAAATTTTGTTTTGTCTTCGTTGAATTCTCTCTACATTGCAAGCTGAAGCAGTGCCCCATAACTGGATACCGTAACAACATATTGGCTTCAAAAGCGACTTGTATATTAAAAGTTTGCAGTCCAGTTTAAGTATTGAATTTCTGCCAATCAACCAATGAATTTGAGATAACTTAAGTTTCATTTGAGTTAGCTTAAAGTCAATATGATGTTTCCATGTAAGTCTTCGATCAAGGTGTATATCTCTTGGGAATGTTGAGAAA
Organism: Tachina fera; assembly: GCA_905220375.1. Classification (NCBI taxonomy): domain Eukaryota; kingdom Metazoa; phylum Arthropoda; class Insecta; order Diptera; family Tachinidae; genus Tachina; species Tachina fera. Next base: position 111,252,780 of record LR999963.1, read on the forward strand.
TATTTTGATTGTTGATACGAATGGGGGAACAAGTATCTCTTCTTAGGGTAAACGTTGTATGGACACACTTTTGTTCATTGACTTTAATTCTCCATAAGTTCAACCAGATTTCCAACTGTGTAATATGTTCTTGAAGATATCGGGAAGCCTCGTGCGGGTTTTTGTGCATACTAAGGCAGGCTGTATCATCGGCAAACGTAGATGTATGGATATTGCTGCTCAAAGGCATATCACAAGTATAGATCAAATACAGAACTGGCCCCAGTATGCTCCCCTGTGGCACACCGGATGATATAGATTGGGGCAGACTCATGAATTCTCCTTCCACAATCGTAAACTTTCGGGTAGTTATGTAGCTTTCTAATAAATTCAGAAAATTTATTGGTAAATATGATTTTAATTTTAAAATAAGGCCTTCATGCCACACTTTATCAAAGGCCTGAGAAACGTCAATAAACAGGGCAGAACAATACATTTTTTCTTCAAAAGTTCTTCTTATAAATTGCACCAATCTATGAGTTTGTTCAATGGTGCTATGCTATCTTCTAAAACCAAATTGATGGTCTGGGATGCACCCACTATCAGTTAAAATTGGGGACAATTTTGTCATGAGCAGCTTTTCGAAGAGTTTTGACATTGTTGATAGCAGACTTATTGGCCTGTATGACTCAGCCTTGGTAAGGTCTTTGCGCGGCTTTGGAATCATTTTGACCTTCGCAAGCTTCCAGCTTTGGGGATAATACTCCAGTCGTAAAATGGCGTTAAAAATAAATAACACGATTCTAATTGCAATATGGGGCAAGTTTATCAGCATATTGTTACTTATTCCATCAATACCTGGAGCTTTCTTCGGGTTGAGTTCAGCAATTAGTTTCTGAACATCACGCGTCTTAAATTTTAAGGGTCGAGGGGGTAGCGCAACTACACTTGGTAAATCAACAACACCAGTACATGTGTTTGGGGTAAATACGGATTTTAAATGCTCAACAAATATGTTACCTTTTTCAGTATCGCTTCTGGCCCAACCTCCGGTAGAAGTGCGCAGAGGTGGTCTATATTCAACGGGTGTTTTAAGCATTCTAGCAGCTCGCCACAAGGAGTAATTAGATGCAGGTGTGGCATCAAGATTTTCCAGATAATTTTTAAGACATACAGTTTTTTCATATGCCAGCAGCTCTCTCTGGAGTCGTCTAGTGCACTCTTTAAATCTAATTTTATTTTGGGGTGATCTGTGCTGTTGCCATTCCCTTCTGTCATTTTTTCACGTAAAAGACGTTCAATGTCTGTAGAATAAATTCTATTAAACCCAGTCTGCGGATGGGAAGTAGTGGCATGTTCAGCAGCCTGTTTAATATTTTCGTTAAGATTTTCAATGTTAGATTCAATATCACCTGGTGTTCTTAGGTTAATATTTTCCGTACAATGGCTACTGAGGTATTTTTTGAACCCCAGCCAATTAACACGGTTGATCATCTTTACATATGGGACAGGGAAGTCACTTCTTAGTAGGCTACAAATTGTAACAATCGTGGGAGAGTGATCGGAGGAGAGATCTACAGAAGCTTCAACATGAATTAATTCCCTACCGATATTTTTCATGACTCCAAAATCAATAACATCCGGAATTTTTTGTATGTCCGTAGGCCAGTAAGTGGGCTCCCCACTTGAAATGACGTCCAAGCCCATTTTTGAAATTGTGTTGAACAATGCCCGACCTCTAGGTGTAATAAGACGCGAACCCCAGAACGTATGTGTTGCATTGTAGTCCCCAGCTGCTACAAAACAAGGGCCAAGAGATTTGTAGAGTTCCTCGAATTGATCCTCAGTAATTGCGAATCTGGGAGGGGAGTAAATTGATGATATCACGAAATTTTTAACAAAATTTTCGACGCAAATATTTGTTGCTTGAAGATGTTCTTCACAAATGTTATCAAGGACATAGTGTTTGAGTCTTGACTTAATTAAAATTGCTGACCCACCGCATGCTCTCCCCCTCGGGTCCTTTGAATCATATAGAGTGTAACCATTTATTTTAAATAAGCTCCTTGAAGTCAAATGAGTCTCAGAGACCAACATTATATCAATATTTTTTTCCGTAAGGAAGTGCTCAAGTTCATTTTTATGCTGGCGAATGCCGTTTGCGTTCCAGAAACATATTTTTAACATGTTCATGGTTTGTTAACTAATGCTTGAAGCAGTGTATTCTGCATTCGCAGCATTTCTTGGATCATGCTAGTCATATTTGTTGTAAAGTTGTTTATAGTTAGCACCAGATTCTCAATAGTAACTTCAAGGCGACTAAAGTTAAAGCCTGAGCTTGCATTCGCTGAATTATTTTGCGGTGAAACATTTTGGGCTGGAGCTAACTTAGGTTTTTGACTCATAGTCTGTTTAACAAAAGAATATACAGGGCATCCTCTATAGTTAGCGGTGTGATTACCTCCACAATTACTACATTTTTTTTCTGCTTGTTCTTTTGGCTTAGTGCAGCTAGCAGTAGCATGCAATTCACCACAGATAACACAAACTGTAGGTAAATTGCAGTAAGTTTTTGTATGGCCATATTCTTGGCAATTATGGCACTGTACAGGACCTGAACGCTTACGTGGCTCTTCAACTGTGATTTTTCGGTGTAACAGAAACTTTACGCTATAAATTGGATGGGTTTCATTTTTTTTCAATTGTATGTCATTCGGCTCCAGTTCAATGCGAAATAGGGGTTGGGCGACCTTTTCTCTGTTAATTATATTAGTAACGTTTTTTACCTTAAATCCTTGGTCTAGAAGTGCACATTTTACTTCTTCGGGCTCAACGTATGAATCTATGCCCTTTAGTACTATCTGTAGGCCTTTAGCACTCTTAAGTTGGTATGTGTAAAAGTTTGTTTTATTTTTTTCAAAATCATTTACAATTTTTCGAAAATTGTTTTCATCGTATATTTGGATTTTAGTTTCATCAATATTACCTCTTTTAATTGGAATTACGTGAAAAGTATTTTCACCAATGGTCGACAGTAGTTTTTTTAGAAGCGCGTTAGAATTTTTTTCCCTCACATATATTGGTGGTGGCTTAAAAGACTTCTGAGATGATGAAGCGGTCTTCTCGTTATCGTCTTGCAATAATGAAAAACGATTTTGGCGATTCATGGATGATGCGCTGTTATCCCTAGACATCTTTGGAACAGATGAAATTTTAGAAGAATTCGGGCTTCGCCCACGCTTTACCACGGTTATATATCTGTCCATTCCGACTTGTACATTTGGTTTTGAGCTACTGTTATCTGTAGTGATAACTTGGTTAGGTGATGAACAGCCCGAAGCGAATGATTTCAATGGCTTAACTGACGAAGTACTAGGCAACTTTAATGTTAAAGAATCACTAGTAGGCATTGGACAAAGCGAAGTTGATCGCTGTCGAAAAAGTGGATTTGCTGTTAGAAAAAGTGTATTATCAGATTTTGTATTTTTATTAAGAGCTTCCGAACTCACAGTAAGTCTGTCATCAGGTTTTTTATTTTTATTGTTATCATTATGAGCATCAGAACTCACAGTAAAATAGGCATTTCTGCCGTTATAACTCACTTCACATTTATTTGTTTTTGAGGTACTCATATAGAGTATTCCTCAAGGGTACTTTTGTTTGTTTGTTTTTTTTTTTTTGATTACGGTTTTTTGGTTTTTGTTATTTATGACTATGCAAAAAAATATTAACAAAGCAATTAAAGCTTATTTATCAAAGTTAATAATATTTATTACGAATATTTTCTTTTATATGATTTTTGTTGTTAAGTATGTATGTAAAAAAAAACTCCGCTATGACGTTAGTTCACTATGAAGGTACAACGAGCACTGATTTCCAATTTGGCTGTGATAAAATTCCAAGCTTTTTTGATTGCAAAAACGATCTTATGTTAGATATCATGTATGCATACATTCTTATATGGCTCCATATATAAAATGTTATATTTATACATATATGGATCCACATATGAAGAGCTTCATAATTAAATTTTCATATATGAGCTCATATGTTATAATAAATTTCATATATTAGTCCACATATTAGTTCATATATAATAGTTTTGCCATGTATAATTCCATATATTTCTTTAGCTACCTAAATTTTATATGGTGTGTAAGTAAATAAAGGAAAAGAACTCTTATTTATTGTAAAATTAATTGTCTTTATTTATCGGGGTTTCTGCCCTTTTTATATATATCAATGTAAAAATGAGATCGGTTGCTTCTTTTTTATGAGGATGATTTGTTAAAGTCTCAGCAGTATTGCTTGTCAAAATTAAGGTGTGGTCTCGGAGTTGCCACACATTTAAAAATACATTTTCACTAAATAGGGGTTTCGCTACGGGTAACATCCTGCCACATCACTCCCCCTTCAGTCTGTTTTCTTTAAAAAACAAATTGCACAAATCTTTTCGGAACGTTGATGGCTCTTCCTGAACGTGATTTTCCACGGGGTTCCACAACGTTCACTGGTTCTTGAGTTGATGCGTTCTTACTCTTTTGTTGAACTTCGGCAGGTATCGCATTGTTGTTTGTTTTGGCTATTTGCCTGAGGGGTGGTACTTGACTCTCCGGTAAATTTTGATGTTCGTTAACCATAAATGCTGCCTTTACGCGGTCTATTGAAACTTTTACAATTTTCTCGCCAATTCGAATGTCAAAGTTTTTGTTACTTCGGTTAACGACTTCAAAGGGTCCATCGTAGGGTGCCTTCAGAGGAGCTCGAACAGAATCATCCCTCAGAAATACATGTGTACATGAAGCTAGGTCATTCTGAATGAAAATATTTTGAGAAGAATGATTTGACATTGGAACTGGCTTAAGTTTTGCTATGGAAGCACGATGATTCTTTACAAAATCACTTTCAGTGTAGTCCTCTGTTTGCTTTTCGAAAAATTCAGATGGCAGCTTTATTGTCGTTCCATAGATCATTTCGGTTGCAGATGCATTTAAGTCTGTTTTAAATGTGGCTCTCAAACCAAGTAATACGATGGGTAAGCTCTCCGTCCAGTGTGTGGAAGTGTGGCATTTGATTGCACATTTTAAAGTGCGATGCATGCGCTCAACAAGACCATTCGCCTGTGGGTGATAAGCGGTAGTATGTAAATGTTTCGAACCTGTCAATTGAGTTAACTCTCTAAAGAGTTTCGATTCAAATTGACGGCCCTGGTCAGTTGTTATAGCCTTTGGCATTCCATAATTTGCTACCCATCCGCTCATAAATGCCCGTGCTATTGTTTCTGCTGTGATGTCTTTAATCGGTATCGCAGTTGGCCAACGACTAAATCGGTCTACACAGGTTAAGCAATTTTTGAAGTCATCCGATGGTGGCAAGGGGCCTATTATATCAATATTGATATGTTCAAAACGCTTATCAGGAACTTTAAACTCTGCTAACACGCTTTTGTTGTGTCTAGTTACTTTCGTTCTCTGGCATTCCAGGCAGGACTTTACCATTTTAGCTATTTCAGGCTGCATATTTTTCCATACAAATCGCTCACTAATTAATTTGCTTGTTGCACGCTTTCCTGGGTGGCACACATTGTGAATTGACTTGAAAACTTGTTGTCTAAATTTTGGTGTAACATAGGGACGAACTTTCGATGTTGAAACGTCGCACCACAGTGCGTTTTGGCAATTTGGTAGCCGTACACTTTTAAGTTGAAGCGATGAGTTTTGTCTAGCTTGATTTATTTCGTCGCTTTGTTCTTGGTCCAACGCCAGCTCTTCAAAGTTTACCTGGTCTGCATTAAACATAGCTTCTATGCGTGACAACGCATCAGCAGTGACGTTGTCCTTTCCCGAAATATGTTGAATATCGGTGGTGTATTCACTGATTAGACTTAGATGACGTATTTGCTTTGGGGTTGCCTTTTCCGGTTTTTGCTGAAACGCGAACGTTAATGGCTTGTGGTCTGTCAAAATTGTGCACTTTCGGCCATCTATAATATGTTTAAAATATTTTACAGTTTGGTATGCTGCCAGCAGTTCCCTATCAAAGGAACTGTACCTTTTTTGAGTGTCTGTCATACGTTTTGAGAAGAATCCCAGAGGTCGAAGGTTGCCATCTGAGATTTCATGAATTGCTGCACCTACACAAAAATTACTGGCATCAACATATAGGGCTAGATTTGCGTTTTGTGAAGGGTGAACAAGAAGCGTTGCGTCCGCAAGACTATTTTTACAATCTTCAAAAGCCTTTTCAGATCTTTCGTCCCAGACAATCGGGGTTTTATCCTGCTTTTTGTTTGACTTAATAAGTCTCTGAAGCTCACCTTGCTTCCAAGCAGCTTTTGGTAAAAAACGTCGATAAAAGTTTAATAAGGCTATAAATCGCCTGAGCTCACACGTAAGGTTTGGTCTTTTGAAATTCAAGATTGGCTCTACCTTTTCTTTGGTGGGCGAAACACCATTTTTAGTGATGCGATGCCCCAAAAAATTTATCTAATTTTTCCCGAAAACGCATTTAGAGACGTTTATTTTTAGAGCTTGTTGTCCCAGGCGCTCGAAAACTTGGTCGAGATGTCGTCTATGTTCTTCAAAGCTAGATGACGCTACACAAATATCATCAATGTATATAGTGACGAAATCAAGGTCACGAAAAATGTGGTCCATGTAGCGCTGGAATGACTGACTAGCATTCCTGAGTCCAAACGTCATAACGTTGAACTCATATAAACCAAATGGTGTAATTATGGCAGTTTTTTCACGATCTTCCGGGGCAATGGGTATTTGATGATACGCCCGTTCCAAGTCAAGGGTCGTAAAAATACACTTATTGTGTAGTCTATACGTTATGTCATGTACATGGGGTATGGGATACCTGTCAGGCTTTGTAACCGTGTTCAACAGCCTGTAATCCCTGCAAGGCCGCCATTCGCCTGCTGTTTTCTTCGGCGCCATATGCAGTGGGCTGGACCATTGGCTACTGCTCATACTACATATGCCTTGTTTGGGCATATAGTCGAATTCTTTTTTGGCCAAGGCGAGCTTTTCAGGATTCAGTCTTCTAGGTTTCGAGAAAATTGGTGGGCCCTCTGTGACGATGTGATGATAGACGTTGCTACTTTTTGAGTCAGGTGTAAACTTAAACGGTTGTGTTACACTTTTGTATTTGTGTAGTAACTGCTTAACCCAATCCTCCATAACAGGAGATATTGAAAAAAATCGTTCTTGGCCAGATCTGAAAACGCTCATATTCACCATTAGTTTCGTTTTGTTATCCAATAACTTTTTCCTGCGTACATCTACCATAAGATCATACTCGTATAGGAAATCAATACCGATTATTGGTCTCGTAACGTCGGCAACAATAAACTCCCAGTCCATTTTTCTTCGCAGGCCGAAGTCGACTGATATGAGTTTTGTGCCATAAGTTTTTATAGGGGTGCCGTTTGCTGCATAGAGATTGTACTTGTGTTGTGTACTACGGTTTGTGGGTGGTAAAACTGAGAAGTCGGCGCCGGTGTCGATCAGATATTTAATTTTTGTTTTTTTATCAGTAATAAAGAGGCGACGATTTTCTGCAGCCTCTGCCCTATTCGTCTCGGTAGACAGGGCTGCAGTTAGTTTTCCGATTTTAAATTTTTGAACTGACAAGGTTCCACGCATTTTTTTGCCTTGTCCCCATATCTATAATGATATTTGCAAAAAGGAAAACGTACTTTCTCTCTAGATTTGCTGCGGTTGCGCTGTTGTTGACCATAATTTGTTGAACGGTCTCTTTGCCTATGGGTAGGCATACGCATTTGTTGTAGTTGATGGCGAAGTTCATCAACTTCAGCTTTTAGATTTGAGTCATGCTGTACTGACCCTATTGTGTTATAACTTTGTACCTCCATTAACCTATCGGCTTGCAGTGCCATTTGCGTAGAATTTCCGTCGACTATAGTTATTATGGAACGTACCGTTTCCGGCAACCGCTCTATCCACAATGATTTCAACGCATCATCTGAAATTTTATCGCCTGCTAGATCTTTCATTCGTTTTAAAAGCTGAGATGGCTTAAGGTCACCAAGTTCTACTTCTTTAATAAGTTTTCTCAGCTGGCGGTGGTCTGAATCGGTGTATTCAGCAATAAGGGCTGTTTTTACGGCATAATATTTTCCGTCCGTCGGTGGTTTTCTGATAATGTCTGCCACTTGTAGAAGATATTGTGGTTCTAACGAAGAAATTACGTGGTGGTACATTGTATCGTCCTGCTTTATGCCAGCAACAGCGAATTGCGATTCCATTTGTATGAAATATATGTCGGGCTGCTCTTTACAGAACGTTGGCGGCTTGACACCGACCCGAAATACTTCACGACCACCATTTGGTGGCGAGTTTGCGGCCTCAGCCATACTGCCTGATGCATTTTCATCAGATGACTTTTTTCTTTCCTCATCCATTGAAACGTCGGGGTCACCACTTTAGCTACCTAAATTTTATATGGTGTGTAACTAAATAAAGGAAAAGAACTCTTATTTATTGTAAAATTAATTGTCTTTATTTATCGGGGTTTCTGCCCTTTTTATATATATCAATGTAAAAAATGAGATCGGTTGCTTCTTTTTTATGAGGATGATTTGTTAAAGTCTCAGCAGTATTGCTTGTCAAAATTAAGGTGTGGTCTCGGAGTTGCCACACATTTAAAAATACATTTTCACTAAATAGGGGTTTCGCCACGGGTAACATCCTGCCACATTTCCATACATGAAATCATACATATTCATATATAGTTATATACATTCATATATTAAAAATATATGGACCATATATAATTTTTTTTTAGCTGGGATTGATATATTATCAATATTCTATTGGAATTGAGGTAATTATTGATTTATAATTAACAAAAAAAACTATTAGAGCGAAAGTCTTATCAAACTATTTTCTACATTTGCTGAATTAATTAAAGGAAATAAAAATGTTACGGGGATCAAATAAAAAAAAGGGAATAAGGTAATAAAACAATTACTTTAAACAAAATAAACAAAATGAATTTGAAGTAGTACTAATGTTACGCACATGAGTGTTAATTTTATTTATATTACAAATTTGTAATAGATAATTGAATAGAAAATAAACTCACCAATCATGTTTCTTCCACGGTCGCGAAGGCCTCCGGATAGTGATGAACACGATCGTAGTAATTTGTGCTGAAAAAGATTTTTATTTGTGTTTATGTCTATATCTTTATCACCCTGACCCCTTTGTTCTATTTGATAACCGTTGCGATAATTATATAATTAATAAATCCAAAACTTTCTTCATTATATGTTTACAAGTCTTATGAAAATTTACTTATTTAAATTTAAAAAATTTAATTTTATTTTTTTTTGTGACATTTGTAGTACAGAAAGGTAACTGGTTTCAAGTTTCCACTGTTTCGGCTTATATCTATGGCGAGATATATATCTATGTACACTTATTTTCACTAACTTCAGGAAAAGTTAGATATTTCGTTATCTACATTCATATATAAGCGTGGCTATTTTTACTTTATACAACTTTGGATCAATAATTCGGAAATTAGATGATTTCTCTGAATCTTTCTTTTCCTTTTTTTTATTTAAAAACAATATTAATAAAAACTGGTAAAAACGATATTAAATTTTCTGCCGTCAGCTGTATTATACTATCTAACGTTGGCAATAGAGGGTTCAGTGTAGAAATTGGTTCTATTAAAAAAAAATTAGTACTTATCTGTATTATAAAATAGGGTGATGTAAATTGGTCGACTATGGCGGTGGATGTAGGTAGAGATGTAAATACTCGAAACCTCCTGAGAAAAATGGTAATTTTGCTGAATCTGGTAGGTAAACTCCGGGCTGGCTATTGCTATTATGACGAATGACATGGTTGATGAATATTCAATTTCTATGGGTGACACAATGATGAATTCGGCATCAACTGGTGATTCTGGTGACTTTTTAAAAATGGTGGCTGGTTTGTAAGAGTTTTCTTGCCTTGGTAGTTGAAGATTCTACTATTTGGGTTGCGGCCAACAGTGGTTAATGGCAAATAAAATTTTGTTCCAAACATGCGCCTCAATAACTGGAGCAAATGATGTGCACTATGGTGGTGGTAAAAGTGAGTTTGGCGATAACTGCTGCTATTGTAGCACTTTTTGAAGCGTTGACGTGATGTTACTTTGTTGAATATTTTAAAGCCAATACTTTCAAATATACAACACACAATTACTATGGGCGTGCAAGTCAAAAAACTTAATTAGTGCCTTTTACAATTTTTATTCGATCGCCGCAAGGCAGATTTTAATTGATTTCTTTTACTTTCTGGTGGAGTCTTTTTTTTAATTTTATTTTGTAGTTAAAATATTAGTTAACTTTAACAAACACTTTTACCACACCAACAGCCGCAAAGAAAATTTCCTTTATTTTCAAGGATCGCACACAAATTTTTCACTGTTTAAATTGTTTTCTTCACACAACCACCAATATCACTTGACTGACGCCTTTAAATTTTCTCTCCTTTCCCCAGTGAAAAAAAATGGAAGTCATTCTAGCGGAAGTACATTTTCATTGCTTCCAAAAAATCGATATTTTTAATTTGCCGAGAGTGAGCTAAAAACCATATAGAAGCTTATTTAAGTCATACAAAACCTTGTAACTCCTCCATAGTCTTAGAAAATACTCACCAGAATTTAAAAAAAAATCATTTTTTTAAAGAAATTTATGAACTTATTTTAGTCGAAAATTTAAAAGTTATTTGCTTAAATTTAAATTAAAACACTGTTTCGGGCTTAAATTCGTATAAAAAGAAACGAATTGTTAAAAAAGGCAACTATTTCCCATTTTTCCTAGATGAAAATATTATCATAGAACACAAAAAAGGAAATTTTTCTTAATATCGCTTCCAATTCAATGACCAGGCATCGAAAAAGAGAACTTCTTGCAATGACAACCCTATGTAAAAATCATTAGATCGGATCGAAATTTTCACTACTTCCAGATCGCAAACTCTACATTTTCATGACTTTTTTTGAGTATCTTTTTTTACTGGGTTTCTTTTTAATTTTTCAAAGCACGCTTCTAGAACTTTTAAGAAGAACTCATGCCATTTTCCCGCTATAATATTTTTTTTCACGAATGAATTCAAAAGAAAACACGTAAAATGAAATTTGAATATCCACGAACATCCTTGCCAGATTCAAAAACAATGACAGTGATGTCAATAATAGCAAAATCAAAAGATCCAACAAAAACTATTTAGGATATGATGTTAAGACATAAACATTTGCAGTATGCATATATAGAGACATAGAAATATCAAAAGAAACAAAACTGCCAGCATATAAAAAAACAACATAGCGATTCCTCTGCAATCATACATTACAAACTAGACAGTAATAGTGAATTCACCAAATTCTTGGCTAGAGAACAAACGATTTAAGGACGAAGGTCCTTTGAATGATAGGTACCAATCAATTTACCCTGAAGGTCTTCAACAATATAATAGTGGGAACCTAATTTCTCCCTAATATGACATTTGATAAACAAAGGTACCAATTTAGCATTGAATCCTTTTTCGACATTAGTCTGGAGAAAACTTCTTCTATACACTTCCTGTCCTATTTTAAAATTCACAGGCTTGGATCGGAGGTTATATTGTTTGCGACTAACTTCATATGCCTTCCTTATATTTTTGCGTAAGTCCGCACGTAATAATTGTAGGTCTCGCGATAGAGGATACGCGGGTTCATCTAGTGACTTCAACTTCTTTAACAGGCTATATGAACTTGCGTGAGTGATCATATCAAACCCAAATAGTGCATGATATGGGGAGCATTGAATGGCTTGATGATAGGCATTCCTTAATGAACAACTAATTTTCGGCAAATTCTCATCGCATAATCGCTGATCGTTTTTTAAGTATGCACGTATACCGGCAATAATGGACCGATTAACTCGTTCAGAGGCATTGCTTTGGGGCGAATGCACTGCCGTGTATACGTGTTGGATTCCATAACTGGTCAAAAATGCGTTAAAATCATTGGCTCGGAATTGTAATCCGTTATCACTGACGACGATTTCCGGCACTCCATAAACATGAAATATTTCTTTTTCTAACCGATCTATAATAACTGTCGAGGTGAATTTTCTTAATGGGAATAACCAATGATATTTCGTCAGATGATCCAAAACTATTAAGAGTCCAACGTTACCTGCCTTACTTCTAGGGTAGAGTCCTAGCAAGTCTATATATAATCGGTGAAAAGGGCGATACGACACAGCTTGCTTTCCCATTTCGGCTCTTAAAATTGTATTAGGGGATTTTGTTGTTTTACACACGTCACATTTACTAATATACTCTCTTACATCTTTCGCTAAGCCTGGCCAATAAAAATTTCTCCTTAATAAATGAATAGTTTTGCACATCCCACCGTGAGCTGATATCGGGTCATCATGAGCCCTTTGAATAACACTGAGCCTTAATTTATCAGGTACCCACAATTTCCAACTAAGTTTTTCTTGTTCACTATTTCCAGTATAATGCTCCGTGATCTTCTCTTTTAAATTTACATATTCCTGATCCATAAAATGAGGTGAACTTAAATAAATTTCTGGTTCTGCAAGAGTTATTTCGGCTACATTATTCTCAAAACAACGCGATAACGCATCCGGAACCACTTTTTCCTTTCCTTTTCTATGACTGACTGTGAACTTAAATGCTTGTAACTTAAAAACCCATCGAGCTAAACGACCGGTTAAATTTGGTTGGCGCATAAGCCAAACAAGACTAGAATGATCGGTAATCACTTCGAATTCCTGAAGTTCTAAATAACAACGGAAGCGATGTATAGTCTCTACAGCCGCTAAACACTCTCTCTCCGTAATGCTATAATTTCTTTGAGCACTGTTAAGTTTTTTGCTCATAAACGCAACCGGTCTTTCAAGTCCCTGTTCGTCAAGCTGTACCAACATGGCTCCAATGCCATAATCGCTAGCATCGCAATGTACAAAGAATTTTAATTTGGATTTATTAAAACAGGTGTTGTGGTTAACAATTTTTTTATTTCTTGGAATGCATCGTTAGCTGCGGGGGTCCAACAAAAATTTTTCTTCTTGGAAAGAACTTCTGATATCGGAATACGACGGCAGAAAAGTTTTCAACGAATCTACGATACCAACCTGCAAGTCCAAGGAAACCTCGTACCTGCCTAATGGTTTTACGAATTGGCCAATTAACTATAGCACTTACTTTCTCTGGGTCAACTGATATACCGCCATTGCCTATAAAGTAACCTAAGTAGGGGACTTGTTTAACACAAAATTTACTCTTCGCGATATTCAACGTAAGGTTCGCTTACTGAAATTCTGTAGCAACACGAACTAGAACTGACAAATGCGTAGAAAAGTCTTCTGACACAATTATCAGGTCATCTAGATAACCAAAAACAGAGTTTCGAAGAGAAGGTGGTATTATTGCATCGACTAAACGACACATCGTTGACGGCGCATTACAAAGCCCGAATGGCATAACGGTAAACTGATAGAGAGGGAGTCCAGGAATGGTGAAGGCTGTTAATGGTTTGGCCAAATCGTGCAAATCTACTTGGCAATAAGCATCTTTTAAATCTAACTTCGTTATAAAATTCGCTCTAGGTAATCTGGAAAATATACCTTCAATTGATGGAAGCGGATAGGCATCCTGTTTCGTGACGGAATTGAGTTTTCTTGCATCTAAACATAGGCGTATTTTATTTGGTTTTATCACCATACGCATAGGTGAGCTCCAAGGCGATTGCGACGGTTCAATGACTCCTAAGGCCAACATACGATCCACTTCAGCGAACATTAATTTTTCCACGGCGGGAGAAACAGGGTAAAACCTTTGTTTTATTGGCTTGGAATCTCCAACAACAATATGACGTTTGATTAACTTAGTCCTTCCTACGCCTTGTTGTTCAAAATTGGGAAATAATGCTATTACGGCCTGTAATTGTTGGCGTTGCATAGGAGTCCAAGAACATTCGAGTGCCGCTGAGGACGTTTCTAAATTACCACTATATGTAGATTCAACTTCCATCAAATTATTTTTAAAACTCAAGGATGTTCCACTCAACAGCCTACTTTTATCTACAATATCTACCGATTCCACAATGTTCGGAATTAAATTAAATGCATGCCAAAAATCAATACCCAAAATAAGATTATGAGTAATGGTTGGTATTATAAAAAGATTTATTAAATGTTTCTGTTCTTTAAACTGAATTTCGACGGGTAACTATCCTGTAACCAATTTTAAACGACAATCAGCTGTTTTGACCTGAGCCCGATGTCGAGAAAAATTTTTATAATTTGAAAAGTTTGTTCGCGCCAATTCTCCTCCGATGCACGAAATATTGGCCCCAGTATCTAGCAAACCATATTCGATAAAATCTAAAAATGAAACCTTAGCATAAAAACGCTTATTATTGCTGTTGCTTATAATTGTCGATACTAGTAATTTTTGACACCTCTTACGGATTCTGTAATAATTACGCATCCTACGTGTCGATCTTTTAGGTCCTGACTTGTGTGTAACACTATTGACATTAAAAATTGTATGTCT